>VDFB02000003.1:343647125-343685907 GCA_007258455.2 Sequoia sempervirens | reverse complement strand
GTGGACGCCACTAGGAACGGCAATTCTAGCAGGGAAACCAGGAAGGAGAAACCCAAACGGCCGAGCCCGGTAGGGTCCGAGGCCGTTGGCAGGGCCAAACTGCCAGAGGGACTTCGCGAGGCGCCAGAACGCAGCAAAAATAAAAGGGGAAGGCATGGTCGAATGGCATGGACTTTGAAGCAAATATCGACCATCTGAAACACCAAAATGGAGGCACGAAGACGCAGGTAGTGACAAAAATGACCTCGACAAGGCAAAGAAAAGAGGGCCCTATCTGAACGGGCATGTGTGCTAAGGGCACAACAACACCTTGTAATTTTTCTCATCCAAAATTCTCACACTAGAATTATTTCTCCAAGTAGACTTGCTTCCTACAAACCAAAGCAAACACCTTTATATGCCAATTTATTTGATAATATGGTCTAAAACCATATTATTTTGTAAATATACCCATCTCTCCTATTTACATATGCAAATCTTTCAAAATCCCCAATTACAACAATAAATCCCCTAAAAATAATACACCCATTTAAATAAATGGCCCTTATAATTTCAGGCTTACACAATAATATTAAAAGGCCCTTTTAAAATCCCTTAAAAATTTATGACAATCTTTTTAATATTTTATTCAGCCCTTAATTTTATCATGTTTCCAGGCTAAAAAGATGTCAAACTATAAATTAGGGATTATAAGAGATTTAATTTGTTATTATTGTGTTTTAAATTTGTTAAGGATAATAAATCTCTTAAAATCCTTTTAAATACCCCCTTTAAATCTTCATTTTATTGCGCTTTTACTAATAAAAAGGGTGTTGGTTATAATTTAGGGTTTATGGGATTTTTTTCCTCTCCTTGTTTTATGGGCAAGGCAAGAGGATTTTTAAGGCATAAAATCCCACCAAATCCTCTTCTTCTTTTTTCTTTTAATTTTTAAACCATATATTTTTTCTTTAAAAAATATGGTTTAATCCATATTTATGCCATGTCATATACTCTTGCCATGTCACCACCTACCACATCACCACGCTAATGTCATCAAAGTCAACCAAAGTCAAATTTTTGACCAACCTTTGACCAGATGTAACTTTCACCTATGAGCTCCGTTTTGGAAACCAAATATAGTTCTGGAATTAGCATGACGAGCACTACAACTTGGCATCATTTTTGCATCATTTCGAGATGGTCAATTTTTTTCCTTTTTGAATGTTTGATTTGATTTTTTGACCGGACCTTTAACTATGCATAACTTCTACATACAAACTCCTTTTGAACCTATTCAAGTTGTGTCAGGACCATGTCGGTGAGCTTTGTGTGATGATGTTGTTTTTATGATATTTTAAGACTATAAAATTTTCAAGTTGCCTAGATCTACTTGGATCATTCCTCCCCATTGAGAAGCTTTTGTACCTCCAAAAGGTCTATTTTATGTATAATTTGAGCTAGGGAAATGTCACCCCACTTGCCCAATATCATCTGTCCTTCCTACTAAAATTGTGAACATCTGACCCATCACAAACACAAAGAAATATGAGGTAGCTTTGCTGATACAATCAACTACATGTTCATCAATATTCATAGTCATATTCATCATCCACATAGAAATAACTAGTAGAATAACAAGCAACAGTACTAAATACACTGATGTGAAGGAAATAGTATCAACATTCTGGATTTCCTAAACAAGAACATTGTTAGAAAATGAAACATTCAAACCCTCTTTTACCACCTCTCATTGAAGGCCTGATTCTACTTGCAATTGACCCTCACACTGTATTGTTTGTGACACCCTATCATCTTGATGCATAGTATCACTAGCTATTACAAACATGAGATTTAAAGCATTGCTTGCATTTACAATCATTTTCATATGCCCTGTGTTCACAACAGATCTTTCATTCTTCATGTGATGAGCTTTTACAATATATTCAATTTCATCCTTAAACAAATGATACTTATTATGTTCCCTATAGAAAATGGACTTTTTGTCATACAAGGACTACCTAGAACCATCCCACAGATGTCAAGTGGAATTACATCTAGCTCTTGCTCATCTATGAACTTGGATGTGATTGCAAACCAGAGTTTACACTGCTTTGACACATGTAGCTGAGCATTATCATGCACCCAACCCAATGGATAGGGTCTAGGATGAGGAGTTGTTTTTAATCCTAATTTCTTAAAAACTTGTTCTAAGATAAGATTAACTTGTGACCCACTATCTATTAGTGTATCAATCTTAGTTTTTTTAGCAATAGCCCTTATGTGAAACAATTCATTCCTCTTACTTTCAATAGGTACTTCATTACACTTTGATGAAGAAGCATAGGAACTAGTACTGACAAAAGGAATATTACCTTTGGTACCCACAACTGAGATCTTGGTTTCATCATTGGAACAAGATCTGAGATCATGCACTATAGTTGTGGTCTTTTTGCTTATCCTTATGATCCTTCAACCATTTCAATTTTTGATTAGGATGCAATTTCCAACACTTTTCATATTCGTTCCCTTTCTTCTTGCAATGTGAGCAAGAAGGCTTCTCGTCCTCTTTCTTTATAGTAGTTGTCCACTGCATTTCTCCTTCCCTTTCTTGCTCCCTTTGTGCTTACTTGAGTCCATCAATAGACTGTCATGGCTATTCCTTGAGCTTGTTTCCAAATGGATAGCTTGCACACTAACTTCATAAATGTTAGTTAGATTAAACATAAGTATTGTATGTCTCAAACTTTCATGTAATCCACCTATATATTTTTAACAAAGTTTCTTGTGTGTATAAAGGAATGCCCAAAATTAAATCCTTATTCCTAAACTCCTATGTATATTCTTGCACACTTTGTCCTTTCTCTTATCTTAATGATTGCCAGGTCATTACTACTTTTTTCATATGCCATAATGGATAAAATTGTTTCTTAAGTGTAGCTATAAACTCAAACCAAGAAGAAATAATGTTTCCATAACGACTTAGATTTTCCTATGTTCTACTCTCCCACCAGGCAAAGAGTGGCTAATTGGATTTTTTGAGAATCCTTAATAAACTTCTCAATTCTACAATAAGCTTCAATTTGTTTTATTGAATTATAATTTTTTCTACATCTAGTTCTCCATTATGCATTGGAAAATCAAATTTAACATCAAGTTTCAACAAAGGTGAATTAACTTCAGATTTCACAGGTTGTTTCTTTTTGGAAGAGTTAAAAGAAGAAGAAGAAGATGATGAAGATGAAGAAGATGAGGAACACGGGGATGGAGGTTCAAGAGGATCACCACCACCTCCTACTCCTTTAGCTTTGTCTTCTTTCAATGAGGATTCAACTTCCTTCTTCTTTCTAGCCCTGCTTTCCTTTTTCCTTTGTCATTCTTTCCTCTCTTGGAAAAGAACTTCCACCATAGCCTTCATTTCAAGAAATGCTTTCTAGAAAGCTTTATCATCAAGCTCTATAGGACTTTATTTAGTTGTCATCTCTGCTCATGGAAAATTTCATTGTTTTCCAATCTTAGGATTGAACTCGGTAAGTGCACCACCTCCCTGCTTCAATTTCATCCTGGTTAGCATTCACTTATGCAATTTTGGCAAACCTGGTTCTGATACCAATTCTAATCTTATAATTAGAGGTTTACAAAATAACTTACAAATTAATCTTAATTACAGTTTTCCCCGATTGCAACAAAATTGTGTGACTGTGTTGTTTAACCGTTGAAATTACAAAATAAGTTCACATTTATATAACTAATTACTGAAATGTTGTAATTAGAACTCAAATAGCGAATTGAAAAATAATTAGAAGAAATTAGAGAGAATGTAAGATAGGAGATAGAAGAAGAATGAGATGGAAGATAGAAAGATCAAACATAGGTTGATACTACATCTTCGGGTTCGCTTCTCAATGTTGGACCACTTTCATTAATATTGCCAAGCACTTGAAAATGCCTTCTTACAATATCAAGCTTCAAGAGCTTGCATAAAATTCCTCACAATCTCTCTCACTATTACAATTTTTTGTGTATAATAACACCTTGTAATTTTTCTCCTCCAAAATTCTCACACTAGAATTATTTCTCCAAGTAGACTTGCTTCCTACAAGCCAAAGCACACCCCTTTATATACCAATTTATTTGATAATATGGGCTAAAAACATATTATTTTGCAAACATACCCATGATATCTCCTATTTACATATGTAAATCTTTCAAAATCCCCAATTACAACAATAAATCCCCCAAAAATAATACACCCATTTGAATAAATGGCCCTTATAATTTTGGGCTTACACAATAATATTAAAAGGCCCTTTTAAAATCCCTTAAAAATTTATGACAATCTTTTTAATACTTTATTCAGCCCTTAATTTATCATGTTTCTAGGCTAAAAAGATGTCAAACTATAAATTAGGGATTATAAGAGATTTAATTTGTTATTATTGTGTTTTAAATTTGTTAAGGATAATAAATCCCTTAAAATCCTCCAAAAATCTTTAAAAATATTCTAAAAGCCTTTTAAATAGCCCCTTTAAATCTTCATTTTATTGGGCTTTTACTAATAAAAAGGGTTTTGGTTATAATTTAGGGGTTATATTATTGAAATATGACTTTATGGGATTTTTTCATTCTCCTTGTTTTATGGGCAAGGCAAGAGGATTTTAAGGGATAAAATCCCACCAAATCCTCTTTTTTTTTTCTTTTAATTTTTAAACCATATATTTTTTCTTTAACAAATATGGTTTAATCCTATTTATGCCATGTCATATACTCTTGCCATGTCACCACCTGCCACATCACCATGCTGATGTCATCAAAGTCAACTAGAGTCAAATTTTTGTCCAACCTTTGACCAGTCGTAACTTTCACATACGAACTCCATTTTTGAAACCTAGAATATTATGTTTTAACTCATCTAATTTGTGCACTGTAACTCACATCATTTTTAGCTCCCATTTTCAAGATGGATCAATATTTTTTCCTTTTGAATTTGTAGAATTATTTGTTCTGACCGGACCTTAACTATGCATAAATTTCTGCATACTGTAACTCCTTTGTCCTATCTGTTGTGTTTTATTCCATGTCAGTTTCAGCCAGGATGATGTTTTTTTCATGAGATTTTGAGACTATGAAATTTTCAAGTTTCCTGGATTTACCTGGATCAAAACCCTTGCCAACCTTAAAAGGAAAGCACTTCCTACTAACCAGATGGTTCAGATTTTAAAGAGGGGGGTTCAGGATATGAATGAGTTGGAAGCTGAGAATCTGGATTTATTAAAGGCCCAAATTTAGTTGTTGTTGGCTTTTTGTCTAGTTTTTTTTATTTTGTGGCCTTCGCTGGCTTTCTTGGTGGCTGTGGACTTATCTTGTTGTTGTTTTAATAGCCTTTCTCCTTTTGGTGGCTCTAACAATCTTATCTTCAGTTTGTAAACTTTGTGGTTTCAGGTCCCTGTAAAACCTATTTTTTCCTCTTTCAAAATCATTAAAAGACAGTCAAATTCAATCCTTTTAAACAAATCCTTCCATTTACAGATCAAAAGTAGAGGCAAAATATTTTAAATAACTAAGTTCAGCATAAATTCCCTAATTAACCATACATTATATTCATATAAACGTATACATATATGACTATATATATATATATATATATAATAAAATCTGAATTGTTGTTTTCTATCTAATAATAATCAAATAATTAACTAAGAAATTCATCCATTAACCATGCAAGACCTCTGACTATCAATTAAAAAACTTAACATGCAATTTCCATGAATATCTAAACAATACATTTAATGAATAACTATAATAACAATATGATAGTCAAGAAAATATAGATAATTTCATCAATATAAGAACATGCAAATAATTCATTAGGTAATTATATTTAACTATAAGTATTCTCAAGTTTGTTCAAATTAAATTTAAGGCATATCAATATATTAGATGAATATGATTATATGTAAATGTGTAAGTATTTTATGTTTACTATCATATACATGCATTTAAAATACTTAAAGTTATGTTGTTTAAGAAAACATAAGAAACATCCACTTAAATATGCTTTCTTTTACTTCTACATACATATACATGTATTGATTATACTTAAATTAGGTTGATGACTAGTTCAATAATTGTTTTCAAGGAGTGAGTATTTATCTCTAAAGTAAATTTATATCATTTATTTATGAAAAAGCTTAATATAATTCCTTTTGGAAGACTACTAGACATGTTTATGTAAACAACCCAATATTAACACTAAGGTGTTGACTAAATATGTTTATAGAATAATTAATGACTATAACCTAATATCGTTAGACAAAATATCCATCACAGTCCAAAATATTTAAATAAAAACTACTTGTTTCATGACTTTAATTTAAAATCTTTAAATCTATCTACAATATAACCCTAATTTTACTAAATTGATAAAATTCCCAAATTCCTTAATGGAAGCCAACTAAATATAGTTTCCCAAAAAATGAATTTGATCATGTGTAATTTTCATGATTCTATTATTTTCCTAAACTAATACGTCTATGAAACTCATATAGCTAATTTAAATATATCTTTTAATGAAAGACAACTTACATAACCCTCTGGCGTGCATAAAGGATTCCAATGCTTAAATTGCATCGGAGAGGAGACAATAGAATGAACATATAACTCATAGATATATATACTTGAATGCATTTGCAGCAAACTTGATGATTGATATATTAATTTGCTAAGAGGCGATCTACAGTGGAAGCCAAATCTTTGTTAACATTTTTGGCTTTTAAAAAAAAATTGACAGGTGCATGTCTGTGTGTTGTGGTGGTGGTGGTTTGAATAGTGTAACGTATACTAATGCTAAGAAAATGAATGTGCCTGCAAAACAGTGAGTGGATGCCAAAAAGAGGAAGCGGCTGTTGGTTCATGCGTTACATTCTCATGCCAAGAAAATGAATGTACGGTAATGGAAGATGAAGAGACCAATGAGTTTATGTCTAAATTAATTTGCATGGGAACCGTTTCAAAAATCATCGGTGCCAGTGTCATGCCTCTAACAGAAGTAAAGTTATATATTTCAGCTCTCAAACAGATGGAATTAGACTGGACTTGCAATTACAAAGTGGTCTCGGTAATGCAAAGAATGAGAGTATTTCTTATGGAGGGCTGGTGCTAAATTACTACAGGTGGAAGAGATTGGTAAGTTTGATTAATATGCTATATATACAGTTATGTATTTTTTTTTTATATCTGAGATTTAAAGAAACTGAATTTCAATAGTAAGATCGGTTGAAGCTGCTCCAATCAGACTTTGAGTTTCGTACGATAAATCATTTACGATTTGACGTATATTTTTGCCGTGAAGTGAGAGCATTTTATAATACCGTAAGAGAGTTTTAAAACACTTCAACTAGCAAAGATTGATTGTTAGATGCATAACTTAGTTGTGCTTTTCTGTGATTTTGGCATGCTGTGTTTTGATTTCTTTTGCTTTCGCCTTTGGTTTGCTTTTTGGTTCTCGCGTTTGGTGCACAGCTCATAAATCTGAGAAAAGCTTTATATAGGTAAGCTTATATATATATATATATATATATTACTCCTTCATGATAGATAGTTGCTCTAGATTTTTGTCTTCTACACCTTTCTTTATTGCATTTAGTTTATCTGACCTGTCCTTCACCTTGGCGCGGCCTTCCTCGCTCTTCAGTAGACATGTTTTTGTTCTGCATTTCAAATTTCAATCCCCATAATATATGGCTGGACCCCTTTTGTGGGCATTTGTCCAACTCCATACATTCCAACTTAATCTTTGTGTTTAAATTTCAATGTTAAGTATATTTGATTTCATCTCAAAGGTTTCTTTATGATTAAGATTCGAAACATTGTATTCCAATACCTTGTAATTTCCAATTTATCTCCTGTGCCCTACATTTGTATTGGATATTTCAAATTCAATTTGAATGCCCTATATCTTTAATAGATACTGTATTTTTATTTCCTGCACCACTCATTCAATATCGATTACTTTTTTTTTTTTCGATGGTTACAATATTTGGTGAGTTCTGACTTTAGTCGGTGATCTTATTTCACAGATCATACTTTTGGATAGGCGTTCAATGTTTTAAGTAGCATTCAATTCTTGGTAATTGTCGGTTATTGATTTTACTTTTGATTATCATGCATTATGTTTGGGTTTTGATGCATATGTATTATAGTTAGAATATGCCTTACATATATGGAATTTGATGAATACTTTCCAAGACTCTATTTTCATATATGATATGATTTTATTCTTCATGTGTCGTATCTTTGATATTAGAGACTTTGATTTTATTTAGCCTTTTCTTGGTAAATGGTTTTGATTACTATTTTTTCTTTGGATACTATGCATCTTTATATAGTTATTGTTTATGGTATTTTTTTTTACATTTGAAATTATGTATTGCATTGTAAATTATTCCTTCCATATATGTGACTCCCTCACTCTTCCCTAAGGCACCACTTCATTCTCTTCTATGCATCTCTACTTTCTCAATTTGCATTCGCCCCTCCTCATTCTCAATTTTCAGACGTAACCATAATGCAAATTCTCAGAATACATCTGTGTAAAAATTTGTACTTTTTTCATTTCAGTTTATAGTTAGAAACTTATCACTTCTAAACCCATTGTACCATAAAATCTCATAAATGAGATAAATAATTTTTTTGGTTTTATCAAGCTTGCAAAACTGAAACCCTTAGTATTTCTAGAGAGTACGTGAATGCATCCCAATCTCTACAAAAGTCTAATCACCTTCCATTTTCAATTTTTATTAAAGTAGTACTCTATGAATGAAGCTTTGTGTGTTTCAAGATATTTGCTGGAAACAAATTCTCATTCATCTTTTCTGTCTAAATATAAATATAAGATTTCTATAGCTGGAACTAATATTGTGTTTTTTCTTATTTATACATAGGAAATAGTTTCTTTCGTAATATATATCATATTCTGTGGATCTTTTGAATTAAAAAATATTCATTGCATAAAACAAATTAGTGATTTTGTGCCACTATAATTGGCTTTTGTTTTGAAGATGCTTAATTGGAACTATTAAAATCCTAAGAAGCTTTGAATCAGACATGTCTTATGTTTTTGACTGTTGCCTTTGCTTTTTTGTTGATAGGGTTCAAATTGCATTATTTATTGTATCAGGTTTGAAGAGAAAGTGTTGAAAAGAAGTAGGGGACGACCAATTCCTACAAGAAAGCAGAGTGCAGCAAACAAAGGAGTAAAAGAATAAGAAAAATCAAAATTACAGCTGCGGGGCATCTGATAAATAACATTAGAGTAGTGAATGACATTATGTCTAATATAAATTGTTGTTTGTTGTTCCTTTTATCCGCAATGCTTATTTATGGATAAGCCCACCCTAAAACTTATTATAAAAATGTTGAATAACGAATATTTCTTTGTAAATAGGGCCCGAACTTTCAAGATTTCTTGTCAGTGGGGATTTTGGGGTTGAGTGGTAAAGGGAGTTGAGAGATACTAAATGGAACGGGTTCTATTTTAATGAATTTTAGTTTTTTAAGATATTGTATATTTGCTTAAGGTAATATTTATTATAATAAATAGAGTTTTAACAAAAGACAAAAAAAATTTGAAGATATTAGTCATGTGAGATAATAAAAGATTAAAAGAGAAAATAATTATATCTTTCATCACTTAAAATAATAGAAAATAGAAAATAAAGTATATGGTAGAAAATAAAGTATAACTATGTAATGCAATTAAGTATAAACTTGAAAGTATGAAATAGAAAATTAAAAAATTAAGTATAAAATAGAAAATTAAGTATAAAAATATTTTAAATTCATTATTTCATATAAAAGTAAGTTATACTAAAAAATAAAATATCTAAGATCTTTTTAAAACAAGTTTCTAAAATTTAAAAATTTAATTATGAAAGAAATTTCTTTAGTTTACTATTGCATATTATTTTAGAAACTTCTTTTTTAAAATTTTGAAGCAAGTTATTTAAAACTAAAAAATAGAAACCTAAATAAAAAAGAAATATCCTAAATTTACTTTTACAAATTAAAAAAACGTACATTATTTTTTAAAAAATTGAAAGCATTGCAAAAAAACAAAATAAAAAATCATTCATATTCTATTTTAAAATTTAAGACTTTATTAAAGACATTATTTTTAAAAAATAAAACTTAAATATACAATCTAATATAAAAGATTTTCAAGAACAAGAAGTATTGACAATGGAGAAACAAGATTAGTTTTCACATAATCTCCAAAATCCCCCCTCTTTTCTTTTGCAAAATAACCAATTTATTTTCCACTTTCTCCTAGCATTCACTTCTTTAATTTTAATTATTTAATTTAATTTATGCACTATTGACAATTACCACTAATTATTATTATTACTTTATAATTTAACCATACATTTTCATTTGCACACGATTAAATCAACTTTTCAAATATTTAATTTATTAATTTAATCTTCCATTTAATTCTGTTTGCACAATATCAAAATTTATTTATTTATTTTAATATCTCTTTATTAAATCATAATTTTTTAAATTTATTTAAACCAAATAAAATATTAATAATATTTTATTTTATCATTATCACAGTTTATATAAAAGCTTTTATTTTAATTATCACCATGCCATTTAATTTCCATAACTTTATTTCAATGTAATAATTAATCGAAGTACTAATCAATCCAATTTAAATAAAATGCACAAAATACCAACCAATACCCATCCACCAAGAA
This sequence comes from Sequoia sempervirens, assembly GCA_007258455.2. Taxonomy (NCBI): domain Eukaryota; kingdom Viridiplantae; phylum Streptophyta; class Pinopsida; order Cupressales; family Cupressaceae; genus Sequoia; species Sequoia sempervirens. The sequence goes on along the minus strand of VDFB02000003.1, from coordinate 343,675,171 downwards.
GTCACAACAATACTGATGGACCAACCGACCAATAGGGTGAATCACAGAGGGGCATTACATAGGGTCAAGGTTTAATAAAGTTTACGATTAGTGTTTGGTTTCAATAATGATTAGACTTTAATTAGGGTTACAATTATGTTTCAATTAGGGTTAGTGTTATAGTTCTAGGATAAAGCTTAGAGTTAAGGTTAGGGTTTTAGGATAAATCTTGGGCTTAGTGTTAAGGTTGGGATTGGGGTTAAGGTTAGGGTTATAGTTTAGGTGCAGTTAGAGTTAGGGTCATGCTTAGGGTTAGGGTTAAATTAGGTTTAGGGTTAGAATTCTAGGAAAAATCTTCAGGTTAGTGGTAGGATTTTAAGGTTAGTTTTCTAGGATAAATCTTTGTGTTAGTGTTAGGGTTATCATTAAGGTTGGGTTAGGGGTAGTGTATAATTAGGGTTAGGTTTAGTGTTCAATTAGCATTAGGGTTATGGTTCTACAATAAAGTTTGATATCAACTTCAATTAGGGTTAGGGTTAAGGTTAGGTTAGGGGCAAGATTCAATTAGGGATAGGGTTTAGGTTCTAGGATAAACCTCAGGGTCAATGTTATCATTAGGGTTGGCGTTAGGGTTAGGGTTCAATTATGATAATGGTTAGAATTAAATTAGGGATATGGTTGTTGGATAAAGTTTGGGGTCAAGATTAGGATAAGATTTGGGAAAAGGGTTAGAGTTCAATTAGGGTTCAAAGAAGGCCAGGGTAAGGGTTCAATTAAGGTTAGGATTATAGTTAGCTTAGGGTTAGGGTTCAATTAGAGTTAGGGGTCAATTAGGTTATGATTAAAATTCTAAGACAAAGCTTTGAGTCAAGGTTAGGGTTAGGGTTGGAAATCAATTAGGGTTAAGGTTCAATTAGGATTAGGGTTAGGAATTAAATAGGGGTTTGGATTAGGATTTAATTAGGGCTTGAGTTTAACTAGGGTTAGGGTTCAAGTAGGGTTACGATTGCCACATAAAAGTGCATAGGAACCTCAAGAAGGATATCCAAATTATAAACTTAATTCTATCTCTAATGATGGACCCTCAAGAAGGATATCCAAATTGTAAACCTAATCCTAACCCTAACTCAAAACCCTAATCCTAGGAAGATTTTCTCTCAAAAAATAAAGTTTGATGCAACCCTAACCCTAATTTATGGCTAGTATCAATTAGAATATATCATTTTTTCTCTCTCAAAAAAAGTTTGATGCTAACCTTAACCCTAATCCTAACTATGTCTCTTAACCCTAACCCTATTCTTAACTAAATCTCTAATCCTAAACCTAATGATATTTCTAACTCAAAACCTAGCCCTAAGTATGACCATAACAATTATGCAACCCCTAACCCTAACCTTATTCATAACCCTAAACCTAACTGCAACCCTAATCTTGAGTAAATCTTGATGCTATCCCTAACCCTAATTTTGATGCTAACTCTAAGCCTCATCCTAATGCTAACTATAACCCTAATCTTAACTAAATCTCAACCTTAACCATAATCCTAACTATATATCTAGCCTTAACCATAACCTTAACCTTAACCCTAATCCTAACCATATCTCTTAACCCTAACCCTAATCCTAATAACCTTAACCCCAACTATTACCCTAACCCTAACTATATCTCTTAACACTAAACTTGACCCTAAACCTAAATGTAACCCTAATCCTAATGCTAATCCTAAACCTAATCCCTAAAGCCATTCATGCTAACCTAACCTCATCCTAGTATTGTATATTTCACAACCTAAACCTAATCACAATCCTAATAACTTCAACCCTATAACTATTACCCCTAGCCCTAACTATCCCTTAACCTAAACATTCCTTTCGTGCAACCCTAATCATAAACTATTCTTCATGCTAACCCTAACCCTAATTTTGATGCAACCCTTAACCCTCATCCTAATGTTAACCATATTTCTAACCCTAACTATATCTCTTAACCCTAACCATAAGCTTAACTATATCTCTAGCCCTAATCCTAACCTTAAACTTGATCGAGAACATAACTATAACCCTAATCCTAATAACCTTAACCCTAATTATTACCCCAACCCTAACTATATCTATTAACCTAAAACTTGGCGCAAAACCTATTTGTAAGCGCCAATCCCTAATTCTAACCCCTAACCTAATTTGTTATGAACACTGACCCTCATCCTTAATGTTAACGTATTTATAACCTATTAACCCTAACCCTAACCTAACTATATCTCTGGCCTAATCCCTGGCAGGCCTTAAGGCTGCTATATCTTTTGCACCAACTATATAATCCTAACCCCTAAACTTGATCCAAAACCAACTATAGCCTAATCTTGATAGCCTTAACACAATTATTACCCCAGCCCTAACTACGTCTATTAACCTAAACATTACAAACCTAGTTATGGCCCTAACTTTGATTTTGATGCAAAGAGCCATCTCCTCATCCTAATATTCTTCTTCAATCCTAGCATATCAACTCTAACTAACCCTAACCTAACTATGTCCTAAACTAACCTAACCTTAAGTATATCTCTGTCCTTCAACCCCTAACCCTAATCTAACTAAATATTAATGATATAATATTTTTTTATTAGAATATTTATATTTTTATTCAAGGGGTAAATGCTTTTGACCAAAGCTATGAACCGGATACAACCATTCAACAATACCACCCCAATGGGGTTTGAACCTTGGTGGCAAGAACAACAATGCCACCTATAAACCATCACACCATGCCAATACCAGCCAAAACTTTGGGGTGAAATATCAATTGTTGACACGATGAGAGAGTGATCTGTGTGGTTGAACCTTAGTTGTTCGAGGCAAGCCCCACCATTTCACCATAGGGTCTCCCCCAATCTCAATTTTTGACACGGTAGAGATTGGCCCCGTGAGGTTTGACCCTTGATTGTTGGCACTACAGGAAAGAAGCCCTACCATTTCACCAAAGGGTGTACTTTTTATTACAATATTATAAATATACTAAAATATATTATATATTTTAACTTAACATTTAAATATTAAATTATATATAATATTTTTAAAATTGAATTACAAAGTTATACTATCATATTATAATATATTAATTATTAGAATAATTTATATAAAATATATAAATATATAAATATTTTATTTAAGATATAAATGTTGCATTGTAGGTACTACTAGCATATATTTATTATTTATTAATAATATTTATAAAAAAGCCGAGGGATATCCATCTTGAGGCACCTATGCACTTTGATGTGACAAATTGATTAAAAAATAGGTGCCTTGAGAAGGATATCTCGGCGTAGTTCTATATATTATTAAATATATATCTAGTTATTCTGAGATATTTAGGTTTATTATGTATAGAATAAGTTTGTTTAAGTGTTGACTTACATATATATTGCGTTATGAGGAGAATCTTCTTTCATCTGCATGTGCCTCATTTATTATGAAGAGCATCTTCTTTTATCTACATGTGCATGAAGCATCTTCTATATTAAGTTGGTCTCTTTTATAGTGATTCATTTGTCACTCATCTAGTTGACATGTGATAGAACTCCTCTTATATATTTATTATAAATACTCCTGTCTCTATTATTGCATTCTTGCATTTATGGAATATAATATCAAAATATTCATATACTAAATTATCAAAAGATGGTAAATAAAGTAAAATAAAATAAATAAATAAAATTTAAGTAATAGCCAAATTTGAATTAAGATGGTAAATTTAAAATAAACAATATTTTTTCTAAAATGATAAAAATAGATTGGGGTTATTTAAAAAGAGATATAGTATTACTTAAGGTTATGTAGTTCTATGTGTAGCTTGATGGAATTAGAGTGTAAACTATTGTTTTGTGATCTAAAAGTGTATTTTAATATCAAATTTGACTTTGTACTATTTTGACAAAAAATAAACTAGAATCTACTTCAATCTCGAGTGAAATCACATGTGAAATAGATCTGGGTCAATTATTTAGCACAAAATATATTGCTACACACAAATTGATCTAGCAAGTTTTGAGATTTGGAAATTATTTTTCCTCACGCTTTGGTATCTAGACTTGCAAGAAAAGTGGAGTCTACACACATCAATTTAGATTTTTCTAGGAACTGAAATTATCCCTTGGTCAAACCATGAAGCAAACCAATTTAACATCTATAAAACTATAGATTCCACAATGTAGCAATTTGAATAGGTTTACATGCACCAAAATATCAGAAAGCATGTGAGGATAAGAATAAGATACTTAATATTTTAAGATAAAGATGTACGATAGCTATCAAGTAGGTGGTGCTTTTTTTGTAGATTCTTGCAAGATTCGCTTAATAGAGTAATGAAATAGTGTGTGAATTCATAAGTATTATTAAGCACCTCTAATTTTATTTCTCTCTCAAATTTATATTTTTTATACCCCCTCTATATATACTAGTATAATTAAAATTCCTCCCTATTTTTACCAAGTATCCTATGCACCTTATTTTTTGTTATACTTTTATATTCTCTTATTGTTTATATCCTATTAATTAAGGGTAATAACCATACCTAATTTTAATTTAAAACTAATTTTTATTTTCATCCCATATATTATAGTTAAACATAATGTAGACAATATATTAACATTTAAGTGTTGAGTATTAGATGGACAACACACAAAAGGTAGAATGTTTGGGAGACACACATGTATCAAATGTTGTAAGTAAATACTCAGACATGTTGCTTAAAGCATATTGAGTAAAGTGTTGCACACTATGTGAGGTGATAAGTTATTCTAGCATGTTGAATATGAAAACAAAGTAGTGTTGTTATGAGTGAATTTGACTCACTTGGTACGTGTCAAATGTAATATCAATGACCAAGTCAACATGGTAAAATGCAGCCAAGAGAATACTGATTTATTCCACTATGTAAACAACAAGCTTGAGAATAGAAAATGTGTTGAATAGTTGGCACCATATTATGAATCTTGTATTTCATTTAGAAGTCTTTTTCACCTGAAAGTTAATTATTAGATTGAAGCATGTGTTATATGAACCAGTTGAACTGTTGTTGGAAAGGTCGATCTGGTGTCATTTCTGAGTGACTAATGAGAGAGGAATCTGCCACCTTTTCTTTATTAAGCTAAGTCGATGGTATTTGGTTGAGAAGTGTCATAGCATAAGCCTTGTTTGCAGGTTGTAGATGATGGTTTTTGGGAATAAATATGAGGAATTCTCACCTCATTTGGATACACTTCTTTGCATCACTACACTTCTCTATTCTGTTGTATTTTTTATTGAGAGAATCCTTATTTTGATGAAAATTATTGTGAGGAAATTCAGTAGGTGAGATGAAGAGAGATTTGTTGTTGAATTGAATTTAAGAAGGAGGCCAAGCTTGAGATCCAGTGATTCAATTGGAATAAGCAATTAACAAGCATGAGATTCTATTCTCTGCATGTTTTATCTTTTACTGAAAGATTGAATGCTTTATGTTTTATTTGGAAACACATTAGATTTCTTGAAATAGAGTAATGATCTATTTGCTTATAGAAAGGAAAAGAATCATGAATGTTATGATTTCCTTATGAGTGTTGTACATACTCCATAGTAAGGAGTGAATGTTATCAATAGTATTAAATACTAGGATTGATGAAATCATGAATAACTTAAGAAAGAGATTTAATACTCTTATATACCCTTTACAGGAATTCAAATGGTGTTTCTATAGATAGTTTACACTACATATATAATGTGTAATGTATCAAGTCATAAATTGACTTGGCACTGCTAGCTTATAATGCTAAGAAACCTTAGGAATGATAAGGTTTAGCAATACATCAACAATTGTAGTATGAAAGATATGAGAGGATGAGATGTCATATAGCTAAGATATACTTGACTGGTCACTTGATCATTGCTCTACTATTGAATGAAACCCTAGGTTAAGAATTACCTACTGGGTTGGAATATTTACTTGTCTATCCATTGGAACCAGTAGGTTGATGTAGTGTAGGAAAATGCATACCCTTGCATTTTCACACTTGTTTGGGCCCTCCTTGCTTTGTTTATCCCTATTTTTGTCTTAATTGGTCCTATTTTGCATCCATAAGCCTAATAAATTATATCTTTTATGGGTAATCCCAATAAACATCAATGGATAAATGATAATTTAATGATTATGGCTGAGTGTCCCTAATTTTTGGGTTGGGACTAAGACACCACCTAGGGCATCTTTGTCCTCCAAAGGTATTGGGACCCTCTTTTCAATGGAACCTTAAATGGGCCCCTTTTTGGAGTTTGTGCCCCGAGTTTCATGCCTTGGGACTAAGACACCACCTGGGGCATCTTAGTGCCCCTTTCCTTATTTTCAGGATTTAATTTCAAATCTTGGCAGGATTTAGCCTTCTTTAATTAATGAATTCATTTTTCACCTTGTTGTGGTGTAATTTCATGATATTAAGCATGGATAGTATAAATACAAGGTTCCTTCCTTCATTTTACCATAACAAGCAATCTAAGCATCCAAGTATTCAAGTATTCGATCATTCAGGAGAAATTCATCAAGCATTCAGAGCCATCATCAAGAATCAAACATCATATCAAGGATATTGTTGCATCATGTTTGTTATTGTGCTAACATTTGTGATATAGGGTTTATGATTCAAGCAAGATTTTTATGCAAGATCAATATCATTCAAGTAAGATTCAAGAACCACATCCATTGCAGTCATTTCAAGTAGACTTGCGACACCTTATTAAAAGGGTTTGGTGAGTTGCAACATAGTGTTTTGTCCATTCATCATTTCCCTCCATTTCATTTCCATTTCAAGATTTAATTACCAATAAGGGGTTTGACCAAGGAAAAATCCCATTTACTAACAATCAATAAGTTTTTCACCTCTTGTATGTTTGTGTTTGCAAATTTAGGTTGGAGACTTGAAGATCATTTGAAGTGAAAAGTTGCAAAGTTGCATTACAAAGTTGTCATCTTCACAAAAAATCACCTACATGCTAGATCTGAAAGTTTCAGAACCTAATATCAAAGAAGAAGGAAGTGCCGACATCAAGCCTCAGGATCACATTCAGGGATTTCAGAAATTCAGATCGAGACTAAGATGGTAGCAAGGGCATCTTAGTCAACCAAGTGGAATTTTACAGAGCTTCTTTCAGATCTTGTTCTTGCATCTGAAGATTATGCATCTACCCCAAAAAATAGCAATCAGAATAATAAGACAGTAAGGGCGTCTTAGTCCTCCCCAACATATTTTGATAGCATTTTCTCATTTCCAGAATCCTCATCACATTTCTAGACTTCCCAGGTACACACATCATAACTTCTTGTTGCTTAATTTCGTCATTTAGTTTGTATTACTAGGTTTTGTGAGTTGAATGTTTATTTGTCAGTTCCAAGCTTTTTCTTGGTGGTGAACCCTTCAAAGCTTAAAAGAACCCCTCCTAGGTCTTCCTTTTTGAGAATTGACTCACCCTTTGGGGTTGATAGTAAATCTAATTTGCGTTCCTAGGAAAACATAATTAAATGACCTAGAGGGAATAAGTGGGAACTTCCCCACTCTAATTTCTTTATAGTTCATTTTGGTTCATCTAGGGTTTCTCATATTTTCATTAGTGAAAATACATATAGGTTGCACTTTTTCTTTCTTGCATCAAATCATCTCATTGAAAAACTAAAAAAAGTGCATTGTCAATCATCCTAATTACATTTAGAAACATTGTTATTTCATTCAAAATTGAAAAGATTGTATTCAACTTTGCATCCAATTGCTTGTCATTAGTTACTTTTTCTTGCATTCCTTTGCACTATTTTCTATTTCTTCACATCAGGTCCCTAGGTAGGAAACTTGGGAACATTGTAAACAATCCAAAATTTTCTATTTTCTAAACAAAACCTCTACTAGGACTAAAACACCCTTCCTAGTATCTTAGTCCCTTTGAGGGTTTCTGGCTCAGAATCCTATCTTTGTTGTTTGTTGTCTGTTCCAACCCTTGGAACCTCAAAAACTCACCAGTAGGACCAAGACGCCATTATTGGCATCTTAGTCCCTATTGACTTTGAATTTGTAGGTTTTAGGATTTGAAATTGCTTTTATGTGCTTCTGTTTGCTCCTTTCAATTTCATGTTACAATTTGCAGAATTGTTGTTATTTCAATTTCTTTCATTTCAAGTGTATTTATTCAATCTTGAATCATAGATATATGTGCTTCAAAAAGCTTTGGATTTCCATTAAATCTTTGGTCGATGTGTCAAGCTATGCGTTTGGTAATGATCCTAATAAAATTGAATTCATTCATACTCACACAACTCCTAATGCATGTCCTCCTCATGATGTTGACATCATTGGAGAAGATGATGATAGTATGAATATGTTCCTAAACAATTGTCTTAACAACCTTGAAGCTAATGCATCTTTCTATCCATCAATGAAATAACCAAATAACCCTACAATACCACCTCTTGAGATGTTTGGTTACTTACATCCCGAAACTGAAACAAAAGTTGAACCTAAGTTCTCTTCACAAGGTGAACCTAGCTCCTCTAAACAAGAAAACAGTCAATAATTTTATGATAACAAAGTAACAAATACTCCAATCAATCTAGAAGAAAAATATGGAAAAGATTCACAATATTGAGTAAACAAGGATGTGATACAACAAGTGAACATGAAATTCATCAACTCCTAGCACAAATATCAACTAATGACTCATAACAATGAAAAGGATGATAGGATCACCCTAGGTCCTCTTCCTCAACCTTCAACTAGAGAAGTTGGTGAATCTAGCAAGCACGAGAGGCCTTACAAGTTACAAAAACTAAAGTTTCCTTGTTTGCCACTTGAAAGTGAAAGGAAACTACAATTTCTTTTGAACAAAGAACTAATAACATTACCACCAATGAAAGACAGACTAGTGCTATATCCTAAAGATGCAAAAGTTCCACATTATTGATACCACAAAACTCTTAGACACAGTACCGATGAGTTTCATGCATTCAAATTGGCATTGAAAAAATTTCACTTCAATGGCAATGATTGCCATCTAGTGATTGAATAGCAGGACTCTAAAACCCCCCTTGTCATGTAATAGTTGTAGAACAATCTATTCTCACTATTACATGATCTTTCTCATCACCTACTTCGGCTCATTCTTGTCTTGCACTTAGTGGGGGAAAGAAGTAGATAGCCTTGTCCTAGTAAGGAATTTGTTGTTGTCCCTTAGGTTTGTTGTCTACCTTCCACTTATACAGACTAAGATTGGGAGGTGGATGGCTTGCCTTAGGTTGACTCGCATTTTCTTTACTAGTATTTTTTCTTTCCTTTTTTATTTCATTTTGTTTGATTGCATGTGTGTAATGTGATCCCCCATTTTTTTTGATCTTTCCTCTCTATGTGCATTCTTCTATTCGTAGGTACTTCATTCTTCTATATGTCATATGATTTTGCCTTTTCATTGTTCTTTACCTTTATTTTTTATTTTTTTCTTGTGTTTTTCTTTTGGGGATGACACAAGGCATCGAGACACCCTATGTCTCTTCCATGTTGACTCAAAAGGTTTTTCTTTGTTTTCACTCTCTTTGTGTCATTCTTCCAGTTCTATGTGTATTTAAGGAATAATGATAGTTCTGATCTCTCTAATATCATTGCAGCAAAGATAGATATTGACCCCAAATCTATAGATCCCTTGTGTTTCTGGGAGGCAACCCTCTTTTCCTTTTCATTTTGGCTACTTTAAAGTAATTTCTCACAACATGGTGTTAGCAATTCCTTGAAAGTGGGGGCATTCATTGGAATTATTTTGGCATGATTTCATTTACATTTTTTTTCATGTTCCTTGTGCGATTTGTTTCTTCTTGTGATGCGTCATTTTCTTGGTGGTGTCATTGGGTTTGACTTTCTCCGAGAGAATGATATTTCATTGTCCTCTCTTGGAAACATTAGGTACGATGTTCCTCGGGATGATACCTTGTATTTATCCTCTTTCGAAGACATTAAGCACAATGCCCCCTAAGATTAAGAATTCTCACGAACTAAGCAAAATCCCTTCGAACATCCCTCTTTCCTATTGCTTTTTCTTTGTACCTTATTAAAGTCATGACTTAGGTATGGCTTTGATATGGTCTCTTGGGGCTCACCTAGTGAGCAACTAGCTTCACTAGCCCTTGTGAGAATGCATTTTCTCTTTGTACCTTCTTAAATTCATGGAGGTATGGCTTTGATATGGTCCCCTAGGGCTCACCTAGTGAACAACTAGCTTCACTAGCCCAGAGCATACATTTGTTTGCATAGTGGACAACGCGTTCCACTTGTAAACCTTTTGGACAAACAACCTAGACTAGGGAAAACTTAAAGAAACCCCCGGCGAAGGTGTAAAATCCCGAATCTTGTACTTCTGATAAAAATATTAATATTAGTGGTGATTTTTTCAGTTTTGTGAAAAAATGTCCATTGGCGAATCTTTTTCTAATCACTAGAGTCTGTGGGAAATCCCGAAATCAAATTTTTAAAACCACTAAATTTTTTCCATTGGCAATTAAAATCTATTTTCAAACCAATAAAATATTTCGATTGGCAAATTAAACCTATTTTCAAACCAGAAAAAATAAAATTCATTGGCGAATTAAACCTATTTTCAAATGATTAAGAAAAACACATTGGCGAATTAAACATAATATGAAACTAATAAAAAAATGCTTTGCGGAAGTGTTGGTGCAAATTTTTCTAACCTTAGTTGCAAGTCTTTCTTGGTCACCTTTGTAGTCGGTGGGTCGGAGGTTTCAAAAACCTCAAAACTTAAGACTTTGGTTCTAAGGTTCCAAGTTTGAGCAACCATGTGACATTATGGACCATGACCATTCGACGAATTTTTGATGGACTATTGTAGTTGCATTCCGGAAGTACATCTCTAAGCACTAGAATTGTGAATTAAAACCTACGGAATTACACTAGAACTGTTAGATTTCCAAAAATCAATAGTTGAGATTTTATTAATTATTTAGGTCTGTCATAATCCTGCTGTTGTTTACTATTTAATATTTCCTAAGTCAGACCAAAATATTTTATGACAAATCTTAAATCTAAACTCTTTAATCCTGAGGGTCAAGTCTCGTCAACCTAGCGATGGCCCCATTTTAAATTATGCACGAGCATAAAGTTTGTTTTAAAAGAGGGACTATTCGATGAATTTTCGATGGACATGTTGATGGTCAATTTAGCACAACAACATTTAAACATAATATCTCTATTCTATTTCTCCTAAAAAAGAAATACAACATATAGTAATCTAACTCCCAAGGTCCTAGTAGTTGGTTCTCAACTGTGTTGATATTGCTCAATGGTCAATGTAATTGTAATGTTCAAGGGGCCTGCTGGTTATTGAGCTTTTGATTGCTGTAAGATTGAATTCCTATTTAAACCTACTCTAATAGGGGGGTATAAAGAAAAGAAAAAAGATAGATCAGGGACACAAAAGAAAGAAGAATGTTGATTCATTCAACTAATCAGACCTATTTCTTTCCAAGGAATTCCTAAATCAAACTGCAGAACAAATCAACCTGTAACAAATACAAAGTCACTCATTCATAGTGCAAACATTAATGGAAAGTTGCAAATCATCATTCAAACAAAAGAAAAGATAGAATTCCATTCATTGAAAACCTTCCAAATCAAATGATTAATAAAACAAACATCATTCCAGAGCATAACCTAGAAAGTAGGTTTAAATCTAGGTGCTTCTACTGTCAATGGAACAGATAAGCAAAATTTACAAATCTGGCAAGATCACTATTGTACAGAAACCCATGTCTTCAAATTACCTCCATCTAAACTAAGAAAATCAGAAAAATACATCATTTATCCTACTATAAAACTCTAATCAGCTAAGCTGTAAAACTTCTAACTTATTTTCCTAAGTATCTAACCAACCCTTTATAGTGAGATTCCTTTGACAATTAATAGCTCATAATTCCATAATTTCCTCTAGAACTGAAACATCAAAAAGTTGTAGCCTTTTGTGCACACAATCACTCCCTAAAGATAACCTTCTGTTTGCATCCTTGTTTGAATTCAGCTAATTTCAGTTTCAAAGCTCCACTCTCCAGTTTGGCTCAAGCTGGCTTTCAGTTACAACTCAGAGTTCTTCCTTTTGCACCATGAACAACAACATCTTTCGATAAATAACTCCACGAAATGCTTAGTTCACTACAAGTTCAAAGATCCACTCCACGAAATGCTCAGTTCACTACAAGTTCAAAGATCCTTTTAGCAATTTCCTCCTTTGCACGTTAGTTTTGTAATATCCTCTTTATTGCACAAGAGTACCTATAGACATATAAAAGCATCAATTTAATTAATAAAATTAATTAAATTCATAACATTTAATTAATTCTAAAAATTAAATTAATCTTAAAACATTTCAACTAAATGTGTAAATGATAGAAATTTAACCACCATAGTTGAACTATTTATAAATCTCCTTTTGAATTAATGTTATCTCAAAATAAAATAACATTCATATTCATGTCTTGTATGGATTTAGAATCTACTGCGTGCTCCTTGAATCTAGAAAATACCTGCAAATCGTCATGAATGCATAATCAATTTATTGATTTTAATGATTTTTACTATACTGACATAATCAATTAATAATGAAATTAATTAATTGGTAATCTCATCAAATTCATTCGATGCAATTTTAATCATAACTCCCTTTCTCTATTTCATCATTTTGCTTGCATGTGCACCCAACCATGTACAATAACTTTGCAGTTTACATTTTGTCAAACAGTTTGATACATTGGTTGTGCTTTCATATTTTTTTTTTTGCCATTCTTCCTTTGACGCGGGTCTGGATATGCTTGGTATCCATTTCGGCTTGCACTCATTGCATTTGATGAGACATTATCTCCTCAGGGCATCCCTGTCAAATAGAGGACGGAATGGGAGCCATTTCCAATTAGAATTGGGACCATCCACAAACTAGGAATGTTTTATTTCTAGTGCAAGTGTAGTGTGGATCTGGGTCTAGATGAGTACGAGAGGTAGGACCATTCTGGTGCAGAGACAAAATAAATGACATACCTTTCATTTTCCTTTGCATGCGGAAGTAGGAGCAGAATTGTGTTTGACTCGGAACCTTAGCCTTGGTAGGATGGGAAAAAAGTCAGAATGCAGACACCTCCTGTGTCCAGTTTAGGATCTTCCCCAGGTCCAGTTCCAAAAAGGCTACGGTGGCGGAACGAAATGAGAACAGGACACATTTTCATTTAGTGTAGTTTCATATATGGTTCGGGCTTCGAAAAGAATTGAGATGGGCTCAGGGCCGAGATCAGAACTGGATAAGAACCAAAATGAGGTCGAAAGCGGGACCAGAATGGGAACCGAATTAGAACTAATCGTTAGTTCCCACATTCAACTTCCACTCCAGATCTGGTTCCGACAAAAGGACAACAAGAAAAAAATGACACAAGAGGACGGGGCAGAGACAAAACTGAAATGAAACTTCACAAAGTTCGAAGTTCGATTCCAGGTTTGGATCTGGTCCTGACCAAAAATCAAAGAACAAAACACACCAGCACAAAGGGAAGCGGGACTAGAGCGAACACTGGACCCGACCCAAAGGAACAAAGAAAATGAGAAGGAAATGAGCAGAGACGGAGTTAGGACGGGAACATAAAATGGAAACTTGAAATTTTGTACTTCTGTTCCAATACTAGTTTCCCTTTCGCGCGAGCAAACAAAAAAAACACAAGGAAACGACCAACAAACAAGAGGATGGGCCAACCCAAGAGTTTGTTGAAAACAACCAACAGAACAAAGGAGAAACAACAGAGAAGGTAGAGTTAGAGTCGGGACGACACTCGAACGAAGCGGGGAACCAGGATCGAGACAGAACTAGGAACAGGAACCTTGGAAAAGTTTATGTTCCAGTTCTGGATCCGACAGAGACAAAGAAAAAAAAAAGAAGAAAAGAAGAGGGGGTCCCCAACTTTTCCAAGAAAAAGTTGGGGCGTGTATGCAAGGCATAACAAATGGCGACTCAGCTGGGAAAATGCTCTAAGCATTTTAAAACGCGCAACCCTCCAAATACCCAAAATATCTGGTTTACATTCATTCAAGGCAATCTAAGAAGTGCAAAAATAATCAAACTAGGACACAACAAAGATCTGAGATGAAACTGAAATCTTTTTGTGTGTGCAAATGATTCATTCCCCTCCATAAGTGTTGTTGTGATCAAAGTGGAGCAGACTCTACTCAAGCTACGTAGTTGTGAGTTACATTTCTAACGTGCAATGATATCCTGGGCATAGCTCTGCTGCTAGACAGGCGTCTATAGCCTCAACAGAGATACCTATGGTTCTCTCTAAGCATCGCTCTACCGCCAGCCAGGCATCTATAGCCCCAATAGGAGTACTCAAGTCACCCTCGCTGATTGATTTCATTTTTCAGATTTTCTTTCTTTTCTCTTTTCTTAGATGTTGTTTCTTTTGAAGTACAATTTCTCGTTTTCTCTCAATCTTTAAGCAATGAAGCCTAAGTAGTGGGTTGAGAACCATATTGGACATCGTGAAAGAAATGTAACCCTTTAGATTTTTCACTTGGAATAGAGTTAGCCCACCCGATGTAAACTAACAGATGGATTTCTTAAGATGTGCAGATCGTGATAGACTTTCAACAACTCCCCAAAATTGTATAATGTACCAAGTTTTAATTCATGCTAACCTTCCCCAATTTGAAATGGATGAAGGTAAATCAAAATTTTCAAAGCTACTGATTGATCAAGTGTTTGAAAATATAGATAGCAGACTCTCAACAGATTCACCTTTCAGCATAACTTGCATACAATAACTCAACTTCCACTGTCAATGAGAGGAACCCCCAAAAGAAAGAAAAGAAACAAACAAGAAAAGAGAGGAACAACATAAAGGAGCACACAAAATAGACACAACAAACTAGTAAAACGAAAATAGAAAACAAGAACAAAACATCAAACAAACAACAAAAAAAAACAAAAACAAAAGAGAAAACAAAAAAAAACCCAGAAATAAAAAGAAAAACAAAACTAACTAATCCTAATCCTAAACTAACTCCAAAACTAAGCTTTACAAACATAAAACTATAAAAAATTTTACATTGACTTGATTGATTTTTTTATTATGTGCAACAATCTTAACTTACTAGGTACAGTTCTAAACCTAGCAAATTTGTCTTTATACTTAGAAATGTAAAGTTTATGTGTAGCAAATTCATTTTGAGGGTATAAAGTTTGAAATATTAACAATTATGAGTTCTCAGCCTTGACATGATTCACCCACAAACACATTTTATTCTCCCCAACTTAATAATCAAACTGAAAATCATTAAAACATAGAGGATAATGAAAATACACCACCTGATTTAGAAGACCTTCAGCTGTTGTGGCATGCTCATGTTGTATGATTTCCTCTTTATGAGCTCTTAACTCATGGAACACCACTTCGTTTCACTACGAATCATGCCAATCAACATAAAGAACATCTATCAGCGATGTGCCATTAGCATTCAAGATATCAAAAATTTGTTCAAAAATTTCATGTATATCCCTATCACAATCAACACTAGGTTCTAACAACAAACTATTATATTTGACTTCATAGGGATTATCAATCTCAATCATGTTCCTCAAAGTACATACATCATCAATTAAAGGATCAACTTCCTCAACCTTTAAAACAATTTGTTCAAAATTTTTTGTACCTGATCTAACAATCTTTCCAAATAGCAAGAAATCATAACCACTTACCTCAGAATGTGAACTAGGAGGATAAATCTTACATGGATCACCTACAACAAGGTTCATTATGCAACTGAAACAATCATGTGCCAACATTTCTACTTTCATCTTGGGTACAGAGTCATAAATTATCTGGGTCTACTTAGGAGAACTAAGAAATAAATCACCCGTGTTGTCAACTTGCAATTTTCACAAACCTACCTCCTCCTAAGTTGATGCATCGTTGTTAGCACTCTCTTCAAACATGTCACCCAAAAGAGTTTGAAAATCAGCATCAAGCTCATCACCATTGATGTCAGAAATACTAATATAGGGTGAACAAGTATTGTCTTTAAACAACTTGTTGATGGTGTTTTTATGCACTTCTCAACATAGGCAGTGCGTAGGTGCACTACCTCTCTTGAAAGACAATCTCCCACAATCAGATTGCAGAACACTATCCCAAGGTCTCTCGAATGTCAGGTCATGACAGTGCTTAGATACCTCAGTAGTTTGATGTGATTTGCTGGAATCACAAGGCGGTCTTACAGAAAATACAAAGTGTGGACATAAAGCATGAAGCTGGATCTTGGAATGGAATCCTTAGGATGGGAAGTTGTTATGCACCAGCTGTAGGTTCAAACAACACTCTTGGACTACCATCTAAGTTTTGGATTTGGCTTTACAATGTGCAATGAACCTTGGTATTTTTCAGTTTCTAAAAAAAATGAAAAAGCGAAGGGAAGGAGAAGTTCCTAAGTCTGAAGCTTGTTGCAAACAGTGACAATGGAGTTCCTGCAATGCACAATCCTTCAAAACAATATCCCACTTAACAAGGGATTTCATAGTATCATAGAAATTGTGCTATCTTCTAAGGGCTGCAGATATTTCATCCTTCATCCACTATATACATGCATGAATTAAAGATATATGTTTGGGGCAGCTTCAAATCAAGTCCAGGCTAACTTTGCATAGCTATATACCTTCAGCAAACAGCAAAAAGTATGGACTAAGGGATCATCAACAATGCAGGAATTTTCACAAACACCAAACAACATTCCTCAAATTCAACTAAATACAGTAAACAGCTAACTAAACAGCCACAAGATCTAAACTAAACATGTGAACTTGGAGAAATGAATCAAATGGCAAGAGAGAAATCAAGGAAATACACCAAGTCAATGATATTTCTTATAAATTTCTGCAGCATACCTTTACAACAACTCAACTCTCACTTTTTCAAATGAGGGGAGTGCTCTATTTATAGCTTTCCAAAAGTTAAATGAATGGCCAAGATTCATTACAATTGTGTGGCAAAGATTCATTACAATTGTGTGGCAAAGATTCATTACAAAATAGGGTTTCACCTACCCCCAAATAGATTTACAATTTAAAAACATTTTTTGTCTCTTCCCTATTTTGTCATCTAGTGGATGACACTTTTGCTCTTTCATCCTATAGCTAATTACTGTTTTCTTGGCTGTAGCTACTCTTTAGGGAGGTCTTCTTCTTTAGTCAGGCTGCCTTTTTGCTCCTCGGAAGCTGCATGCTCTATATACTTGAGGATGACCGCTTGGAGCTTGTCGATCTCGATGATCTCGCATCTCAATGCTTAGTAGCTCCACTCTTTAGCGTTATCTTCTAGCTGCTTCCAATCCTCATCATGCTTCGAGCCTTTGTCTCTAAATAGCTCTAATCGATCGAAGGCACGGGCAACAAAACTTAGGAATTCCGTGGTGATTTCTCCGGCTGTCCCGTCCTTCATCTTCTCCTGGAAGTATGACTTCACCTTCTCGACATCTATTTGCACCATGGGCATATCATAGCCCGCCATCAGCTTAAGGTACTCAGTGCATTATGCCCGGATTTCCTTGATTCACGCAATATCCAGATCCACTCTGCTCAGCATTTGCTCCAGCCTGTCCTTTCAGTTGTCGAGGTCTCTGCACCACACGTCCACCAGCTAATGATCTTCTTTCTTCAGCTCTAGCTTTTCTTCCCATATGCTCTCTGGCATCTGAAGGATGGCTTCAACCTTTGGGAAGGTGGAGTCGTAAATCGCAGGGAAATTGGTGCAGAGCCTCCTCATGCCCTCCAGAGATTGGATCAGGTCCAAGAACTTATTGGCTATCTGCACATCCATGCCGATTCCCACGTTTCCAATGCTCACGACCCGTTGGAACTAATCCTCAATGGTCTTCTCTAAGTTTTTCCTTCTTTCTAGTTTATCTATCTGTTCTTTGGAGAGCAGTTGCAGTGCGGCTGTGGAGGTGGTAGGCAGGTCATCCACTAAGGACCATTGCTGGATATAATCTATTAGGGCAGCAACCTGTGCCTTGAGCTCGTCTTTGGTGACCTTGTCCTGCTTGATTAGGTGCACCACCGTGGACACTGACTCCTCCAGATGTTCCACCTTCTGCTCCCTAGTCGCTGTCCCTAGGTCAATGGTGGAGATATCATAACTCACCCTGGTCTAGCCAATTGTAGGCATCACAACTTGCGCTGCTTGGGAGCTGGAAGCATCCATCGTTATCTTGGAATGGACCTTAGGCTTCTTCTCCTTCTTTGTTGTGGTCAGGGATCGAGCCAAAATGGCTTCCAATCTTGCCCTCGGGTCCTTCAGAACAGGAGTAGTCTTCTCCAGTTGCTTCTCCAACCAATCAAGCATGGCGGATTTATCCTCGGGTGCATCATGGCTGCCCTCACCCTTTTTAGTTATAGGCAAGACATCTGCCTCCTTTTCCTTTCGGGGCTCTTCCTTCTCCTTGGCAGCTTCCTCCTCCTTGTCGGAGTCTCCATAAAACATGAGGCATTTGACGGGCAGCCTAGTGGACAATATCCGGGTGGGATCTTCTTCTTTAGCTGCCTCTTCTTCTTCTTTCTCCTTAGTATCCTCAGCCTCGGGGCTCTTCACAACATGGGTCTTGGCCTTCGATAAATCCTTTAGCGGCTACTCCTCCGACGGTTGCCCCTCTTTAGTAGATGGCTACTTTTCTGCCTCCTCCCCGATGTTTTTCAGTTGCTGAGCCGACTCCTCCTCAAGGTCCTCATCAAATATTTGGATGACCTCCTTGGTGCCCGTGCCATCCTCTTCATCCCCGCTCTCGGAAGAGCCTGCCTCTTCTTCCTCATAGGCCACTTTGTCGATGGTTCGATGTTCGTACTCGGGGTGCTCGTGATATTCATCAGCCTCTTCCTCAATAGGCTTCGAGGCTTCCCTTTCCTGCTCCTCCAACTCCTCCGATATTTGCATTGTGGCCTCCATGGCTGGTGGCCCCATTGGCGGTTGTCAAGGCTGAGCCGTCGCGACGACTTGGGCAAGGGCTGCTTGGAGAGCTAGATTCATCAGTATTTGTGAGAGCTCAGGGGGAAGGTTCTGCATATGTCTGGTAAGGGCCTCAGGCATGGCGGCGACGGGAATGGGCGATGTAATTGTAGCCAGAGGGAGGGATGTAATAGGTGACATGGCAGCAGAAGAGGAAGGGGAAGTGGTCATGCCGGAAAAGGAGTCAACGACGATCACTGACCCGGCCGTGGGAAAAGGGGCAAGATGCACAGAGATGTCCACTATCAGCGGAGATGAGGCGACCATAGCCTAAGAAGCGGGTGGTACGCCAGGAGGGGCAGGGAGAAGCAAGGTAGGCTGCAATTCAGTTGTTGTCACTATCTGCTTGAGCCTCTTGGGAGATGAGCCTCCCGTGTCTTTCTTTGCTGGCTCCGTGGGGTCGGCAAATTGTGCTATCTCTGTTCCCTTTTTCTTTTGAGACCTAGTGACTGGGGGAGACTTGGATGTCTCACCAGCTGATGTGGTGGCGGCAAAGTCCTCTGTGGCACTGGGCTCTCTCTTGAGTGCCTCATACGTTAGGACCACTCCTTGTTGTTTCAGCTCCGCCACCTGCCCATCTACCCACTCCCTAGTGCGCGTTATGATTGGCTGGGTGATGGTGTCTAGGTCATCGACCTCTTGGTCATCCCAGTCTATGGAGGGGATTGCCAAGTTGGCAACCGCAGGGTACCTTGGGTGCATAAGGGTGGACTTGTCTTCCTCGAGCTGGTCCGGCACCTAGAACAGTTGCACTCTTCTCAAGAACTGCACGGTCATGCACATATAGTGCCTCATGTGTACCTCCTTGTCATATTTACAATCCACCCAGAAGTCTTCAATATGGTATTTGTGGGCGTATGCCGGCCCTAGCGCTTTCCTAACATGACCATGTGGGTCCATCCGTGGGCGAGCCGTGTACCATTCAAAATTGTATTCCTTGAGCTCTTTCTCAGAGTTGCCAGCGCATTGAGACGTCTGCAGTCGATAGAGGCCCTGGCCGAGGGTCATGGGATAGGGGATCCCCGCTACGTGTTTGTTGCCGAAGACTATCTTGATGTGTTGGAGCTGCCGGGAAAGCTCCAGAAGAATGATCTTGTCATTCGGGTACCTTGGCAATTTGTTTGGCCGCTCTATAAACCCCTGAGCTCGGATGTAGGTAAATTTGGGGAACTAGATATATAGGAAGGCGTACTCCTTCAGGAGTGCCCTGGCACTATGGGAGACCATCCTTTCGAAGTCTCTAGCGATCAATCTTATGATGTGGCCTATGAAGGCGTCATTGACCCGACAGTACTCTTTCTTGAAGTTTCGGTACTGGAGTTGAGGGTACTTGTCAAACAGCTTGAGCCCTCGCCTATGTCCCTGATCCGGTGCCACGAATAGCCCACTGTACTGTCTTTGGCCTGCTAGGGAGTACACCAAGTAGGAGATCATATAAAACTTGGAACTTTTCTTGATGTTTACAAACTGCTCATGGAAGCAGTTGTTGATGATGCCTCCCTAGTCGAATGAGGTCTTGGTGTTAACGTCCTCATTCCCTCGCAAGATCTTCTCAATGTAATATGCCATCCACTCTTGGAAGTAGGCGGCCGCCGGGAGACCCATGACCCTGCTTAGCATAGTTACGAGGTCATGGTAGTCTTCGTGGAAGTCGCTACGAAATAGCTCTTGGGGAACCTTCGCAGCGCTGCCCTATTTCTCCTTAAGCCAGTAAAGGTTGATAGACTTCTTGCACCCTAATGGACTGGCATCCCACGCCGCTTGGCACTATTCCAAAGTGGGGACCTCCATATGTGGGAACATGGGGATGTGAAATGTTTTCGTGATTCCTTCTGGCAACATGTCGGCGAGGATGTTCCCCTCCTTGTCCACAATTGTTCTTGTGTCAGCTTAGTAGGCTTCTCAGCAAGCCATTACTAGTTTGGGTCCTATGAGAGAGGGAGGAAAGCCGATAGCCTTGGCTATTCCACTCTATCGTATGAGTCTGGCGTTCTTCGTGGTAGGGTTAACTTTGACCCTCTAGGTGAACTCATCTATGTTCACTTGGCTAATGTTGGTATCTGAGATTTCTTTCTAATCGGTTGAGACCTTTGACTAGAGGGGCTCACCCTATAACTGAAACTTCATCTGATCCTTATCTTCTTTTCCCTGAGTGCTCCTTCCGGATTTCTTGCCCTTGTCCTTTTCGGCGGAGGCCCCTGAAGTGCCCGCAGCTGATTCCATATATCCTGCAAGCAAAGGGTGAAGTTAGCGCAATAAAACATCAAAAGCGTTCATGTTAGTCCATATTTTGAGCATATCATCTAAATAATCAATCGAATACATCATAAATTTTGCTTCCAGATGTTATCAATTTCATTTCAGGGCATTTGGACAATCCGGGCCCGGGGGGCCGGACTTCCCTGGCAAGAATGTTGTCCAAAAGGGAGAATGCGACCGAAAGTTCCTAAAGACCCTCCTTTGCTAAATTTTGATGCTTTAAGGGGCTCATGATGGAGAACAGCAAATTTTAGGAGATGGGTCGAAGTCAGATTCTGAATTTGAGTATGTTTGGATCGATCTAAGGAGCTTCAGAGGTTCCAGTCCGGGAAGTTGTCAGGCAAAGGAAGTTGGCAACGGCGGACTCTAGGCAAAAATCCGGCCGAGGAAGTCTAGCCGCGGAAGTCCGCGGGGCGGGACCCGCGATGCCAAAGGACAGCCGGTATGAGGTGGTATGAAATTTAGGCACGGCGAAATTCGGACCTCCAGGGTCCGAAGGCCGGGAGGACGCAACACGCCGGCCGTCGTGATATTTTCGGCAATGGTTCGATCGGCGGCGGTGAAGGGCGGCCCGGGGCCCGGGAGGCGGGGCGACGCAGGGTGACAGCCACCTCAGGAATCTTGCGTTGATTTGAACGGAGGCAGCGGCGGGAGATCCGGGGCCCGAGGGCCAGAAAGACGCAGAGCGACGACCGCCGTGAGGTTTTGGCATTGATCGGGTGACGATGGCGGCGAAGGGATACCCAGGATCCGAAGGGCGGGAAGCAGGCAGGGTTCTGCCGTTGAGGACGGTGGAATGGCCATGGAGTTCCGAGAACGGAACGGCCACGGAGTTTCAGGAACGGAACTCCGGACGGCCGGTCCCGCAAGGTCACATGGCAGGGCGGAGCCGGATAAGCTTTTAGACAGCCAAGGGAAGCCCGGGATCTGGAGGGCAGGCGGCAGATGCGACCTCCCCGTGGAGGCCCCGCCGTCGGCATGCAACCATAATTTGATATGGGACGGTGAAAGAGGGACCCAAGCCTGAGGGGACCGGTCGCCCTGCGCGAAGAACGGCCGCGCGAGGGGAAAGCCCCGAATCGGAGGTGAAGGCAATCTAGGGGTTTTACAGATTTTCTAAAGCATGGGTTTGGTGTGCCACCTAGCTCTCTATTGGTTTACGGTCTCCTATTAATTTGTTCATTTAGATTAAATCATTGAAAATCATAAAAAAATGCACGGGAGGGCGACCGATTGCCTACCTCGAATTCGGCCGAGTAGTGACGTGCGGAATCGACCGGGAATCGACAGAGCGATGCAGATGCATGATCGAGATGCTGCAGGTGAAAGCGGTGGGCTCCAGATAATCGACTCTTCAATTTCGCTCCAATTTGCAAAGTGAAAATGACATTGGCAGACCATGCATTATATACCCCATCCGCCATTAATGTGCGCATTAATTGCACGTACGGCCACGCAAAGTTGGTGGAATTAAAATTTAGGTCGGCGGCGGCGGTAGGAGCTCCGGGACCCGGTGCCGGAAAGACGCCGAGCGATGGCCGCCGTTTAATATCCGCAAGCTTTTGAACGGCCACGGCGGACAGAGCCCCGGGGCCCGGTGGGCGGACAGCAGTCGGAGGTTCGCCGCTGAAAGATTTGCATGATGATAAGTAGCGGTGGTGGGAGTCGGGCCGGGACCTGGGTGGTGGGATGCCGGTAGGGTTCCGTCGTGGAAGACGGCGGAACCGTCACGGAGTTCCAGAGACGGAACTCTAGACGGTCGGGCCCGGCAAGTCCCGCGGCAGGCGGTCCAAACAAACCTGCGGAGGAGAAAGCCAAGGCGGGGCCCGGCGGCTAGGAAGCCGCCAGAGGCCCGCCGGCACGGGTGGCAATCCCTAGACGGAAGTCCGAAGGCGGACTTTTGAGGACCGGGGCCCGAAGGAGCAGGCGCCGCCTGGGAGATTAGCGCAACTTTCAACCGGCGGGTGGTAGGTCAGAGCCCGAGGGGCAGGCAGACGTCCAGCGAACGCCACGAAAGATGGCAGACACACAAGGGAAGCCCGATAAGGGAACCCCGGAGGCCCAGGCCCGGAGGGGCCCAGGGCCGCCCCAGAGCCCAAAATGCCAGAGGGAACCCACAAGGCCCCGAAGGGCAACAAAAAACCAAAACGGAGGCATGGTCGATTTACGATAAAACTTTTAGAACAACATCGACCACGCAAAATGAGGGGCACGCAAAATGAGGCATCCCCAAAGGACCCGACAAGGCGAAAGAAAAGAGGGTCCCCGTTCCGAACGGGGTGTGTGTGCTTAGGGCACAACAAATGGCGACTCCGCTAGAGAACGCTCCAGAGCGTTCTAGGGATAAATATTCATTTAGGACCCAGAATCTCTGGTTTCGCAGACCATGAGAGGCTTCCAAGGATGAACCCGGGAGAACGCAATCTTTAATTAGGTCAGCTTACATGACATCTTGAAAGTGTGTGTGAAGTGAGCTCATTTCTTTCCTAGGGATAGTAACCAGGGTTATCACTTCAACCGAGTGAGCTACATAAGTTGCCTAACACCAAAAGTAACCTGGACATTGCCCCGCTGCCAGTCAAGCGTCCATAGCCCCGGCGGAGTTGTCGCTACAATCTCATGGATATTGCTCTACTGCTGGTCGGGCGTCCATAGACCCGGTAGAGTTATCCGAACGCCCATATGGTCATTTATTTTTTTTTCTTTTTTCAGAGTTTCTTTTCTCTCTCTCTTTTGCTTTGATATTTCATTTTCTCTTTTGCCATTTGGTTTGACCGGGTAAGCATTGAAGCCTACAATGGGTTTGAGACTGTAGTGGTCACTGGAGTAGACTTAAGATTTTTTCACTCACTAGGGTGTCATAACAACCATAGTACGGTCCTTCAGAACTTATTTATTATGTAATTTGTGCAAGATCTGAGATGCGGGTAAGAAGATCTGGCGAAGGGTCAAGTTCTGGGCAGAGTTCAGACAAAGAAATCATTCGCAGACAGCTTTGCAAAGACCAATAGTCTAGAGTGAATGTTTAGCCAAAGAACATAAAGAATGGACAGCAAAGTGAACCGCTTCTTAGACGAGCATGGCCACCGCAAAGGAGCAGGAAACCTCTTTCGAAACAAAACTACAGGGAGGGAGACAGCAAAAAGCGACGCAGAAAAAATGCAAACAAGCAAAAAAGCAACTACTCTAACCTATGCATAGGTATTTACAATGAAGAGCTCGAAGGAGCTCAAGCCTGGAAGTAATGCTTCAGGTGCTTCCCATTGACCGGCAACGAGACGTTCTCATCGATTAAAGTCTTTAAGCGGAAGGCACTATCTCCCAAAATCTCAGCTATTTGAAAGGGGCCAAGCCAGAGCTTGTCAAATTTGTTGTGCCCCCCTTTCTTCTCATGGGCCTTGTCCCAATACAGGACCAAATCTAAAATTATAAAGGCCTTGATTTTGGCTCGGCGGTCGAACCATCTCTTAACTATGCCCTGATGTTTGGCGAAATTTTCTATTGCGCAGTTTCAGACTTCCTCTAAATGTAAAAGCTTAGCTAATCGAGCTTCCCTACGATCTCCTCCTTCATAAAAATCGTTGATGAACTAAAGAGTAGGAATCTTCAAGTGGATGGAAAATATAGGTTCTAGGCCATAGACAAGGTGGAATGGAGAATTGCTAAGGGCAGCTTTGTGGCAGGTGCGATCAGCCCAAAGGGCGAAACGGAGCTGGGTATGCTAGTCCTTGGGATTCCTATCTAGCAGCTTCTTGATCATAGTTTTCAAATTTTTATTCGTGGATTCAGCAAAGCCATTGCCCTTAGGGTAGTAATTGGATGATAATTTGAGGGCAATCCCATAGTCAAACGCCCAACTAGCGAATTTTAACGAAGCAAAGGCAAGTCCATTATCACACACCAAAGTATATGGACAACCAAAGCGATTTAAAATGAAACTTTCTAAGAAATCAGTAACTACTTCAGTGGTGCATTACTTACATACTATTACTTTCGTCCATCTAGTACAATAATCAGTAGCGGTAAGAATGTACCTGTGTCTCGCAGATGATGGAGGGCTTACCGGACCGATGAAGTCAAGACCCCATTGCGCAAAAGGCCTTACCTCCAGCACGAGCTGCAGTGGGACAACAGCATTCCTCTCCCTGGTGGCAGCAGTCTGACACGTATGACATAAACAAACATGGCAATGGGCATCCTTGAAGACGGTTGGCCAATAATATCCTGCCCTCAATATCTGATGCGCCGTAGAAGAACCCGAGTCATGGCCCGTACCAAATTTATTGTAAAACTCCCTCAAAACGTGTTCTGCTTCTTCTTTGCCAAGGCATCTCAGATAAACGCCCTCATGATTCTTCTTATAGAGAATGGAACCCTGCAACATATAACCATTACTTTTCAATCTCAGGGCCCTCTTTTGGACTCCCTTCAGGTGCAACGGGCACTTATGGTTCAATAAATAGTAAACGACATCTTGATACCATTCTCCTGGGGAGACATCTTCAAGCTGGTATTGTTGCACCGTGAATTCAAGTCCAGCCTCTACTGCTGTTTCGGCAATTGTACGGGTGAGTGCCTGCCCTTTTACTAGTTTCATCAGTTGGATTTCCATATCATACTCCTGTAGCAGGGTGACCCACTTAGCTCTTCGTTCGCCCAATTCATTTTGCATTAGCAGCGTCTTAACTGCTAGGTCAGGGACAATGGCGAACACCTTATTGCATAGAATGTAGTGTCTAAATTTCTTTACTCCTCTGACAAGATCATACGCCTGCTTTTCAATGTTGTGGTAACACAGTTCAGCGTCTTTGATGGGAGCACTCATGAAGGTGATCGGATGCTCGTTTCCTTCGTCATCTTTCTGGGTCAACATGCTAGCACAAGAATGCTCTGAAGCGAATGAATAGATGTAGAATGGCTTCAGATAGTCTGGGCTGACTAACACAGGTGCCTTAGCAATGGCCCGTTTGATTTCTTCAAAGGATTGCTTGGCGTCCGGCGTCCATTCAACTTTGGCGTCTTGTTTAAGCATAGCATTGAGAGGTTTGACAATTTCTGCGAAACCTGTGATGAATTTCTGGATAAAGTTGATCTTTCCGAAGAAAGATTTCAATTCCTTCTTGCTATTCGGGGGCTGAATCTTGAGTAAGGACTCAATGCGCTCAGGATCAATGGAGATTCCTTGTCCTAAAATGATGTGCCCGAGCAGCCTACCTTCAGCCACTCTGAAAATACACTTCTTGGGGTTGAGAGAAACTCTGAACTCCCTGCACTGCTGAAATACTTTACATAAGTCAGAGATGTGATCACCCTGCTTCTTAGAGAATACAGTCAAATCATCCATGTAGATGATTATGCATTTTCTAATTAAGTCCTTGAAGGCGATATCCATGGCGCGTTGGAAAGTGGCGCCGGCGTTGATGAGTCCGAAAGGCATCCTTCTGTACGTGAACGTCCCCCACTTAGTGGTGAACACTATCTTGTGACGATCCTCATATTGCACCATCACCTGATTATACCTGGAGTATTCATCAAGGAAGGGCATCATCTGGGAGCCGTTGACGATTTGTAGCACCTCATCCAGTGAAGGCACTGGATAGTTGTCCTTTTCTGAGGCGTGATTTAGATTGTGGAAATCCACACACAATCTAATCTCTCCATTATTTTTCCTGACCAGGACCAAGTTGGCCACCCACGTGGAATGCCTAACGGGAAAGATGATTCTTGCCGAAAGCAGTTTCTACACCTCCTTATAAACGACAAGTTCTAGTAAGGCATTGATAGGGCATTGCTGCTGGCGGAATGGCTTCACTTCTATCTTGAGAGGGATGGTGTGTGTGATGACAGAGGTGTCATATGTTTTTATATCTTCGTAGCTCCATGCCACCACGTCGTGGTATCTTCGTAACGCATCCATGATTCCCTTCTTTTCTTCAGGCGTGCACACTTTGCCAACAAAAACATTTTTAATCTTCTCAGCTGTTCCAAGGTTGTGAGCGTTGCACTGATTATTTATAGCTTCCTTTTTTGTTTGCTGATCCTGATCCCTAATTTGATCCAAGTCGAATATGTGTTCTAGCTGAACCATACCTCTAGGGATTGTGTTGGTCTTGAGATTGATAACCCCTTTTATATCCAGTTTGGCCTCCTGTGGATCAACTTCATCAATTATTTGGGCAGCGAAGACGTCGGAACTTGTGATGAACTGGAGGATATGCTTATCATCATTGAAGACCTGCAGGTGAGTAACATTATCCGGGACCGATGGCGTGGACGTTAGCTCAACTGTGAATTTCTTGAGCCCAAACAAAGAGAGGGGCTGTAGAGTGCTGGCCGCTTGAGCCAAGGCATCAGCTGTGTGATTCTGAGCATGAAAGATCAATTGTATGTTGAATGCATCTAGGCCCTCTAGGAGATCCCAAACCCTGTGCCTGTAATTGGTGAGTCTCCGATCATGACAAGAGTATAATTTTCTGACTTGTTTGACTATGAGCGCGGAATCCCTAAAGATTTGCAGCGCTTTCACATTTTTCTTCAATGCCATGAGAAGGCCAAGGACTAAAACCTCATATTCTACTACGTTATTGGTGCAATAAAATTGTAATCGGTGGGCAACGAGGAATGTTTTACCTATTGGGCTAATGAGTTCAATTCCCGCTCCAGCTCCTTGTCTTGACTTTGATCCATCAAATCGGAGCATCCAACATGTGGAGGAT
>VDFB02000003.1:343636744-343647025 GCA_007258455.2 Sequoia sempervirens | reverse complement strand
GTGAGACATCCAAGTCTCCCCCAGTCACTAGGTCTCAAAAGAAAAAGGGAACAGAGATAGCACAATTTGCCGACCCCACGGAGCCAGCAAAGAAAGACACGGGAGGCTCATCTCCCAAGAGGCTCAAGCAGATAGTGACAACAACTGAATTGCAGCCTACCTTGCTTCTCCCTGCCCCTCCTGGCGTACCACCCGCTTCTTAGGCTATGGTCGCCTCATCTCCGCTGATAGTGGACATCTCTGTGCATCTTGCCCCTTTTCCCACGGCCGGGTCAGTGATCGTCGTTGACTCCTTTTCCGGCATGACCACTTCCCCTTCCTCTTCTGCTGCCATGTCACCTATTACATCCCTCCCTCTGGCTACAATTACATCGCCCATTCCCGTCGCCGCCATGCCTGAGGCCCTTACCAGACATATGCAGAACCTTCCCCCTGAGCTCTCACAAATACTGATGAATCTAGCTCTCCAAGCAGCCCTTGCCCAAGTCGTCGCGACGGCTCAGCCTTGACAACCGCCAATGGGGCCACCAGCCATGGAGGCCACAATGCAAATATCGGAGGAGTTGGAGGAGCAGGAAAGGGAAGCCTCGAAGCCTATTGAGGAAGAGGCTGATGAATATCACGAGCACCCCGAGTACGAACATCGAACCATCGACAAAGTGGCCTATGAGGAAGAAGAGGCAGGCTCTTCCGAGAGCGGGGATGAAGAGGATGGCACGGGCACCAAGGAGGTCATCCAAATATTTGATGAGGACCTTGAGGAGGAGTCGGCTCAGCAACTGAAAAACATCGGGGAGGAGGCAGAAAAGTAGCCATCTACTAAAGAGGGGCAACCGTCGGAGGAGTAGCCGCTAAAGGATTTATCGAAGGCCAAGACCCATGTTGTGAAGAGCCCCGAGGCTGAGGATACTAAGGAGAAAGAAGAAGAAGAGGCAGCTAAAGAAGAAGATCCCACCCGGATATTGTCCACTAGGCTGCCCGTCAAATGCCTCATGTTTTATGGAGACTCCGACAAGGAGGAGGAAGCTGCCAAGGAGAAGGAAGAGCCCCGAAAGGAAAAGGAGGCAGATGTCTTGCCTATAACTAAAAAGGGTGAGGGCAGCCATGATGCACCCGAGGATAAATCCGCCATGCTTGATTGGTTGGAGAAGCAACTGGAGAAGACTACTCCTGTTCTGAAGGACCCGAGGGCAAGATTGGAAGCCATTTTGGCTCGATCCCTGACCACAACAAAGAAGGAGAAGAAGCCTAAGGTCCATTCCAAGATAACGATGGATGCTTCCAGCTCCCAAGCAGCGCAAGTTGTGATGCCTACAATTGGCTAGACCAGGGTGAGTTATGATATCTCCACCATTGACCTAGGGACAGCGACTAGGGAGCAGAAGGTGGAACATCTGGAGGAGTCAGTGTCCACGGTGGTGCACCTAATCAAGCAGGACAAGGTCACCAAAGACGAGCTCAAGGCACAGGTTGCTGCCCTAATAGATTATATCCAGCAATGGTCCTTAGTGGATGACCTGCCTACCACCTCCACAGCCGCACTGCAACTGCTCTCCAAAGAACAGATAGATAAACTAGAAAGAAGGAAAAACTTAGAGAAGACCATTGAGGATTAGTTCCAACGGGTCGTGAGCATTGGAAACGTGGGAATCGGCATGGATGTGCAGATAGCCAATAAGTTCTTGGACCTGATCCAATCTCTGGAGGGCATGAGGAGGCTCTGCACCAATTTCCCTGCGATTTACGACTCCACCTTCCCAAAGGTTGAAGCCATCCTTCAGATGCCAGAGAGCATATGGGAAGAAAAGCTAGAGCTGAAGAAAGAAGATCATTAGCTGGTGGACGTGTGGTGCAGAGACCTCGACAACTGAAAGGACAGGCTGGAGCAAATGCTGAGCAGAGTGGATCTGGATATTGCGTGAATCAAGGAAATCCGGGCATAATGCACTGAGTACCTTAAGCTGATGGCGGGCTATGATATGCCCATGGTGCAAATAGATGTCGAGAAGGTGAAGTCATACTTCCAGGAGAAGATGAAGGACGGGACAGCCGGAGAAATCACCACGGAATTCCTAAGTTTTGTTGCCCGTGCCTTCGATCGATTAGAGCTATTTAGAGACAAAGGCTCGAAGCATGATGAGGATTGGAAGCAGCTAGAAGATAACGCTAAAGAGTGGAGCTACTAAGCATTGAGATGCGAGATCATCGAGATCGACAAGCTCCAAGCGGTCATCCTCAAGTATATAGAGCATGCAAATTAAGAGCAAAAAGGCAAATTCTACCAAAGAAGAAGATCTCACGTAAGAGAAGCATACCCAAGAAAAACAACAATTAGCTACAGGACGAAGAGGCAAAAGTGTCATCCACTAGATGACAAAATAAAGAGACAAAAATATTTTTAATTGTAAATCTATTTGGGGGTAGGTGAAACCTATTTTGTAATGAACAATCTTGGCCATTCATTTCAACTTCTTTGAAAGCTATAAATAGAGCACTCCCCCATTTGCAAAGTGAGAGTTGAGTTGTCAGAAAGCGCACGCCGTAAATTTATAAGAAATATCATTGACTTGGTGTATTTCCTTGATTTCTCTCTTGCCATTTGATTCATTTCTCCAAGTTCACATGTTTAGTTTAGATCTTGTGGCTGTTTAGTTAGTTGTTTACTGTATTTAGTTGAATCTAAGGAATGTTGTTTGGTGTTCGTGTCAAATTTGGATGTCTGATTGATGATCCCTTAGTCCATACTTTTTGCTGTTTGCTGAAGGTAGATAGCTATGCAAAGTTAGCCTGGACTTGATTTGAAGCTACCCCAAACATATATCTTTAATTCATGCATGTATATGGTGGATGAAGGATGAAATATCTGCAGCCCTTAGAAGATAGCACAATTTCCATGATACTGTGAAATCCCTGGTTAAGGCGGATATTGTTTTGAAGGATTGTGCATTGCAGGAACTCTATTGTCACTGTTCGCATCAAGCTTCAGATTTAGGAACTTCTCCTTCCCTTCGCCCTTTTTTCATTTTTTTTAGAAACTGAAAAATACCAAGGTTCATTGCACATTGTAAAGCCAAATCCAAAACTTAGATGGAGTCCAAGAGTGCTGTTTGAACCTACAGCTGGTGCATAACAACTTCCCATCCTAAGGATTCCATTCCAAGATCCAGCTTCATGCTTTATGTCCACACTTTGTATTTTCTTTAAGACCGCCTTGTGATTCCAGTAAATCACATCAAACTATTGAGGTATCTAAGCACTGTCATGACCTGACATCCGAGAGACCTTGGGATAGTGTTCTACAATCTGATTGTGAAAGATTGTCTTTCAAGAGAGGTAGTGCACCTATGCATTACCTGTGTTGAGAAGTGCATAAAAACACCATCAACAGAGCTGGCGCTAGAAGGAGGGCCTTGGTGAAAATACTAAGTCAAAGGATAAAGCGAAGCTAGATCGAATCGGATCATTCTCCTCGGAGTGATTTCAGAGAGTTCTATGATCAACACCAAACAAGGGAGAATTTGAAGAATTGCAGCCTCCCGCGAGGGAAAAATGAGCACAAGGATGCAGCGCCGCCTCTTCCTCTTCCTCCATTCTATCTGCCCCCGTTTCACCCTCACCTCCATTTGGCTGGCCTTCATCTTCCACCCCACCATCTCAAACAGTATTTGCACATCCTACCTCCGTTAGCCAGGGGTTCGCTCCTCTCCCGGCCCTTCCAGTCCAAAGCACAGTCAAGGCAGCTATAGCTGAAAGGCAGCCCCATATTGTGGTTGTGTTGCCAATACAGCCTCAAATCCCTGTTCTCCAACAGCAAGTGCCACCTCTGCCTCCCCCCATGGCTTGGCTTGCACATAATCTGTCGCCAATACATTTTGCGGTCTATAATGATATGCCCAAGAATCTGGAGGGCTTTTGTTCGAAGTTCCATCCACGTGACATGCAAAGAACAGCTGAGGAACATATCAAGATATTCGAAACGACGATCACCGAAATGCAAGTGGACCACGAAGACGTTGCATGTCGCCTCTTTCTGCATTCGTTGGGGGAAGAGGCCTTCTATTGGTACATTAATCTGCCGAGAGGATCCATCACCTCGTGGAACCTGATGAAGAATTCCTTTCTGCAGAAATACAAGATCCCTATTAACCCCGCAGACCTTTACCAACAGTTCATGTCCATCAGAAGGGAGGTTAACGAACCTATTGGATCCTTCAATAACCACTTCCATCAGGCTCACATGAGGCTCCAGGATCCGTACGTCCATAATGATGCAGCAGCTCTACCAGTCTATTATGCGGCTCTGGACAACCTCACGTCACCCTTAGTGAAAAGATGCGTCTACCGCCCGCTACCCTACTGGCCGCCTATGCAGAAGCTGTTGTCGCTAGTGCGGACTTGGGGCAAAATATCTCTGGCCCACTGCCCTCTTTGGGGTCTATCGCCCACCCAATGCAGATTCAAGGGCTTAATCAGGCATTTTCTCATCAAACCCCTCTTATGAACCAGGTACCCCAATTGCCTATGGTGCCGCATCTGGGGCAACCGTTAAATTATGTGCCCCCCGCATCCTCCTATTTGTAGTCCCAGCAGTAGTACAACTATTCCTAGGTTGCTCCACAATAGCAGACGTATTCCTAATAGCCCCAGACCCCATTGTACCTGTCGGGACCAGAGTTTCCTCCAGCCTACCAAAATCAGCCGGCGGCCCCGCCTGCTTTTCTCCAGAATCCGGCCCCGTCGCCTGGAGGCATGACTGAGAAGGACAAGTTGGAGGAACTAACGGAGATGATCAAGAAGATGTCCACGAAGATGACGCATCTGAAAAATTAGAATAATCAGCTGCAGGCCTCCCAGCGTAATTTTCAGGCCAATCTCAACCGAGACAGCCGAGACAATAGGGACAACAGAGATAATTGTGAAGCGGGCACCTCCTCCGGGCAGAATTATGAGAGAGGGAAAAATGCCAATCAGAATGTAGAAAGAAGACCTTCTCAGAGGAAAAATTGCACGTGGAACACTAGGCCCAACAACGGGGGAGTTTCTATGCCCTTCGATTAGCCGGCAAGTAATGAAAAAACATCCAGCGGAGTATATCTGGCCGAGGCAGCCTTGTCCAGATGGTGTCGGCTTCACAAAACCAGCAGACATTCTGAACTGGATTGTCTCGAGTTCCAGGCAGCTGCTGAAATCTTCCAAGTAGAGGTAAAAAACACGGTTGACAATGCCAACTGCAAGGAAATCGTCCCATCGGAGCCCTACGATTCCTCATGTCTAGTGGTCAATCAGGCACTGTTTCCACGAGGCGACCGCAACTAGCTCGAAGTCGAGCCAACTCCTACTGAGGATGAGAAAGCGCAAGAGGTAAGTAATGAACAAAATTTGGCTCAACTTTTTGATTCAGTAGATAATGGTCTGGTGGATGAAGAAGAACCATTTGTAGATGAGGTCCACATGTTCCATCAGCGGTCGAGTCCTTACTTCCTCAGAAATAGGCAAGCGGGTGGACCCTTCACAACTTCTACCCCACCAAACAACTTTGCCACCCCGCCTGATCCTGATGCCAGTAACAACCCTGGACTTCCTCATATACCCGCCCAATACCCAAACAAGAATGGATCTCAAAACTAGTCACAAAATCAGCCTCAAGGCCAACCTCAAAATCTGTCTAGACAAACGAAGGTCCAAACCCCTAGTTCGGCTATAGGCTAGGATTTTAGCCCCAAAATCGAGCAGATGGGTGAATATGTAGCAGAAGAGTTTAAAAAGGTAAAGATCAGTTTGCCAGCCTTCGAATTACTTAAGGTTCCTGCCATGAGGCATGCCTTCTTCAGGGTTCTCATTGGGACTCCGTCTTCTAGTATAACACAAGAAACCCTAGCTAAGAGGGTAACCTTTGAAGAGCCTAGGAAAGAACCTGAGATATGGGACAATACTGGGAGAAGGAACAATGCCTCTGTAAATCAGTCAGCAAGTAGACAAACCGAGAAGGAGCTAGAAAGGGTCACCAGGCAATTTTCTAAGGATCAGCAATATAAGCAAACCAGGGATATGACCAGTGATAGGAACAAGGGTCAGGTAGCTCAAATGGACACACCTATGGGCATCCTCCAAGGGAGACCGGAAACTCCCCCTTTCCTGACTACCATCAGGGTCTTTGGGAAGAACTTGTACAACTGCCTGTTCGATTCAGGCGCATCTACAAACGTCATGCCCTTGGCCATATGCAAGGCTCTTGGCATCACTCCCACGCCTTCAAAGAGGAAGGTGACCTAGCTGGACAAAACAAAGATCAACATCATGGGCGAAATAAACCGCATCCCCATGCAGGTTGTCGTAGACCCGCGGATACAACATGTCATTGACATCCAAGTGGCCGACATTCCCGATGCATATGGAATCATCTTGGGAAGGGAGTTCACCAGGGCGCTGAATGGATACATCGCCACAGATCTTTCTCACATGTGGCTGCCATGGAAGGGGCTGCCAAATCAGATCTGTATCGACCGTGAACCCCGTATGAAGTATATGATCATGGAATACAATAATCTCAGCGAGGTGTTGTTTGTCGAGACTGACTTAGGGAATTATCACCCTTTTGCCTATCAAAATGAGGTCGGGCTTCAGGGAGAACATGTAGATGAGGTATTGCTGGTGTTGTGTAGTCCTTCGAAAAATTTCGCGCGAATGCCCATGGACACAGAAACATTGGTAGAAGCTGATGATGAGCCGGATAAAGATGACAACTAGGGACTACTCGATGGCTTCCAGGAGTTCATGGAAAAATGTGCGAAGGATCAGCTCAGCCTGGGAGCTAGAATGAATTTCTAAGATCTTTTATTGCCGAACTGGTGTAGGGTCCACAATGCTGCCCACTCCGAATTTGATTTTGCCTATGCCAAGCAGCAGTGGCCAATGTAAAAAAAGCAGCTGCCCCCTAAACAGAAATGCCAAAGGGGACACCAGCAGAACCGCTTGTTGATCACCGCCTTAAATTGGAAAACTCCCCTAAGATCACAAGGCCCGTCGTTCAGCCAAAAGAGAACGAAAGCCTGATCAGATTTGAGGATAAGGAATCCTCCACGTGTTGGACGCTCTGATTTGATGGATCGAAGTCAAGACAAGGAGCTGGAGCGGGAATTGAACTCATCAGCCCAATAGGTAAAACATTCCTCGCTGCCCACCGATTACAATTTTATTGCACCAATAACGTAGCAGAATATGAGGCTTTAATCCTTGGCCTTCTCATGGCCTTGAAGAAAAATGTGAAAGCGCTGCAAGTCTTTGGAGATTCCACGCTTGTAGTCAAACAAGTCAGGAAATTATACTCTTGTCATGATCGGAGACTCACCAATTACAGGCACAGGGTTTGGGATCTCCTCGAGGGCCTAGATTCATTCAACATACAATTGATCGCTCGTGCTCAGAATCGCACAGCTGATGTCTTGGCTCAAGCGGCCAGCACTCTGCAGCCCCTCTCTTTGTCTAGGCTCAAAAAATTCATAGTTGAGCTAACGTCCACGCCATCGGTCCCGAATAATGTTACTCACCTGCAAGTCTTCAATGATGATAAGCATATCCTCTAGTTCATCACAAGTTTCGATGTCTTCGCTGCCCAAATAATTGATGAAGCTAATCCACAGGAGGCCGAACTAGATATAGAAGGGGTTATCAATCTCAAGACCAACGCAATCCCTAGAGGTATGGTTCAGCTGGAACGCATATTCGACTTGGATCAAATTAGGGATCAGGATCAGCAAACAAAAAAGGAAGCTATAAATAATCAGTGCAACGCTCACAACCTTGGAACAGTCGAGGAGACTAAAAATGTTTTTGTTGGCAAGGTGTGCACGCCTGAAGAAAAGAAGGGAATCACAGATGCATTACGAAGATACCACGACGTGGTGGCATGGAGCTATGAAGATTTAAAAACATATGACACCTCTGTCATCACACACACCATCCCCCTCAAGACAGAAGTGAAGCCATTCCACTAGCGGCAATGCCCTATCAATGCCTTGCTAAAACTTGTCATTTATAAGTAGGTGTAGAAACTGCTTTCGGCAAGAATCATCTTTCCCGTCAGGCATTCCACATGGGTGGCCAACTTGGTCCCGGTCAGGAAAAAGAATGGAGAGATTAGATTGTGTGTAGATTTCTACAATCTAAATCACACCTCAGAAAAGGACAACTATCCAGTGCCTTCGCTGGATGAGGTGCTGCAAATCGTCAACGGCTCCCAGATGATGTCCTTCCTCGATGGATACTCTGGGTATAATCAGGTGATGGTGCAATATGAGGATCGTCACAAGACATCGTTCACCACTAAGTGGGGGACGTTCACGTATAGAAGGATGCCTTTTGGACTCATCAACGCCGGCACCACTTTCCAATGCGCCATGGATATCACCTTCAAGGACTTAATTGGCAAATGCATAATCATCTACATGGATGATTTGATTATATTCTCTAAGAAGTGGGGTGATCACATCTCTGACTTATGTAAAGTATTTCAGCGGTGCAGGGAGTTCGGGGTTTCTCTCAACCCCAAAAAGTGAATTTTTAGAGTGACTGAAGGCAGGCTGCTCGGGCACATCATTTCGGGACAAGGAATCTCCATTGATCCTGAGCGCATCGAGTCCCTACTCAATATTCAACCCCCGGGCAGCAAGAAGGAATTGAAATCTTTCTTCGAAAAGATCAACTTTGTCCAGAAATTCATCACAGGTTTCACATAAATTGTCAAACCTCTCAATGCTATGCTCAAACAAGACGCCAAAGTTGAATGGACGCCGGACGCCAAACAATCCTTCGAAGAAATAAAACGGGCCATTGTTGAGGCACCTGTGTTAGTCAACCCAGACTATCTAAAGCCATTCTACATCTATTCATTCGCTTCAGAGCATTCTTGTGCTAGCATGTTGACCCAGAAAGACGACGAAGGAAACGAGCATCCGATCACCTTCATGAGTGCTCCCCTCAAAGACACTGAACTGCGTTACCACAACATTGAAAAGCAGGCGTATGCTCTTGTCAGAGGAGTAAAGAAATTTAGACACTACATTCTACGCAATAAGGTGTTCGCCATTGTCCCTGACCTAGCAGTTAAGACGCTGCTAATGCAAAATAAATTGGGCAAACGAAAAGCTAAGTGGGTCACCCTGCTACAGGACTATGATATGGAAATCCAACCGATGAAACTAGTAAGAGGGCAGGCACTCACCCATACAATTGCCGAAACAGTAGCAGAGGTTGGACCTGAACTCACGGTACAACAATACCAGCTTGAAGATGTCTCCCCAGGAGAATGGTACCAGGATGTCATTTATTATCTGCTGAATCACAAGTGTCCGCCGCATCTACAAGGAGTCCAAAAGAGGGCCCTGAGACTAAAAAGTAATGGCTACATATTATAAGGTTCCATCCTCTATAAGAAGAATCATGAGGGCGTTTATCTGAGATGCCTGGGCAAAGAGGAAGCAGAACGTGTTCTGAGGGAGTTTCACAATAAATTTGGCATGGGCCATGGTTCGGGTTCTTCTACAGCACATCAAATATTGAGAGCAGGGTATTATTGGCCAACCATCTTCAAGGATGCCCATTGCCATGTTCATTCATGTCACACATGCCAGACCGCTGCCACCAGGGAAAGGAATGCTGCTGTCCCACTGCAGCCTGTGCTGGAGGTAAGGCCTTTTGCGCAATGGGGTCTTGACTTCATCGGTCTGGTAAGCCCTCCATCATCCACGGGACACATGTACATTCTTACCGCTACTGATTATTGTACTAGATGGACGGAAGCAATAGTATGTAAGTAATGCACAACTGAAGTAGTTATTGATTTCTTGGAAAGTTTTATTTTAAATCGCTTTGGTTGTCCCTATGCTTTGTTATGTGATAATGGACCTGCATTTGCTTCGCTAAAATTTGCTAGTTGGACATTTGATCATGGGATTGCCCTCAAATTCTCGTCCAATTACTACCCTCAGGGCAATGGCCTTGCCGAGTCCACAAATAAAAATCTGATTACCATGATCAAGAAGCTGCTAGATAGGAATCCCAAGGAATGACATACCCAGCTCCGTTTTACCTTTTGGGCTGATCGCACCCGCCACAAGGCTGCCCTCTAATGCATTCTCGCTCCACCTTGTCTATGGCCTAGAACCTATATTCCCCATCCACTTGAAGATTCCTACTCTTTAGTTCATCAATGATTTTTATGAAGGAGGAGATCGTAGGGAAGCTCGATTAGCTGAGCTTTTACATTTAGAGGAAGTCTGAAAC
>VDFB02000003.1:343293483-343631685 GCA_007258455.2 Sequoia sempervirens | reverse complement strand
CGTGCCTTCGATCGATTAGAGCTATTTAGAGACAAAGGCTCGAAGCATGATGAGGATTGGAAGCAGCTAGAAGATAACGCTAAAGAGTGGAGCTACTAAGCATTGAGATGCGAGATCATCGAGATCGACAAGCTCCAAGCGGTCATCCTCAAGTATATAGAGCATGCAGCTTCCGAGGAGCAAAAAGGCAGCCTGACTAAAGAAGAAGACCTCCCTAAAGAGTAGCTACAGCCAAGAAAACAGTAATTAGCTATAGGATGAAAGAGCAAAAGTGTCATCCACTAGATGACAAAATAGGGAAGAGACAAAAAATGTTTTTAAATTGTAAATCTATTTGGGGGTAGGTGAAACCCTATTTTGTAATGAATCTTTGCCACACAATTGTAATGAATCTTTGCCACACAATTGTAATGAATCTTGGCCATTCATTTAACTTTTGGAAAGCTATAAATAGAGCACTCCCCTCATTTGAAAAAGTGAGAGTTGAGTTGTTGTAAAGGTATGCTGCAGAAATTTATAAGAAATATCATTGACTTGGTGTATTTCCTTGATTTCTCTCTTGCCATTTGATTCATTTCTCCAAGTTCACATGTTTAGTTTAGATCTTGTGGCTGTTTAGTTAGCTGTTTACTGTATTTAGTTGAATTTGAGGAATGTTGTTTGGTGTTTGTGAAAATTCCTGCATTGTTGATGATCCCTTAGTCCATACTTTTTGCTGTTTGCTGAAGGTATATAGCTATGCAAAGTTAGCCTGGACTTGATTTGAAGCTGCCCCAAACATATATCTTTAATTCATGCATGTATATAGTGGATGAAGGATGAAATATCTGCAGCCCTTAGAAGATAGCACAATTTCTATGATACTATGAAATCCCTTGTTAAGTGGGATATTGTTTTGAAGGATTGTGCATTGCAGGAACTCCATTGTCACTGTTTGCAACAAGCTTCAGACTTAGGAACTTCTCCTTCCCTTTGCCCTTTTTTCATTTTTTTTAGAAACTAAAAAATACCAAGGTTCATTGCACATTGTAAAGCCAAATCCAAAACTTAGATGGAGTCCAAGAGTGCTGTTTGAACCTATAGCTGGTGCATAACAACTTCCCATCCTAAGGATTCCATTTCAAGATCTAGCTTCATGCTTTATTTCCACACTTTGTATTTTCTATAAGACCGCCTTGTGATTCCAGCAAATCACATCAAACTATTGAGGTATCTAAGCACTGTCATGACCTGACATTCGAGAGACTTTGGGATAGTGTTCTGCAATCTGATTGTGGAAGATTGTCTTTCAAGAGAGGTAGTGCACCTATGCATTACCTGTGTTGAGAAGTGCATAAAAAAACCATCAACACATAACATCAAATATGACACATGATACACCTTGGGAAAACCCTCAAAAGGGAAAAGCCAGCCTTGAAAAGAATCCATCATTCATATTATTTAGGAATAAACATTACAATACATCTTCAAAGAACACCTTTGAAACATCAAGCCCTTTAGAAGCACTCCATGTGAACAACCATGTAACCACACATCGCATGCCATGCTTCAACCCTCACAAATGTTAACAAGATATACTCTCAACCGACTATTCAACCTTCCAACCTTAGACAACTACCCATGTGTTTGCTTTTATAGAAACAAGCTCACACAAAACCACTAAGTGGGATTATATAAAACCACGTGACTAATGCCATGAGCTTACAAAACTATTAACTCATCATTTAATATTGATACTAAGTTTTCACTACAACAAATCCCTGTGATTTGCTCCATTTTATGCTTCCACCCACTGTTTTAATGTATTTTTTTTTTCAATTTTTTGAAAAACGTCGAAGCTATTTATTAGGATGGTGCTATTTTTGGAATTTATTTGCCCTGATTAGGACAAGTTAGTGCTAGTTTTGGTGCTAATTTGTGTTGAAATTAGCACCGATATTAGCTTCAAGTGTGGCGCCGCCATTAGTGCCACCTTTAGCTCTAGGTTTAGCTTCAATTTTAGTGCCACTTTTAGTTCTGACTTTAGCTTTGAATTTAGCTTCAGTTTTAGTGCTAGTTTAGACACCCCTATGTCAAAGAGACTTATTTATATGTCTCATCGACGATGTAAAATAGTGAAATGTCAACAAGATACAGGCATATCAAGGAGAGAATCACTTACATCACATTGACAAGGTATATCTACAATTGCTTGAAAAAACACAACTCTTGGATATAACGAAGTAATGTCGATGAGACATTGAGATATCGGTAAGACAAATAAGATTGTCTCATTGACACTCTTCAAGTAATGATCAAAAGCATACACTGCTAGATCGTCGAGAAGGTGAGCAACATATGTGGTAGAGCGGTATACACCACAACCTCGTAGCAAGAAGCCTTGAGCAAGGTGGTAGTGTGGTAAACAACAAAAGGGAAGGGAAAAACACCACCATACTGCAATGAGTATAATAAGAGACAACGGTAGTATGGTAATCATGGCATCATTACAATTTACAACACTAAATGTAAAAAGCCATGTCAGTCACAATCCACTTGAATAAATTATTTAAGGAATCAAGAATATAGCTTGCCAAAATACTCTAAAACTCTAATAAACATACTCTAAATTTTTTGTCAAAATCTTATCTTTAGACATAGCCCACCAAAATGGAGCTTTCATTTTAATAAACATACAATAAAACCTTTGTTGAAACCTTATTTTTAGGTGTAGCCCGCCAAAAATGGAGAAGTGTTTCAGTAAAGAATGGCAGAGAATGGTAAGGAGATGTGTGTGATAGGAGGCATAGGATTCATTGTTGTTTATCTCATTCCTACTCTGATCAACAAGGGTTACAATGTTTTTGCTACTGTTTGTAATCCAAGTATTTAATTGACATATGTTTGCATAATCTGAAATTCTTTCAGATTCTTTTGAAGTATCAATGTATCCTATATAGGGTTTAGAATGACTTCTTTTAATTAAAAAAATAAATCAGATGCTTTTGAAGTATCAATGTGTCCTATATAGGGTTTAGAATAATTTATTTTAATTAAAAAAAAAACAAATGATGTATTTTCGTGTGACTAGATAATGTGGAGATCTCCTAAATCTGCCCTAGCGCATTGTTCTCTTTCGCATTGTGTTCATTACTCTAGCTACTAGGGTTTTGCATTTGAAATCTTTAATATCTTCATGATAGTGGCTTTTAAATAGATCTCAGTCTTTGCTTTAATTTTTATCATGGTAACCCTTGAGTTCCATAATCCACCTTCAATCTCTTCTAAGAACATTGTCTTAAGGTAGACTGCATAGTATACATATAAAGCAAGTCCTTCATACCTGCCATTGTTCCAAACCACCACTCACTACCTTGCTTAAAATGATGCCTCCATAAGCACAATAGCATGTTTTAAAATCATGGTTGCCAGTGATTGACAATTAAGGTCACTACTTTCATCAAGATACAATGAGATTTTTGTCTTCAAACTTAAGGCATTATGCAAGATAACATTGTGAATTGTTTGTTGTGTACAATTTGATTTTCTTGAACATTTACTACTTTGCTAACTACCTTTAAGACTGGATATTGCACCATCAACTACAATCTCAAACAACTCACTCACAGTCACTTGAAGATTCCTTTCATGAGCATCCTTGTATAAAATCAAACTATGCCCTAAAGACTACCTACTTACTTATTAATATAGGGGACTCATTGTTTCATGGTATTTTGAGTTTTATTTAGAAGGGGTTAATATGTGGTATTTTTATGTGTAGGAAGAATATATTATGATGCAACGTTCGGGTATGGATGGTTCAGGAAAAATTGGATTGCTATTGGTGTCATAACCAGGTTGGATTGTACCTTGACCCAGTGTGAAACACTTCTAGGTGTTTTCCCTCTGAAGCAAAACTTGTGTGTAAGAATTTCCAAATATTCGACAGAGGAAGTTCCTACATTCTAAAGATAAAATCATAAATCTACTTATCCAATTTATGATCCGACCTGAGATCTTTAATATCTGATAGAGAAAGTTTGTACATTCTAAAGATAAAATCATAAATATGCTTATCCAGCTTCTAATCTAATTTGAGGTTGTGAATATCGAACATAGAAAGTTCCTATATTCTAAAGATAAAATTATTAATTTTAGCGGTCCACTTGGAGATCCAATTTTAGGTCGGGAAGCTCCAATAGAGAAATTTCTTATATTTTAAAGATAAAATCATAAATCTATTTGGTCCAATTGTAAGGATTTGTCTTTTTAATTATACTTTATGACATTTGACTTGATACAAATTGTTACTTTATAATTATGGTATTTATTTTCTTCTAATGTTTTCAACCCTCATATCAGGGAAGAGCTCCAAAGATTGCTCCTTCAGATGGAGACTACACTTTTCTGCTATAGGTTCCATCTAGAAACACCAGAAGCTCAGGTATTGTCATACTCAAGTACAATAAAGTTTGAGGTTGCCTTGTTCTCCTTGATACAAAATGTTTTCCTTCAATCCCTCTTAA
The DNA here is from genome assembly GCA_007258455.2 of Sequoia sempervirens. Taxonomy (NCBI): domain Eukaryota; kingdom Viridiplantae; phylum Streptophyta; class Pinopsida; order Cupressales; family Cupressaceae; genus Sequoia; species Sequoia sempervirens. The sequence goes on along the minus strand of VDFB02000003.1, from coordinate 343,627,180 downwards.
GCAACATTCACTATTTTGGACTTCATCATTGTACCTTTCATGCATTCGATTTAATTTGTTATGTGGAAACATGTTGTCTTTGTCTTTGCAAGTGATGACTATTGTGTAAGCTTTTAATCTACATGACTGCCCCTCATGTTCAATTCTTGTGACTATTATGATGCTCGGGGCTGCTTACTTTTAATCAGACTATTAATGAAGAGTATCTTGGAATGGAGAAAGAATGATGTCTACGTACGACGCCCCTGTCTCGTGATGGCCAATGACCATCATTGGTTTGATGATTTCTCCCTTATGCCTCTTGGTGCCTTGTTATTTTCTTGCTTTTTTCATTCTATTTTCTCTATATTCTTTGCTACGACCACTTGGTGGCTCCTTCTCACCCTAAGTGGTAAACTTTGGATCTAACAGTTTTCCTATGGCTTTTCTCCTTGCTTCCCTAGGAGAATTCATGAGGGGCATCCCATGGCAGAAGGCATCTCTCTTGCGGAAGTCATCCATGAAAATCAAGTGGTCTTCAAACCTTTAAACCCTCTTGGTGGGGTTGACAATGGTGGCCAGTCCTTTAGGGATATAGTGGTAGAAAAAGGTAAGTGTGCATTCCTAAAGTCGGCTCACTTTCTAACAGTAGACAGTGAAGGATGTAGTCGAATCCCTAACCCAGGTGTTGAACCAGGTAAGTGCCCTCCTCTTGACTTGAGAAAAGAATTCTGGATTCCAAATGATGAGATGGCATTGGCTCTAGGGAATGAAGATTCTAGATTAAGAAATGTTGCAATATTTTTCGCTGCTTTAGACATTACAAAAATCCCGACGAGGAAATACCCCGACCAGTGGATGATAAATATTTGGAATAAAAAACTGGGGATTTCTCATTCTTTTTGTAGAATGATTCAAAAAGGTCTCTTCTTAATAATCTTCAAAATTTTTGAAATGCAAGATAATGTAGTTAAGAAAGAATTCTGGTCGGTCGAAAATGCAGTCTTTAGGGTTGTTCCCTGGTTGTCCAATCTCCTATGTAAAGAAGTTCTTGCTATGTCTTACCCAAGATGGTTAACCCTTAAAAACCTCCCTTTAATCTTGTGGAATTTCATCCCCCATCTGGTGACGAAATTTGGTAGGGTCTTGAGAATCAAAGATTTCAGGAATTCCTTTCCCCACCTTGATGCGAGGGTCTTAGTTTCAATAACTTTGGGCATTGAGATTCTGGATGAAGTGGAAATTGAAACTGAGAATGCAATTTTAAATTTTCAAATTGAATTGCTTGGTGGCCTCAATGTATGCTTCCTCTGCAAACACAAGGGGCATGTGAGAAAGAACTATCCTTTAATTAAACCTCAGAACTTTGCCAAAAAAAAGAGCCTCTTGCGAAGTTAAATAATCTCGCCAGCATAGTGGAGACTAGGGAGCCCGAGGGAACTACAAACCTGGACCTGGCTACCCTTGGTGATAAATTTGAACCTATTGCCCCTAAAACACTCATAACTTCCAAAAATGACAGAGATGACTTTGCTACTCTTGAAAGTGCATTAAACCTGTTGCCTAAGGAAGAGTGCTTGGTGCTCAGAAAGGGCATGATGGAAAGTGAAAACCCCACGACTGAGGATGACCCTGGATTGATGCCTAGGTGCCTAAGAATAAATCCTTCAATTTGTGCTCAACCCAAATTAGGGGTCAGCCATATCCCATTTGAGGAAAGGCACGTGCACTTGAACCACAGGCTTAATGCGCAAGAGCTAGTCTTGGAGCAGATAAAAAACCAAATCAATGTAAACAAGAAAATTCTTAAAGAGGTAGACCCTAGAGTTAAAGCTTAGGGACAAGGGATTGGTGAATGTCAATTGAAGAAACCCGGTTTGACCTTAAAAAATGTGGCAACTGCAAATTTCAACTCCAATTTTATAATTCATAAGACTCCCAAGCCTTTGGCCTCAGATCCAGTCCACACTGAGCGAATGCAAGGGGATTTAGGACAGAAAATTTTGATCCCTAATTTCATGGAAGCCTCTACCCATGCAACAAGTTGTAACCCTGTCTCTAATGTGACCCAGTGTCAACTGGACCCAAGCCCAAAGGTGGTGATGGACACCTCTTTACAAATAACCCACAAAGGGGAAAAAAATATTAAAGTTTTAAATCTTAACCCCCAATGCTGGAATATATAGGTAAAGAAATTATTTCTTCCTAGTGAGGCTTACCCTCTCTAGGCTAAACAAGCTGCTGAAGATGTGTCTTCCTTGTTGAGGAACCCGAATGTTGGTGGTGTAAAGCAAGATTCTAAGGTTGGCTCTTAGCAGGATTTAGGAGGAAAAAATTCATTTGTAAAAGAGTGGCTTGGATAGAAAAAAAGAGGAAAAAGAAATAGACAAAAGGCATGATCCCATACAAAATAGGAGAAAAAAGAAAAAGAAGTGAGTTCCCTAAGTGTTTTGAGGGTTTCAGGAGCTTAGAAGATGAGACACAAGCCATGGATGTTGATGAATCTTAACTGTGCCTCATGGAATGTGAGGGGGCTAGAATCCTTGGATGGAAAGTATTGTGTAAGAAGATTTATTAATCAAATCAAAAGCAAGGACATAGTAATGCTATAGGAAATTAAGGAAACCAACTTTAACCTGGATTCTAACCTCAAATTCATTTGGAGGGATTCAATCTCATTTACTACTAATCATGAGAAAGGCAAAGGTGGCTCTATTATTTTGCTAGCCAACAAGTGGAAAAGCATGGTGAAAGAACATGAAACTCACCTTGTAATAGGGCAGTATGGGTCTATTTGGAAATTGAGAATGTAAAATTTGGGGTTTGCTCCATTTATGCCCGAAATGAAATAGGAAAAGATGTGAGTTGTGGGATTGGCTTAGCAGGATCCCTGACATCCCTTGGATGTTGGGAGGAGACTTTAACATGGTGGAGAATCAAGAGGACAAGGCTGGGGGAGTTGATATGAGATGGAAAGGAAATGAGAAGTTCTTTTGGTATAAGATGAAAAAAAAGTTAAAGTTAATTGACCCTCTTGAAGGAACAAAAAAAGATAACAAAGAAATTTGGTACACCTGGTGCAACTTTCAAAGTGGTAGCAGAAGAATTTATTGTAGGCTGGACAAGTTCTATGCTAATAAGAACCTGTTCTCCTTTGACGTGGTGGAAGGCTCTAGCTCAAGAATTAAGGTTAACCCATAGAATCTTTCTGATCATCACCCAATCATGGAAAGGGTGGATGTAGGGGGTAAAATCAATTCCCCTCCCAAGAATGTAAAAATGTTTATTCTCAATACTAGCCTTCTCAGGGATGAGGACTGTAATAGTGCAATCTTCACCCTAAGAGAAATTAACAAGGGACTCCTTAAAGGAAAGCCCATCATTGAAAGATGGAACATAAATCTAAAAATTTGGAAAAATATATTTCAAACCATTGGTATTAAGAAGGAAAAGGACAAAAGGCTGGCAAAAAGCATGCTGCAAGAAAAGCTCTTTCATGTGGGAGGGTTGATCCAAAGTGATCCCCAAAATGTGGAGATAAATGAAAATCTTATAAGCATCAGAGGGGGTTAAGAAAATTCCAAAACTAGAGGGACCAAGGTCTAAATAATAGGGTGAGATTGAATTGAGTAGCCCATGGGGATAAAGGTTCAATTTTTTTCTTCAAAGTCCTAAAAGAAAAGGAAATTAAGGAGCAGGTTAGTGCAGTCTGGGATGAAGAGGGACTGATTAAGGACCTGGAGGGCATCAAAGTGAAATTTTTTCAGTTCTACAAAAGCCTCTTCACTTCAAAATGCAATAGCTCACCTTGTAATGAAGCAAGGGAAATGTGTAGGAGGTTAATCTTGAGGAAAGTTACCAAAGAAATGGCTGATATGTTGTGTAAGCCACTGTCAAAAGAGGAGATCAATAACACAATACTCTCAATGTCTAATGATAAGGCACTTGGTCCAGATGGGCTACTTGCTGAGTTTTACAAGGTGAATGTTGAGTGGGTTTGTGAAGACCTACTACAAGTTTACAATGAAGCCCTTGAAGTTGGATCTCTGTGAAAAGAAATTAATCAAGGCATCATAAAGCTCATTCCTAAGGAGGAAGATAAGACCCTGGTTAAAAATTGGAGGCCAATAACTATGTTAAATGTGTGATATAAAATTTTGGCTAAGGCCATCTCCCAAATTTTATCTTTGATTCTTTCAAATATCATTAACAATACCCAAACTGGGTTTATAAAAGGGAGATTCATTTTAGAGAACCTGCTAACTAGTTGGGAAGCAATGGAGTGGGCTAGGGCATCTAATCAAAACATTGGCATGCTCCTACTAGACTTTGGAAAGGCTTATGATAGGGTGGAATGGCCCTTCATTATGATGGTGTTGGATGTGCTTGGATTTCCAAGTGAACCGTGTCAAATGGTTAGAACCCTCCTAAAAGATGCCTCAACAAGAATTGAGGTCAATGGGGACCTAATAGAAGAGATTACCCTTCAAAGATCCATAATACAAGGGTGCCCCCTTGCTACCTCCTTATTTGTCATTGTTGCAGATTCCCTCCACTATATTCTAAGGGACTTCACCTTGAGCCCAAGAGTATAGGGCATCTCCCTCCCAAACAAGGATGAATTAATAAATGCTCAATTTGCTGATGAAGCAACATTGTTTGTGAAACTAGATAAGGAAAAATTTGAAAACCTCCTAAGCAAGTTGGATCTATATGCTAGAGTAGTAGGTGCAAGAATATCTAAGGCTAAAACCACATTGTTAAGCTGGGAAATACACCAGCTGGCTTGGTTGGAAGAGCATGAATTCCAATGGGGGGGGAAGTACTATTGTCAGGTATCTTGGGATACCATTTTCTCTTAGCCCTGATTTAAAATACATGTGGGAGTGGCTGAAATGTAAAATTTTCAAAAAGCTAGAGGCTTGGAACAAGCAACACTTATCATTAGCAGGGAGGGCTCAGGTGTGCCAGAAAATTCTTTCTTCTTATAATATTTATTATGCCTCTGTCTGGCTATTTAGTGGGTACCAAGTTAATGAGATTTAGAAGCACATAAGGTAGTTCCTCTGGTCAGATGGAAAAGGACGCAAGAAAAGACATTCAGTCTATTGGGAATGGTGTTTCTTAGACAAATAAAAAGGTGGGCTGGGGTTGAAAGACCTTAAGAGGTAGGGGACTGCACTTGCTTCCAAATGGATCTATAAACGTCTAGTGGGGGATGAACCTTGGAAGGTGTTGATAATGAACAATATCTCTAGCGGGGTGCCCAATAGATCATAAGTGTGGAAGAATCTTCCTATCACAGACCTCTTGTTTGGCAATCTCCCGGTCTCACCGATAGGGTCTAGTGTCTTCAAGAGCTTGTGGAAAGCCTGGGAACTTTGTAAAGAGAGCTTGCTTTCTAAATTTCCTATTAACAGTGAACTAAGTAAAAAAATTCTTAATAGATCCATCTAGTGGAATATTTATCATAACAATAAGCCTTTGGCTCTTTTACAGGGTTTCTCAACAAAAGAGTGGAATAGAAAAGGTGTCTCACTAGTCAACAACATCTTTGAGAATGGTGGGTTGGTTAGCTAGGAGACCTTAAAACACAAATTCAATCTCCCCAAAACCCAAAAAAGAACATATCAAAGACTAAATAATCATAACTTAAATCTCGTAACTCCTCGAGTGGTGAACAATAGTCAAGATTTAATGTGGCTAAAAGATAAGGACTTTACCAAGCTAAAAAACTAAAGAAATTTATGAAGCTATTGATAGCTCCCCTAACCTGATGGAGTAGCTAAATAAAAACTAGAATCTTAACTTAAATATGCAATAGTGGGAAAGGATCTTCACCAATATCTAGGGTTGTGTTCTTGAGCCCAAAAAAGCAGGATTCAGGTGGATGTTGTTGTTACAAAAATTTCCAAGTCTTGATCCTAAAAGAAATTCTTTCATTTGTGAAGTTTGTAAAAATTCTGAATCTATTTTTCATTTTTTCTTTGACTATTTTTATGTTAAGGAAGTTTGGAAGCTATTTCAAATTGATCTGTTTGGGTGGGGGGACAACAAAGAAAAAAAGGTAAAAGATATTATATTAGGGAAAATGGATAAGTTAGGAAAGGCTCCTAATATGTTTTGGCTGATTCTTACTACTGGAATTTTGTGGCATCTTTGGAAATCTAGAAATGTTGAAAAATTTCAAGGCACTGGGAAGGCACTTACTAAGTTTAATAGAAGACTCACAAAGCACAATGTGTATGTGTAGGTTTCTACTTTGCTAGAGGTCTCCAAAGAAAAGCTTCAGAAGTTGATGAAGAATGGCAAGGTGGAGATTATGAATGAGGATTTGATCCAAGCAAATTAGTGGCTTTCTGCAATCCTGGTTTAAAATACATCTTGAAGGAAGATCCTAAAATTGCGCACAAGTAGTGAAAAAATAGAAAATCTGAAATATGATTAAAAGGTTAACGTACTACTGTTTCCTCCCTGAAGTTATGTGATTGGAAAAAGCTATGTAAAGGAATTATGCACATGTATAACATGTAAATGATTTGAGAACAACACTTAAAAGAACTATGTAGAACATGGAAATGAACCATGTATATCTCATAAGGATGTATTTCTGATTGTCCGATCAGTTGATCAATTCTATAAACTATTTTCAATACAAAAAAAAAGTATCTTGGAATCCTTGATGATCAGTTTTGTGAGAATCATGGCTATGTTGATAGTGGAATGTTCTTATTAATAAGGATAAATATTTATCAATAAGGAGATTACCCCTTACCAACATACTCCACTATCCTTGTAAAGATTGATCTTTAATGCTTCATGGATGGTTTACTTGTGATTATCCTTCTCAAATGAAACAATAGGGCAATAGGCTAGGCTTAGCCCTTGTGGGAGCCACATTTCACCCCACATGCTGTAACCAGATAAATAAAACAACCTAATTTTATCTATACCTACATAATGAGAAAACATGTTAGATAAAACTAAGCATATGATATATATGTTTGATAACTTTCTTGTTTTACTAGACATCTATGGTATGCAAGTTATTTGAATGCACATGATGATCAAATTATATGTTTATATATGTATGCACATATTTTTACTGGTGATCCTTCATTGCTCTAACAACACTCTTCTCACTCAAATGCAGAGAACCTAGGAGCAGCAAGGAAGACATCAAATTGGAGGCTTAGACAAGCAAGAAGACTGAAGATGACACAGAACAAAGCAATTAGGATTTTTCATTGAGGCAATGATGGGTCCCCTTTCTCTTTATGTGCATTTTTCTCTTTTGTATCTATAAATGTATAGCTTTTCGATTATATGCATTCAAATAGTCAGTTCCATAGCTTGTGTGGAACAACATACATTTAAATTATCAATAAAGACTACATTTTTGAAAGGATTGTGAAATCTTTCCTATATTATATGCATCTGCATAAGTGCAATCTAGTAATGTCATCTTCTAATTTTGTTTATGCATATGAATGTAATGTAGCAGAAATAAAAATGTACCTTACTCTTCATTTGAAAATCATAAAAGCTCTACCTGATTGAGCTATTAACTTTTGTGTCTTCACGAACATATGTTGATACAAAATGAATGGAAGAAGCATCCAAGTAATCCTTTTTTTTTTTTTCCAACAATTCATACCAAATATTGAACAATTTAAGGATATTGCAATAGGTAATTTGTATTGGGACAAATAATATTATTGAAGTATTTCAAAGTTTAGGCCATAAGAATCATCCTTTTTTAAATATGGATTGTGTTGTAGCCAAAATTCCATCCTAATTATTTTTGCATACTTCCATTTTCACTCATCTCTTACATCCACCATATGCATATAATTCTTGTCATAATAACTTAAATTTAATAAAATCCCTCATGTGAGCTTCCAAATAAAACCCTTGATCATGACATCAAAGTGTATTCCTCCTTTGAAATACTCCTATGATTTCTCATAGCATATCTCCAAGACAACATGTCGATGAGAGTCCCTCCAAAGTCTCCTTGACATTAGCACAAAGCACAAATTAGAAATGTAGATGAGACACCTCTATGTTGAAGAGACTTATTTATATGTCTCATCGATGATGTAAAATAATGAAATGTCAACAAGATACAAGAATATCAAGGAGAGAATCACTTATGTCACATCGACAAGGTATATCTACAAGTGTTTGGTGAAACACAACTCTTGGATATAACAAAGTAATTGTTGATGAGATAGTGGCATATTGGTAAGAGACATTAACTTGTCTCATCGACACCAACAACAAACATTAGAGGAACATAATATTGAATGTCAACGAGACATTGAGATATCAGTAAGACAAATATGATTGTCTCATCGACACTCTTCAAGTAATGATCAAAAGCATACACCACTATACCGCCAGGAAGGTGAGCAACATATGTGGTAGAGTGGTGTACACCATAACCCTATAGCAAGAAGCCTTGAGCAAGGCAATAGTGTGGTAAACAATAGAAGAGAAGGGAAAAACACTGCCATATCAACATATCAAAGAAACAACATGCATTTTAATTAAAATTCTCTTCAACAGTTATGAAATGATGATTAGTTTGATTGATGTGACTAATGAAAATATCGATGAGACTACCGCTATTAATGAAGAACTTGATCATAAAGGTGGTGCAAGTTCCATTTATGAACCAAGGCTGGATGAAGTGTCTTGAAATTTGATAAATACAACCTCAAATAAGTTGAAATCATAGTGAATTGTAATTGAAGGATTTGGAGAACCAAGTTGGATGGTGGTAGGCAGCTAGAAATTTGTATCATTTATCCAAGTAAGTGGTCTAGACTCAGCTCGAAGTATTTTCTCAATAAGTATATGAAAGCATTGCATGAGTAGGGTTGAGATGGAAAAAAACCCTAGGCAAACAAAAAGCAAAAAGATAGAAAACTGAAGCTAGGCAATTGAATCAAGACTTAATCGATCAGTGTCCTAGGTCTAGGCCAAAATCTAGAAGAATAGCATAGCTTAACCCATCGTGTGTGACATTAGAAGATAAACAAGAAAATATAGGAGATGTATGGACTCCGTGTAGGGGTTATGACCTCTTTATTTATCATTATAGGAATAAATTCTGAAATAGCCCAGTGTCAAACCCATAGAATTTGAATGTGGGTAAAATTGTAGTACCCAATGCCTTTATGAATGTAGATTTAATCAAGGTGTTGGAAAAGAATTACAATCCAAAGATGAGATAAATTAATTTGCTTGATGGGTCACAGTTCATGGTCATAAAGCCAGATTATATTTCCATGATTTTTCAACTAGACACTTCCCTGAAAACAAAATTATGAATCAAAGACTTGTTGGAGGAATACTACACCATGGAAAAAAGTTACAAGAGGTGTAAATTTCCTCTACATAGGGTTAAAGGTGTGGGTAACCAAACTATGAGGTTCTCTAGTGAAGATAAGCCCGCATTCTTTGTGGCTTTGTTTGAAGAATACTTTCAATACACTTATTACTCAGCTGGTCAAGTACTAGGAATTGATGTTGCTGAGAACATGACAATTGCTCCCATGGTTTTAGCCATAGACATCTAGAGCCATAATGCCTGACCCTATGACTATGAAGAGTATTTATCAGAGGCCATCAATAATGCCCTCAATATCATCAAGAATAATAGTGAAGCGATTAATTTCAAGCACTATTCTTTTTTCATGCACATGATTTTATATGAAGGGCAGATGATGGGGATATGGGGTGAGGAATTAAGAATAAAAGATGTAGATAATGATGGAAATTCAAGGTCTATACAAATGTGGACATCTATGTGGGAAATCAGGTGTGGGAGGTCCCACTACCTATATTTCGAGGAATATTTTGTCAAAACACTATACAAGATGCTAGGCCACAAATGTGACTACAGCCTCTCCCTAGAGATCTTAAGATTTATCCAACCAAAAGATATGGGTCATGAAGTAGGGATAAATCACAATTGGGGGGACTACTATATGTTTGGGGATTGTACTGTTATTAGGGTTTATGGATTTGAAGCTGCACCTTATTTTTTGCCTAAGACTGTGCCAGACAAAGTTGCTTATTTAGAGATCATAAGGAAATTGTCATTTTCAGCTTTCATGCATTTAAAGAGCTATGGGAGGTAGAATTTCATGCCTTCCACTTTATGCTTTGGTAATTTTGCTATTATCTCTAAATCAGGATATGAATTGGTTAGTGGTAAACAGGATTATTATAGCTTGCTAGCTGGCAACAAAAGGGAAAAGTTTGATCCTGAACACTTCATTTGTGATGCCAAATCTTTTTAGAAATTGAAAGGGTATGAGCATAGTTTCCTTTTAGAATATGTCATCATAAATTGTGAAGAAAAACAAAACATGATGAGAATGAATGCCTACAGTAGGGTTATGATGGATGAGGCTTGCAAGGTGAATAATAACCCAGGCTACGTAGGGGCTTTCCCTGAGGTACAAGATCCCATAGAAAGAATTGATTAGTTAATACTCCATGAAGAAGAACTGATAAGAGATGTTCCACTTGTGGAATTTGAAAGAGGAAGGGGCATCGGTCCTAGGAGGCAAGTAGAAAATATGATACCACTAGATAACTTATCACCTCAACCTACTCCTGAAGTGAGATTTTTAGTTGGTTCCCCATCCATGGAAGAAGATAACACTGAGGAGAAAGAAGAAGTCTCACAGTTTAATGCTCCTATTATACCCCAATATGAGATGCCATTGGAAAGAAGTGTGATCACCTTTGAAGCCTTTGAAGAGCTATCAGACGATGTGTGGCATAGTGCAAGTTAGGAATTTTTTGCAGATGATACTTTTGTGCAAACCCCTAAATTTAATTCCTTTATATATGAGTATAAGTATAAAGGAAGACTAATAAGAGAAAGGTTAAAGGACATTAACCCTGAGAAATAGGCTTATGCCTTGAAATATTTGCAACTTTAAGTTGATAGGGAAATGAGAAACATGACTACTGGAGAGAGGAAGAGCATTATTGCAAGAAGCTGGAGTTATGCTTCTTGGGTGGGATATTAGTTCAACCATTGTGTTTGATAGATTTTTTAAGAGAAAGAATAAAACTTTGCAAATAACAGATGAAGCAAGTGATAGGGTCTATATAGGGTTAGGGTACAATCTTGATAATACCACTTTGTAAATTTGCAGGTAAAGAAGCCTTCTCTCATTGACCATGATAAGAGTTTTGGACATCTCCTGGTGCAAAGAGTAGGGGAGACAGATCCCTTAGAGACTGCTAACTTGAATGTGAATGTAGCCAAATTCACCAAATCCTAGATCCAAAAGCTAGTAAGAGATAACAAATGGCTGATAGAGGAAAATGATAGGTTGAAACAAGAATTAACCAAATATAAAGATAGGCTGCATGCTTCCCAAGGCTTTACTCTCCTTTAATTGAACATGAAAGAAAAGTGTTAGAGGTCATGTCTGAGATTGCTCAATTGAAGCATAAATTTGAAAAGGCTCAAAAGGAATAGGAAGAACTCAAAAGAAAATTAAAGGCTACTACTTTTGAAGTAGCATTAGGGATAATTTGTATGAAATTCAAAGATATGTGCCAACATGCAAATGGTGTCTAGTGTGCTCACTGTGGAACATACAAGGCCCTCGCGGAGCATGGAAGATTGCTTGATAGGATGAAGGAAATGGAATCCCATATCAAGGAAAAAGATGGAGATAATAATGCTTTGCTCCAAGAATGTCAGAGCTTCATGAATACACATGAAAACTTTTAGAATATCTTGACACCGAAATTGAATGAATTCAACCAACCACTATGTATGGCCATGCTAGATTTCTTTAAAGAAACAGATTTGAAGGATCAAGAAACTTGGAAAAATGGGATATCAAAATATTTTCCAGGAATCCTTGATGACATCTATGATGAGGATAAGGTACTCAGGAAAACACATAAGCAACTCGGGAGGATTATTGGATTGGAGAATGCAATGACAAACACTCTATAGAATGCAAATACTTATGCCTAGGAGAAATACATTGATCACATGTCAAAGGTTAATTTTTTCCTTGCACGAGCTATATGAGGAGGTAGTCAGAGTTTGGTTGTTGTGGATGCATTAACATGGTGCTTGAGCCTTGAATAGATCTTAGGTGGTCACAGGCGCTTGTTGATGATTAACGGACTGTGGTGCATCCAACAATAAACTCTTTTTAAGTTTCTATGTTATGTTAATTATGATTTAGTTAAGAAATGATGTAAATTTTGTGAATGGACCCAAAGCTTGTTGCTTCCCATACAAATAGGGAAACCAAGGTCCAATTTTGATCATCATATCATCATCATTTCAATCCATTAGAATAGATACTAGACCAGCTCATCCACTTATTCATATAAAAAAACTCATGTTATGTATGTTTATATTTTGAGCAATATAATGGAGTAGATACATTATAACTCGTAATCCATTTTTAGTGTTCAATTACTATGACGATTTTCATGCTTATTTATTGCTTTGCTATCTCCAAAGTGGTCTTTTCAAGTTGTTTAAATTTGCAAGATTTATCAGGGCACATTTGTTGTTACTGTGTGGATGCTCTAATTGGTTTCTAGTTAGGTGTGAATTAAAGTCCTTTCAAATAATTTACTTTAATTGGTTCATATTAAGGATTAAAGTCCTCTTAGAGATTGGCACCCTCTTATGGTCTAAAAACCTACATTTTTGAGACCCAACAGATTGCAAATAACTCTAAAAATTTAGAAGTCTATGAAACAGTGTATATATTCTTGTACTTGTATATTCTATGAAATATTCCTTATTTTCTATGAAAAAATGTATATATTCTTGTAAGTTTGTAAATATTCTTTTACTGTTATGTAGATATTAAAGAAAACAGAGTTTGAATAAAAAATGCTTCACCCTTTTTTGTAAGTGAGTATGTGAATTATTGTTTAAGGAAAAATCTTACAATGTTTACATTTTCAATTTACTAGTTTCAAATCTTCATTTTCTATGTACATAAAATTGTATGTGCTCTTTATCTCTAATGACATGAAACAATAATTTCATCAAAATCAAGGTTTTCAATTTGAGCACCATCATTGTCCACACTTTTGATATCCTGTTCACTTTTAAGTACAATCATCAAAATTTTATTTTTATTTCTTGTCCCAGTTAATCTTGATTCCTTTCAGCACAACACAGTAGGTTGCATGTTAAATTTCAAATATTTTCTTTACATTTTTTTCTATATATTATTTTCTTAGTGCATCATTATGTAACAACAATTTCAGTTCTGAGATATACAATAAAAATAAATGAAAGCACATATTTGCATTGTCAAGGGAAATGTATGGTGAATACCCTATGTCTTTCAGATAAGTGTGAAAGCGAAATAAGACATAACTAATTGAATCTGATTTCTACTGTACAATTATTTTTTTATGTGCTTTTTACTTTTTGCATGTGGATTACCCTTAGAAAGAGACTACTTATCTTTTCTTAAATGAAGCCTTTACATTTCTTGTCTACAAAAGGAATTTACTGCTCGACAATAGGTTTGTGAACTTCATACAAATTAAGATTGGTGTAAAATGCCATCCTCGCAAATGTTGCTAGGTCTAGAATTATAATGGAAAATAAAAAAGCTTGCTAGGAGAATAAAACAGGTTTTCAATTGTCCAAGTAAAACATAATATTACTAAAGCATTTCAAATTTTAGGCCATAAGAATCATCCTTTTTTAAACATGGATTGCAAATAATTCTAAAAATTTAGAAGTCTTAGTCATTAACATTATTGTTTGCTACAATATCATCCAGTGTATCATTGTGAATGTTCATATGTTCTTTCAAGTATTTAATATTATCATCATCCTCATCTTGACCTACATCATCTTCATGATCATTGAAATTTGACTGTAGACCATCTATATTGTTACTAGATGTATTCGGATCATCATTTTCTATACCATCCATAGTGTTGTCTTCCATAACATCATCTAACTCTATATTGTTGTCTTCTTGTGCCTGAACATAACCATCTTCAACATCATCATGGAATTCAATTTCTTTGATTTTCTCTAATCCCTCTCTCTCATTTTGTTGGCCATGATTTTTTTGCTCAATATCCACTAATGCATCTTTAAATACAAGCCTTAATCTTGGATCATAATGTATGAAAAATATCCATTTTGGGTCCAAAATATCTTCATAGAAAAATACCTGTGTGTGTGTATTAAAATATGCATGAATTATATTAAAACAAACACACTTAGATGGGAAGTATTATATTAAAGAATCTATCTAAATCAAACATAGTTTAACAACATAATTCTTTAAAAACTTCGCATCCTCCTCTAATCTTAAATGTCTTAGTAATTTGTCCTATCATAACTTATTTTTGCACAAATCCCTAAGATGTCATCTAAGAAATGAGTAGCCTATCCATTTACAATGCAGATTATAAACCTACATCTATATGATTAAAAGATTCAGTTGCATGAAATGATAAATTGACATGGTGAAGTGAGCCAATATGCACAAAATGATATGCAATGGAAGACAATGCAAACTATGCTAATGCTAATGAGATAAGAATTGATTATACATGTTGAATTAAACTATGAAATGCCTAAAGGAGCCAATGATTCAAACAAAATTGATAAACTAATCCTAAATACTAATCTGAGAATGCAAATAAAGCTCTAAAAACTCAAGTAAAATTTTGTAGAGTGATCTTATGCAATTGCTCCTTCTAAAAAAGCTGTAATTTGGGCTTAATGTATAGATTTTTCCAAGGCATTGGGTGAGTTGGCAGCCATGAGTGATCAAGATTTAATCTGGAGAATCTGATGGAAAAGAATGAAGAGGATGGAGAAAACAAGGTAAATGCTCCCTTTAATAAAACCGTTTTGCCAAGTGCAAGAGGGAATCATTTGGACAAAGAAGCCATGTGTCCTCAAGGTGGTTAAATTGTTGGGAATAATTATCCAATTTAGAAAATAATACTAATCATTTTCATGTGACACATGGTGAGTTGGAGGGTGAGGTGGAAGGTAGTTAGAGAAAATTATGTAGAAATGTGATAGAATTCAAATTTAAAAATTTGAATTAAGTGAGAGGGAAGTTAGTTACAATAAAACAAATTATTTAGATTTTCTCATTTTAATTAAATCGTGAAAGAGGTGAATTGGAATAGAAGAATTAAGAGGAAAGGAACTATATAAATAAATTTGATTTATTTATATAGTAGAGGAATACAAATTTATTAATTAAATAATCAATATTTAATTAATATTCTCCAGACCAATTTTGAGTGTATACATTTTCCCCCTCTTTGAAGTGATGTGTTTACGCATTACTTCAAAGAAAAATTTACCAGCATTGCTAAAAATTTTAATGATGCCCCAGACAGTGATTTTAGAGGATTTACGACTGTATGCCCCCTCGAGAGATAAATTGAGAAATTTGTGATGAAAAATACTTTTGATGATTTTTGAAAATTTCGATTGATTTATGATGATGATGATAAAATCCCGTTTGGATAATATTTCAACGATTTATCTCCTGATATGAAAGATTTTCAAGCTGCCCCAATTAATTTCCTCTCAAAGAAATTAAAATAATGCCACAAAAAATAACCCCTTTAATTACCCTTATTAAGAGTTTAAAATTAAAAAGGAGTTCATTTGTGCTAATTGTTATTTTGAAAGTTGTTTGAAGTTAGAGAGCATTTGTGAGCTTTTGAGCAAGATGGTGATCCCCGTGTAGACACATCGGTTCGAGCGGGTTCGATGACACAATCAACCTGCGGGATACAGACCTCTGGTAAGATTTTGAAACCTCCTTGTGATTTGAAAATAAATTTATTTTCCATGTTTTAAATCAGATTTTGAATTTCAAAAAATAGTTTTAGCACTTCCAAAAAATTTCATGGTGCATAGGCTATGTTTTTCAGTGCTTTCGCCAAAAGTTTTGGCACCTCAGAGAGATTCTCCAGCACTTCTAGGGTCTGAAATGGAACTTTAGATTTTGGTGCATCCAAGGTCTTTAATGGAAACTTGAAGTCATTTGTGGGTAAATCTAGGCTTTTGGCACTTTTTTCTTCTATTCCAACGCTTCAAAGAGATTCTTCAATGCTTCCAATGAAATGGTGCCTCTGCTAATTTCTCTAGTGCATCCCATGGTTTCTCCAGTGCTTTAGACTAAAATGGCGCTTCCGTGCAGTTTGATGGTGCATCTGCCTCAAATGGCACTTTTACAATCTATTTTGGTGCTTCCAAGATAGAATGAAGGTGTTTGTTATTTTCTCCCTGAATTTTGATGTTTAATTGCTTTCAGCCATTGATTAGGTTTTTGATGATAGGATAGATGATGTAGTGACCTCATGATAGGCGAGATGCACTAATGTTAATGTCATTTTGATCTCATTATAGGTGAGAATAAAAAAAAAATGCTGACGAGATTTGATAAAAATCTCAATATGATTAATAGGTTGATTGATTTAGATGTTTGATTGGTTTGATGTTTTGATTTGATTGATATGCTGATTTGTGATATTTTCAAAATGATAGGAGATGGATTTAGATAATCTTCAGTCTCGAGAGCAATTTTCACTAACATGGGAGATGATACCACAACTATCTCATGTTGAGAGAGATGTTGTTGAGAGATGTGGTTTGTCTTCACTGATTGATATGCCCTATGTTAGGATTAATCAGGGATTGTTAACAACATTGGCAGAGAGGTGGCATAGCGACCACAACACTTTCCATTTTCCTATCGGAGAGATGATGGTTACACCAAAGGATGTTTACAAGATTTTGCAGATTCCTATGGTTGGTGAGATCATCACTTATGATTCTACTAAGCAGGGAGGGAAAAATGCGCTATGCCAAATTTTTCATAATGATCAGATTGTTGGATGTTGGATGCCATGGTTGGAGATATTTTTTAGTGATGTACCTTTTCCTTCCGTTCTTGCAGGATTTGTTGGTGGCTTCTTATATCTCGACAAGAGGGAAAAGGGGTTTTATGTTAGTTGGGGGCACACATTGGAGCAAATGGTTCATGTCAAGAACCATTTTGCTTGGGGGTCATGCATGCTTGCTCACCTATATCATGATCTGCACTAGGTGTTATATTTGGGAGGAGCGAGCTTGTCTACCAGGGTTACATTACTTTAGGTCTGGGCCTAGGAGCATATTGCAGTGACACGGCCAAAGACAAACAAATTTCGGCCATTTGGGAGACCGTACATCGATGGTTATGCAGGTGCAGTTGTCCAACATAAGTTGGGAAAATTGAAGTATTGGTAATGAGTGCTCGATGATTTGGATGTAGTTACTTGGCGAGCATACGTGGATTGCAAGTAGTGGGTAGAGGACCACTTAAAGGTTATGTACTTCATGACTGCCAGATAACTAATTGGAAGGACTTAGTATATTATCAAGAGATTCCTATTATTGAGAGTGCTAAGATAGTATGGTCAAGTACAGGGGATGCCATAGGGATCAACCCTGTATGCCTGCAGGCAGTAGGATGTTACAAAGTGGGTACTGACGCTGTCCTATGATTCTGTGTGTGAGGAGTTCTGGAATTTACAACCAGTGCTATGGGACTATCATCCAAAGATAGTTGAGGGTTACAAGAGTGATGAGTACGTGACATACTATGGTCAACATCTATTTCCAAGGATTTTGAGGCTTGACGAGCCCATGCCACCATTTGAGGATGACAAGGATAAACTAGCCAGACAAAGATGAGGCAAAGATGGAATAGATGAGGAGGGAGAGGGGGATGATGATGGTGATGGAGGGGATGATAGGGGAGGAGGTGGAGGAGATGGAGGAGGAGGTGCACATCCCAGTTTTGACGTCCATGTGCCTCGCAGGAGATAGTCCTTGGTGGCACCAACACAACAACAGTGCAGATACGCCTGCCTTCCTAGCACCAGTAGTCCTAGATCACCACCCTACACACAAAATTCTAGACCATTCAGGGACAACTTACACAGTTATAGGGGCAGTTGCAGATGCAAACCCAACTATTGACCCAGGTGCAGGCACAACTCTTATAGGCACAGGGTCAGATCCAGATAGTGACAAATAAGAGAGATGTTGCTTAGCATCAGCTAGAAGATCTACAGGGTCAAGAATAGGCATAAGGATAGTCACAAGGACATGTTACAACACTGACTGCAAAGAGAGATGCTTTGAGACAACATGCTGAGTAGGAAGAGGCCATTATAGAGAGGTTACAACAGGCTGCTATAGCCATGGGAGTTGCTGATTATTTTAGGGAGATATGCCACATTTCTCAGGAGCTTCAGTTTTATAGCAATCAGTATCATGAGTTGGTCCCACCTAAGTAGCGACGAAGCTTTACCCGATCTCGAACTAGCAGATCCCAATCTCAAACAGTGAGCATGAGTGTGACACAACCATTACTAGGGGATCAAAGGGATCCAGGTGCAGGGACCTCTAGTGCAGCAGGGGGTATGGGTTCAGTGAGGCCAACAGGGTCAAGAGGTAGCACTACATAGTTTCAGTCATTTTATGCTATGCCATGATGTATACACTAAATTTTGATGATATCAACCTTTGATGTTGTATTTCTTGACATTCAGATATCCTTGTACATTTGACATATTTTTGAGATAAATATGTAGTGATGATGATGATCCTATGTGTTTATGCATTGATTTATGATGGATGCATTTAATTTCCATGTCGTGTATGTTATGCGATGTTTTACGATGATGATATGAATGCAATATGTGTTATGATCCTATGGTTTTACGCAAATGTCTACATGTTATTATTTTTATATTTTTTTGGTGCAATGATGTATGATGTATGATATGCAAGATGATGTTAGTGCAGAGATGAATGATTCTAATAATGAATGAATTTATATGGTCCTATGGATGTATGATATGCATGGTAACTTATGTTTTGTATTTTTTTGATGCAAATATTATGATCTAATGCATATACTTAATGAATGAATGATTGTTTTACATATGTTGATGCCTAGGATGTATGACTAGATGCATATGGATGAAAATGATATGATCAATGCATTATATTTATTTTTTTGGATTTTTTGTAATGAAAATATATGGTTTAATGACCTAAATGAATGCTTAGATGATATGATAATGCTATGATTGATGTCCTAATGCTTATATCTCTAAATGATGTTTTTGGTTATGTCAAATGTACTTGTGCAGTTTTTGCACACACGCCCCACTGAAGGCAGAGACCCTCTTTCGCTTTAGTTTTTGTGTCTTGGCCCTTTCATTTTGAGGTTTTTTCTTGCTTGGGAATGTGCTTAAATTTTTATTTTGATTTCCTAAGTGATTACCCTAAGTTATTCATTAAAAATATTAAGTTTTGGATGAATTTTGGGTTTTTACCCTGATTTGGGACTTTCCACCCCGGTTGGATTTTCCTGGATCCTATTCAGACTCCGTCTAAGCACTGTGGATCGGGGATTTTCATTCTTCGTGGAATTTTGCATGGGCCAAATTTTTTTGGATTCCGTCCTATTGTTGGGTTCCCAAATTTTCCTGGCTGTCTTGTCAGTTGCATTGAATGTTTTCGTATGAGCTTTGAACAATGTATTTAATCAATCTTTGAGGTCTTTTATGCCATTATGCTTATTGTTTTCCATTGATTGAGCTGAGGAGTTTGTTCTTTAAGGTGTTCAATTTGATTTGAAGCATTGAGTTTGCAGATTATGGGTTTAGGCGATGATTTCTTGTGCATTTTGTTGCTGCTCTTCACAGAGTGCCACTAAATTAACGTTTGTTATTTCTGAGATTGATCTTTGCTTCATCAATGGTATGTATTCGATTTACCTACTTCTAATTGATGAAATTCTACATTTCTTTGGCATTTTGAGTTTATTGGGGTTCAAATTTTTGCATGTTTGAAAGTTTGATGGTAGGGTTGCATGATATGGTTTAATTTCTGGCTTCCCAAGTAGTTTCTATGATTGTTCGTGTGCTTTCATTATGAGGAAACTTGCTTGAGAGTCACGATTTCCATTTAGAAAAGCCTTATTAGTTGAAATACCCAAGTTCTGAGCTTGCCTGTGTGTTAATGGCAGATTCGTAGGGTTTGACTTAGGGCATCACCATGAAACTTTATCCCGTCTCCCAATTGGTCTATAATTCTAAGAAAATCTATAGAAGGTCCATACTAATCTTGTATTAGGCCTAGGTTCTTGAAAATTTATGATCTATCCATCAACCTGAGTGAAATCATGATTTAGTGTCGTAGTTCAAGTTTCATCCTCAGTTCAGGATTTTTCGTCTTCGATGGATTTTTTAGTTTTGGTGGATTTTCCCGATCTCCTTTGATTTCCCGCAATTCACATAATTTTGGAGTTTTACCTTATCTGAGGATTTAGGTTGACTCTGGATTTTCTTGAAATCCTTGGCTACCTATTTTTCCCAAAATTTGCAAAGTGTCTCTGCCTTCGCGAAAATCCGTCCCTGGCGGATTTTCTCAGAATTTGATGAAATATGAAGGAATATGGAATAACATGATGTGTTAATGGATGACTATGAATTTTATGATTAATTCATGCTATATTTTGATTTAACATGATTTTTATTGATTGATAATGGTCGGAATTAGTTGATAGTAGGTGCTTTCATGTTTATTTCACTGGAATCTGCCTGGCTCAGAATTTCCCAGAGTTCCTCTTGGCTTGGATTCCGTATATGGTCCTGAAACCCAAAATTCATTATGATCATTTCATTTTAAATTTAATGAAATATCGCTTATGTGGGACTCATTTTAATGATGGTTTCGACGTATTAATATTGGTTTCCTGTGGTTTTTATTATGTTCTTTTTGTTGGATGCACGTTGAGTTTAGCAAGGCAGTGATTGGGTCTTCAATGTCTGAAGCAGAAAAGATTAAAATGGACATCAAAAGAAAAATTCTTGAGAGTAAGATTACATCAATTTGGTTAGAAGTAACAAATACCAATGTTGGCCTCTTGGAATATGAAGAGTTCAACCAAAGAATGGCAGCAGATGATCTTCCCATGGTGTTTAGGAGAATGAAAGAGTTAGGCTTGTCACATGTGGCCAGTTTTCCTTCCACAGTCCAATGCTATGAGCTTGTCCTTGAGTGCACTAGAAATTATGATCAGGGCACACAAAGAATTATTGGTCCTCAAGGAAGAGTTGTAGCAAATTTGAATCCAGTTTCTATAGCCCAAACTTTTGATATGCCAGATAGGTCTCATGTGGTGGCATTCAACATGGAGGCATATAAGAAATATTATGAAGAAGAGACTGTGAAATCACAAAAACTTATCAAATCTTGGTTGGAGAAGCCTAAATCTCATTATTCCAAATTTCCCAAGCAATTGTTCAGAACAAAGTTCAAAAAATAATACTATGATGCCATCACATTGCTCAGCAGGGTGGTTGGATTAAGGAATGCAGGTATGTTTGAGAATTGGATGTGCCATGCTATTATGAGGATGAAACAATGACAAATCATCTATCATTGGGTTGGTGTGATTAGCATGATGATCCATGAGTATCTATCCAATGTGTTACAAACTAAGACCTTCACAATGACTTCATACTTGGTCTATGCACTTGCGAGATTTCACCCCTACAAAGGATTGAGCACAAGGGGAATCTTAGGGTAGGATGTCATCTATAAGGTTTACCCTCAATTGCACCTAGGAAGCTCTAGCTATAGGAGGGTGAACGATGCATTCACCATGCATATCACCAGGTTACTTCAAGGTGCAGAGCATGTAAGAATTTCAGACCAAGCAAAGGAACTCATCAAGAAATATGGGGCATGGTTTATTCAGTTCCCAAATTTTTCATACATCCAGATTGATGGTTTCCAAAGGGCCCCTTACAGACTTCCAAGGTACCCTATTGATCACATTCTACTTTTGGAGGTCACTAGACATATATGTGACTTTGATGCCATTGTTAAGAGGGATAAGCATAAAACTAGTTTTGGTGGAGATTTGCCATTAAAGATTGGCACTAGAGAGGCTTGTCCTTCCATTGGTTTTTCCTAGGCTTCTGAGGAGGAGATGAGTGCTCTTGGTTTATCCTTCCATTCCAAGAGATCAAGGTTTGACATCACAGGTGAAGCCCAAAAGAGAGCCAGCAGAGAATACAACCATAAGGTTGAGTTAGAAGATTACTGGGCTAACTATAGCGATGAATATGAGGTAAGGAAGAAAAATTTCTCTTCGATCCTAGTGGAATCAATCCAATTATACAATGTGAGGGCAGTCTCAGATCAACTCGAGGATGGTGGAAACCTGATTCAAGATCATGCTTACGAGGCAATAAAGGATAGGCCAATTGGTGATGTGGATTGGTTAGAAGAAGAAAAGACAAAACTAAAACAATTGATGGATCTAGTCACCAAGTTCACTAGAATGTGGCTAAGGAATAAACTGTGGGAGTTGGAGAATGAGGGTGTACAGTGCACCTATGAGTTGATGGGAGATTTGGACCCTCACTCCACTTTTGAGGAATCAAATGAGCAGGATCCTAAAGGAAAAGGTAAAATGGATTCCCCTTTTAAAATCAAGATCAAAGGTGTTCAAGAGGAGGAAGTCCAAGAAATAGAAAAGCAGAGAAAGCCGATTACTAAGAAAAGATCAAGGACTAAGAAGTTTGAATAGAAAAAAAATTAAAAGCAGGGTCCTGAAGTTGATGTTCCTGTGCCCAAAAGAAAAAGTCATAAGATTGTCACATAAGGCAAGCTCTAGGGTAGGAGAAGAGGAAGTTACCCCACCAGTGGAAAATATAGAGAGCTCATAAGAGAAGGCACAGGTGTATACAAGGAGGTCAAGGACTCCTCCCAAGGATAGTGCGCCTAAAGCAGATTCCCCTCTGGTTACTTCTCATGTAGAGCAACATCATGATGTTCCTTCCACCCATGAAGCTCAAAACAAACCAGGTGAATCTGAGAAGGTCGAAGATCATCCAGACACTAAGGGAGAGGAGTTTCATGAGGGTGAACTTTATAGTGCAGAAGTAGAAGTTGAAAAGGTAATGTAGTCTCCCTTGGTTGCATATGAAGAGTCACTTGTTGGAACCAAAGAGGTTAAATCACCTCCAAGAGAAGAAGAGGTAGAAAAAGATTCCATGCCCTAAGCATAAGGAAGAACATACTGAAGAAAAGGAGAGCAAGATGGATGAGATTCCTGAGAAGCATGGTTTGAGTGAAGAAGTGCCTAAGGACCAGCAGGAGGAAGTAAGATAGACTGAGGTACAATTGGAATCCATTGTCCTTTTTTGGTTGGATAAGGAGATATGGAGAAAATAGGTTGTTGTGGAAGACACTCCACCCAATTCAGATGAGTTGCTAGCCAGGATTGGAAAGGACAAGGGTAGGAAGAAGGCCAGAGTCATCTCAAGGATTGAAAGAGATGAGGCGAGTAATAGGGTTGTCCACATTGCCACCGTTGCCCCAAAATAAGAATAGAGATGAGGTATCTGCAAAAGATTACAATGTGTAGACTTTCAATTTAGGGCCCACTTCTGTTGAGCAGGACATTGAAGATTATTAGGGTTCTAGCACAGTTATCTTGGGGTGATTGAGGAAAGAGATTTAGACTAAGCATGAGCTGAAAAGGGAAAATGAAAAACTTAGGAAATTCTTTGAGGATTTGATTAAACCCTTGAAATCTATTAACTCCTCTGCCTCTGCTGCAAATCCCTTACCTCAAGAAACTATCACTGAGCTAGAAAAGATGAAAGCCTCCACTCTTGCTACTGCAAATTGGCTGCAAGGGGTGTAAACAAAAGGAAATGATGCCATCAGGGACATTCTTTCATCTGGGAAATATGTTATGAGAGCAATTGATTGGTTGAAAGAGGTGTTGGCTCAGGACAAGGAAGATACAGATCTCCTGCTACAGAAAACCAAAACTATCATGGAGTACACCAGGGATAAGCTAGTAAATGATGAAATTAACCCTTCCTCCAAAGCTGCTGAACCTTGGGAATGGTTTGAGGCTTTGCAAATTAGGTAGAAGGTTTTGAAAAAGGTCTACAAATAGAGGAGGCAGATTGATGATACCCTAATTGGTGTTTATAATGGATCCATTTCTTTCTTTGAGATTATGATAGGGATAAGGAAGATTTCCCCTAAGTATTTGAGTTTAGAACCGTTGAGGAAGTGGTGGCATGATGTTTATGCTCCAATTAATGAGGATTCCATTTCTAAGCACCAGTTGGATGATGTAGCTACTTATATTGCTATCATTGATAGGTACTTAACTTATAAGGTGGAGTGGGATAAGTCAGTGAAGCAATCCAGGGAAGAAATTACATCAATAGAAAGGCAACTTAGGGTTTTTTCTTTACCACCTGTGGCCAACTTGGATAGGGTACTTTTGAAGGTGCATGAAATGCTGGATCAAAATAAAGACAAAGGGGAAGGTAGTTAATGATTGGCTACATCAAGATTTGTGCTTCCCCATTATGTTGGCATGCATTGGTCTGAGCTACATTGGAGATCCCAGGCTGACCTGGATGAAGTTGATGCATTTAATGCATATTTTTATCTCATTTTGAAGTTCTCTTGGCCAGCTTGTCGTGCCTAATTATTATTGTAAAATTATATCTAGGCCGACATGTTTTGGGGTTTTTATAAATATGGTGTTTTGCCTCATTTGTAAGGGTTAAGAAGTTTTAGACAGATAAATAGAGAAATAGTTAGAGCGAATTAAGTAGAGCCAGAGTTAGCAAGTAGTTTTTCTCAAGCAAATATTGTAGCAGAAAGCTAGAATTGTTGTTATAGTGGATAATTTGATGCAAGTAATGACATTGTGATTTGGTGCCATAATTGTGTTTTTCTTATCTTGCATGGTTCTTGTTATTCTATCTTTAGAATTTCCTTGAGGAAATTCAATATTTAGAATTAGATTTGATTCAATAATGTTTATGGTTTGATATTTGAAGTGTTGTAGCAATCCGTGGTCCATAATTTTTGCAACCAACTGGTTGTTAATTGCTTTGCAAAGTTAGCCTGGACCTTTATATTCATTGTGCTTAGTTCAATTGTGAGGGTTTATTCATTTCAATTGTAATAGGGTTATTTGAATGAATGTTCAGGATCTAAAAATTTTAACACCTTAGAAGATTCCACTATTTCTATAAGATTGTAGATCCATCTGGGTCAAGTAGAAATCAGTTAAGAGGGATTGGCCAATTTCAAGTGTTTTTTCATTTGCATTGTTAATCTTAGGTTTAATATTAAGTTTAGAAATATCTTTGAAACCCTTATATCTTTTGTTATTTCTTTATCATTTGGGCAAAATTTAGGATTGAAGTATTATCATATTGTTAGATATGATAAATTGAGATTCAATATTTTTCTTGTAGTAAGGTCCCATTGTGATTACCAACATTTTCACATTTATCACTGAGTTGTTTAAGCATTGTCAAGACCTTACATTAAAGACCTTGTGGTTATCTCTTGAGACTTGCTGATAGAGATTTAATTTTCAAGAGAGATAGGATATTATATTCTGTCCGAGTTTTTGCTGTGCAAAAAACATCATTAACAGATTGGCGCTAGAAGGAGGGCTTGAATAAGCAAGCTGGATCAGTTTTCGAATGCCATCTCTCTTGAAAGATTTAGAAGAAGAACCAGATCTACTCCAGGAGAGGAAGAATTTCAAGAATTATCAGACCCTACTAGGTCAAGAAGGACCAACAGAAGGGGAGAATCATCATCATCCTGTCCACCTCCGTCACCTCCATCATGCCCATCTTCATTAGGTCCATCTGAGTATGAGTTTGAGGGCATTCCCATTCCACAACCTTAGCCATTAATAAATCAGCCATTACCACCCCCACCTCCACCAATGGCTTTCCTAGCTAATAACCCATCTCCATTGAGTTTCGCTAATTACAATGTCATGCCCAAAAATGCTAAACACTTTTGTTCAAAATTCCATGTCAATGATCCTAATAGAACTGTTGAGGAACACACCAAGATCTTTCAGACTGGACTTAAGGATAGAGGAATAAACCATGAGGATGTAGCATGCAGACTCTTTCCTTATTCATTGGGGGAGGATGCATTCTATTGGTACAATCATTTACCGGTTGGGTCTATCCAACATTGGACTGAGCTAGAGATTGCATTCTTATAGAAGTTTCGGATCCCCATCAGCCCTAATGAGCTCTATCTCCAATTTACTAATGTTAAGAGAGAGGTCAATGAGCTTATAGCGTCCTTCAAAAATAGGTTTCATCGTGCCTATACCAGACTATAGGCCCCTTATGCTGTTGATGAGCCTACTGCTTTAGAAGTCTATTATGAGGGACTTGATAGTCTGATAGCTACCTTTATGAAGTGGAGTAATAACCCTCCCAATAATCTACTTGATGCATATGCAGAGGTTGTGAAGGTTAGCACTACTTTAAGGCAACATCTTTCTATGCCTTTACCCTCATTAGGACCCGTTGCTCACCCTGGACAAGTTCCAGCTCTCAACCAGGCTCTTGCCAACCATACTCCTATTATGAATCCGGTACCTTAGTTACCTCTAGTCCTTCAATCTAGGACCACCTGTGAGACAAGTTTCACCCACAATTGGTTACCCTCAGCAAAATGTGAATCAACCTCTACACATACAGCCTTAGGCTAGCTATCCACCATACTTGTAGAATTCTGAAGTATTAAACCAATTACTGAATGCCAATGTTATGGTTGGGTATTCCTAGAATAATGTGAATCAATATCCATACAGTAATCCTGAGAAGGAGAGACTGGATGAATTTTCTGAACAAATTATAAAGAAGTTGAATATGGAGGTGACTTACTTGAGGAACCAAAATAGTCAGTTGCAAGCTACTCAGAGAAATATGCAGTCCAATCAGAACAGAGAAAATCCACAAGGACAACACTTTGATAGAGGGTAGTGTCATGAAAGAGGTTACAATAATGAAAGATGATATAACCATGAAAGAGGTTACAACAACGATAGATGATATAATAATGATAGGGGATATAATAATGATAGAGGGTATAATAAAGATCAGAAGACAAAACTATGATAAAGGGAAATCCTCAGGCTAAAACTTTGATAGAGGGCAAGGTGGTGAACAAGGGTTCGATAGGAGGTAGCCACCAGGACAAAATAGGACTTGGAACATAGGGCCCAACAATGGAGGAGTCCCCACCCCATTGGATCAACCAGTTAATCAGTCTACTAGCCCATTTGTCAATCATCCAGTTAATCAAGAGAAGCCTCCTTATGGGGTATATCTAGCCAAGGTTGCTTTATCAGGATGGTGTAGACTCCATAAAACGAGCCAAAATTCTGAGTTAGATTTTCAATAATTCCAAACAGTAGCCTCAATCTTTTAGTACGAAGTGGAGAACAATGTAGGTAGTCAGGAAATAGTGCCATCTACTTCTTATGATTCACCGGTATTGGTACTGAATCATGCTCCTTTTCCTCAAAGTAAGGAGAATGTACCTGAAGAAGAATCTGATTAGATGAAGGAAGAGGCAGACCAGGTATGCAATGGGGATGAAATCACATAGTTATTTGATGAGAATCCAGTGAATGATAATGGTCCCAAAGATGAAGAAAATTATTTTGTTGAGGAAGTATAGACCTTCCAGAGACCTGTCAAGAAGTATGACTTGAGGGAATTACCACATAGACACCCACAAGTTGGAGGCCCCTTCACTACTTCCATTCTACCAAAAAATTTCAACACGTGTCCAGATCCTAATGCTAGCAATAATCCATCACTACCTCAGGTTTCCAGGCAATATTTATCTCAAGATCAAGGGTATACTAACGTGCCAAAAGGGAGAGGTGTTGATGCAAACAAGGACAAAGTGATGGAATACCTGAAGGAAACCCCTACTGATATGAATGAGGAACAATTGGCCCTGTATGTTGTAGAGGAACTCAAAAAATTAAAGGTAAGTTTATCTACATTTGAGTTATTAAGAGTTCCATCCATTAGGAATGCAGTTCTAGGAGCTTATAATGCAAATTCCATGGCACAAAATAAACTAGTTAGTGAAAGTGTTAATAGAGCATCTAGTTCTGAATCAGTAGGAAGGAAAAATCACAGTCATAATTAGGTCCATGTGCCTCCTAGGGATAAGGGAAAGGAGAAGGAAAAGATGCAAGTTGCTCAAGTAGATACTCCCTTAACTTTGTTTCAAGGGAAGACAGACACAGCTCCATTCCTGATTTCTGTTCACATATTCGGTAAGAATTTACATAATTATTTGCTAGATTCTTGTGCTTCAACGAATGTTATGCCTTTTAGTGTCTGTAGAGCTATGGGTATTACTCCTGCCGACTCACAAAAGAAAGTTACACAATTGGACAAGACTGAAGTCAATGTTGTAGGGGGATTAAATATGATTCATATGCAGGTTGCTTTTGATCCTAGAATTCTGTAGGTCATTAACATACAAGTGGCTGACATCCCTGATGCTTATGGATTAATCTTGGGAAGAGAATTCACCAGGGCCTTGAATGGATGTGTCTTGAATGATCATTCTCACATGTGGCTTCCCTGGAAGGGAGTGCCAAACTAGATTAGAATTGAAAGAGAACCTAGAATGAAATACATGATTACAGAATATCAGAATACCTCCAACAAAATTCTGATATCAGAAGTAATAATGGGTAACTATGTGCTTGCAACTCCTGTTGAGGAGTTATATGTGGAGGAGGTTCTCATGTCACATATAATGTCTGCTAGTCTAATAGTAGAATCCAGTGGTACTTAAACCTTAGTGGAACCCGTTGAAAACGATGATGAATCAATTGAAAATAATGATGATCTGAAAGATAGTCAGCTGGGTTTGCTTGATAATTTTCAAGAGTTCATTCAGAAGTGCATTGAAGATCATGTTCAGTTGGGAAGAGGAATGAACTTTGGAGAACTACTCTTGCCTAATTGGTGTAGGGTGAATAATGCTTTCCATTCAGAACTAGACTGTTGTTTGTGCCAAGCTGCAGTGGAACAAATACAAAAAATGTATCAACCCCACTCCAGCAGTCAAAATTGATATCCAAAATGTCCAAGAGGATCCCATAGGAAAAAGAGTAATTCCTTCTAAAAGACCATCCAACAACAATAGTGCAAGTGAAAAAGTAGGGAAGTCTGCAGTTGCTGGTTGCTAGACTCTAAGATTCGATGGGTCCAATTTAAAGCAAGGAGCTGAAGCAGGTTTTGAACTAATTATTCCAAGAGGTAAGACATTTTTTTCTACTCATAGACTTCAATTTCATTGTACAAATAATGTAGCAGAATATGAGGCTCTAGTCCATGGATTGTTAATGGCATTACGGAAAAAGATTAAGATCTTGCAAGTTTTTGGAGATTTTGAGTTAGTAGTCAAGCAAGTTAGGAGACAATACTCTTGTCATGATAGAAGAATGACCAACTATAGGCACAGAGTATGGGATTTTATTGAAGTATTTGATGCCTTTAATATTCATTTGATTCCATGAAGTAAGAACTAGACAATTGACTCTCTTGCCTAGACAGCTAGTACAGTGCAACCTCTATTGTTGTCTAGATTAAAAAAGTTTACTGTGGAACTAACCCTAGTACCCTTAGTACCTGATAATATCAGGTGTTTGAAGATGACAAGCATATCCTAGATTTCATTACTAATAAAGATGTCTTTGCTTCTCAAATCATTGACGAAACTGAACTCCAAGAAGCAGAGATGGACTTGGAAGGAGTAATAAATTTGAAAACCAACACTATTCCCAAAGGAATGGTGCAATTAGAAAGGATATTTGATCTGGACAAGGTTAGGGAGCAAGAACATGATACCAGGGAGGAGTCCATTAGTGGACAATGTGACAAATATAATATGGGAACTCAGGATGATTTCAAAAACATCTTTATTGGCAAAGTGTGCACTCCAAAAGAAAGGAAAGGAATCATTGATGCATTACATAGATATCTAGATGTGATAGCCTAGAGTTATGAAGACTTAAATACTTATGATACATCAATCATAACCCATACTGTCCCTCTCAATCCAAGAGTGAAACCTTTCAGATAGAGGAAAAGGCCCATCAATGCCTTATTAGAACCCATAATACAGAAAGAAGTGCAGAAACTACTATCTGCAAGAATAATATTTCCAGTTAGAAACTCCACTTGGGTTGCAAACTTGGTTGTAGTACGAAAGAAAAATGGGGAAATTAGGCTATGTGTAGAATTCAAGAACCTAAACAAAGCATCAGAAAAATATAATTATCCATTACCCTCACTGGATGAAGTGCTTCAGATTGTCAATGGATCTCAAATGATGTCTTTCTTGGATGGTTATTTAGGATACAACCAGGTCATAGTGCAGTATGAGGATAGGAACAAGACTACTTTCACTACCAAGTGGGACACTTTTGCATACAGGAGGATGCCCTTTGGCTTGATCAATGTAGGAGCCACATTCCAAAGAGCCATGGAAATTTCCTTTAAAGACATAATTGGTAAGTGCATAATCATTTATATGGATGATCTAACAGTCTTCTCCAAGAAGAGAGGGATCATATCTCAAATTTGTGCAAAGTTTTTCAGAAATGTAGGGAGTTTGGGATATCTCTCAATCCAAAGAAATGCATCTTTGGAGTAATAGAAGGAAAGTTGTTAGGACATGTTATCTTTGAAAAGGGAATTGCCATTGATCTAGAATGAATAGAAGCTATACTCAGGATCCCCCCACTTGCCAACAAGAAAGAAATGAAATCATTCTTTGGCAAGATCAACTTTGTGAGGAAGTTCATCACTGGATTCGCAGAAATAGTTAAACCCCTGAATGCAATGTTGAAGCAGGAGGCCAAAATTGAATGGAATGCAGAAGCAAAGGAAGCATTTGTAGTGATAAAAAGGGCTATTGCTGAAGCTCCTATTTTGGTAAGTCCATACTATGCTAAACCATTCTATATATATTCACTTGCTTCTGATCACTCCTGTGTGGCTATGTTAACTCAAAAGTTTGACCAAGGAAATGAACATCCCATAGCATTCATAAGTGCACCATTGAAGGATGTGAAGCTGAGATACCCAAGTGTGGAAAAGAAAGCTTATGCCTTAGTCAGGGCTGTAAATAAATTTAGGCATTATATCCTCAGAAATAAGGTCTTTTCTATAGTTCCTGATCCTACAGTTAAGTTGTTAATGTAGAATGAGCTAGGAGAATGCAGGGCTAAGTGGGTAACTATGTTACAAGAGTATGATATTGAGATTCAACCCATGAAACTGGTAAGAGGGCAAGGGCTTACAAAGACAATGGTGGAAACAGGCCCTGATATTACAGCTCAGAACTACAATTTAGAGGATGTCTCTCTTGGCGAGTGGTATGATGACATCATCCATTACCTTCTGAATCAAAGATGCCCTGATCATCTAAATACAATACAAAGAAGGGAATTGTGCTTAAAGAGTGATAGTTTAATGCTGAAGAGAATTGTTTTATATAAGAAAAATCATGAGGGTGTTTACTTAAGATGCCTAGGAAAGGCAGAGTCTAAAAGAGTGATATTGGAATTTCATGACAGATATGGTACAAGCCATGGATTAGCACCTTCTATAGCGAACCAGGTTCTGAGAGCTGGTTACTATTGGCCTACACTATTCAAGGATACACACAACCATGTCAAAACTTGTCATGTGTGCCAGACTGCCGCAGCTAGAGAGAAGTATGCAACACTCCCACTCCAACCAGTCTTTGAGGTAAAACCTTTTGCACAGTGGGTGATAGACTTCATAGGTCCAATCAATCTACCTTCCTTTACAGGTCACAGGTATATCCTTACTGTCACTAATTATTTTACAAGATGGACTGAGGCCCTTGCTTGCAAGCAATGTACTTCAAAGGTAGTAATTGAATTTCTTGAATCAGGTATCATTAACCATTTTGGATGTCCCATGTCTTTAGTTTGTGATAATGGTCCTGCATTTTCATCGTTGAAGTTTTCTAATTGGGCTTTTGATCATGGGATATCATCAAGTTTGCATCCAACTATTACCCTCAGGGTAATAGTTTGGCTGAATCTTCTAAGAAAAATCTGCTGATTGTTATCCGCAAATAGTTAGAAAGAAATCCGAAGGATTGGCATACCCAACTCAGGTTTGTTCTTTGGGAAAATCGTACAAGACATAATACTTCCATAGGAATATCACCTTACCATGTAGTTTATGGATTAGAGCATGTGTTTCCCATTCAGTTAAAAATCCTCACTCTTTAGTTCATTAATGAATATTATGATGAGGGAGATAAACGTGAGGCTAGACTTGCTGAATTATTACGCCTTGAGGAAAAGAGAGATGAAGCCTTGGAAAAATTTGCTAAACATCAAGGGGTTGTCAAGAGATGGTTTGATAAAAGAGCCAAGGTAAAAGCTTTTAGGATTTTAGACTTGGTTCTTTACTGGGATAAAGCCCATGACCATAAGGGGGAGCATGGAAAATTTGATAAAATTTGGCTTGGACCTTACCAGATTTCAGAAAATCTGGGAGATAATGCTTTCCGTTTGAAAACTCTCACTAGAGAGGATATCCCACTGCCTTTCAATGGGCAGTATTTAAAGCATTATTTCTAGTCTTGAGCTATTTTTAGCTCTTTTCCTATATATAGTTAGATTATATTTCCTTTTTGTTTTGTTTGCTTTGCTTTACTTTGGTTAGATTAGGTTTCCCTTTCTGCTTTGCTTTTGTTTGTTTTGGTTTGTGTAAGTTTTCTTTTGGTTTGTTTTGTTTTTTTTTTTGCTCTTTCTTTGGGGGTTTTCCTATTTTTTCCTGGATGTGTTGCACCTGTATGACAAATATATCATTACCTGGGACTGTTCTAAGTATTTTATTGGAGGACTTTAGTCTTGTATCTTGAAAGGATGGTTGAAGTCTTTGCTATTGCCAACAGTCTAAATGTTTGATTTATAGAAGATGGGTCACAGGTTTTGATTTAAATTTGAAGTATTCTAAAATCTTATAACTCTCATATATCTTAAGAATCCTGACGTTACTGTAGGAATCCTTGTGAAGTTTTGTCAAGTGAAAAATCCTATTTCTGCTTCAGCGCCACTTTGGTTTTTAGTCCTGAGTGTGAACTTCATTGTTCACAAGTTGAAATGAAAAGTGACATTGAAAAGAATATCAAAAGAAAGAAATGTGAAATATTGAAAATCAAACGAATGAATTCAACTTATCAGGAGTATTTGAATATCTCTATCAAGGCTATAGATGTCTTGCTGGCAATAAAGCTATTTTCAGGAGAGTCACAATGATAACCTCATTGGGGCTATGGATGCCTGACTGGCAGTGAGGCTCTATCTAGGTTGCTTTTGAAGTTATAATCTTTACGTGGCCTATCCTGACTGAACTTGGTTTCTGTAGTAGCTCAAGGAGGGAAATGAACTCATATGCACACACTTGGATTTTTAGTTTATGGAAGGTTCGATCTACCCTTTGGCTCTGATTATTTAATTTATGTATTTTTATTTGTTTGTCTGATAGTGAGACTAAAACCAGAGATTTTGGGCTCTCGATTCCTATTCGTCATCAAATGCTCTAGAGCATTTCCCAGTAGAGTCACAATTTGTTGTGCAGTTTTCGCACACACGCCCAACTGAAGGCATGGACTCTCTTTTGCTTTGGTTTTTGTGTCTTGGACCTTTCATTTTGAGGTTTTGTCTTGCTTGGGCATGTCCTTAAATGTTTATTTTGATTTCCTAAGTGATTCCCCTAATTTATTCATTGAAAATCTTAAGTTCTGGGTGAATTTTGGGTTTTTACCCTGATTCGGGACTTTCCACCTCGGTCGGATTTTCCTAGATCCTGTTTAGACTCCGACTGAGCACTGTGGATCGGGGATTTTCAGTCTTTATGAAATTCCACATGGGCTGGATTTTTTTGGATTTTGTCCTGTCATCGGGTTCCCGAATTTTCCTGGCTGTCTTGTCGGCTACATTGAATGTTTTCGTACGAGCTTTGAATGATGTATTTAATCGATCTTTGAGGTATTTTACGCCATTATGCTTATTGTTTTCCATCAATTGAGTTGATGGGTTTGTTCTTGAAGGTGTTCAATTTGATTTGAAGCATTGATTTTGCAGATTGTAGTTTAGGTGGTGATTTCCTATGCATTTTGTTGTTGCTCTTCACAGAGTGCCACTAAATTCACGTTTGTTATTTTTGAGACCAATTTTTGCTTCATCAATGGTATGTATTCAATTTCCCTACTTTTGATTGATGAAATTTTGCGTTGCTTTTGCATTTTGAGTTTATTGGGGTTCAAATTTTTGCATGTTTGAAAGTTTGACGCTAGGGTTGCATGATATGGTTTAATTTCTGGCTTCCCAAGTAGTTTCTGTGATTGTTCGTGTGCTTGCAATATGAGGAAACTTGCTTGAGAGTCATTATTTCTGCTTAGAAAAGCCTTAGCAGTTGAAATACCTGAGTTCTGAGCTTTCCTATGCGTTAATGGTGGATTCGTAGGGTTTGACTTAGGGCATCACCATGAAACTTTATCCCGTCTCCCAATTGGTCTATAATTCTAAGAAAATCTATAGAAGGTCCATACCAAGCTTGTCTCAGGCCTAGGTTCTTGAAAATTTAGATTGATCTATCCATCAATCTGAGTGAAATCATGATTTAGTGTTGCAGTTCAGGTTTCGTCCTTAGTTCAGGATTTTTCATCTCTGGTGGATTTTCTAGTTCTGGCGGATTTTCCTGATCTCCTTTGATTTCCTACAATTCGTATACTTTTGCAGTTTCACCTTATCCATGGATTTCCGTCGACTCCAAATTTTTCTGAAATCCTTGGCTCCCTATTTTTGCTAAAATTTGCAAAGTATCTCTACCCTCGCGAAAATCCGTCCCTGGTGAATTTTCCGAGAATTTGATGAAATATGAAGGAATATGGAATAGCATGATGTGTTAATGGATGACTATGCATTTTATGATCAATTCATGCTATATTTGGATTTCACATGCTGTTTATTGATTGATAATGGTTAGACTTAGTTGATAGTAGGTTCTTTCATGTTCATTTCACTGGAATCCATCTAGCTCAAAATTTCTCGGAGTTCCTCTTGGCTTGGATTCCACAGATGCTCCTGAAACCCGAAATTCATTATGATCATTTCATTTGAAATTTAATGACATATTTCTTATGTGGGACTCATTTTAATGATGGTTTCAACATATTAACATTGGTTTCTTGTGGATTTTACTATGTTCTTTTTGTTGGATGCAGGTTGAGTCTAGCAAGGCAGTGACTGAGTCTTTAATGTTTGAAGTAGAAAAGATTAAAATGGACATCAAAAGAAAAATTCATGAGAGTAAGATTACATCAATCTGATCAGAAGTAACAAATACCAATGTTGGCCTCTGGGACTATGAAGAGTTCAAGGGAAGAATGGCAGTAGATGAAATTCTCGTGGTGTCTAGGAGAATGAAGGAGTCGGGCTTGTCACATGTGGCCAGTTTTCCTTCCACAGTTTAGTGCTATGAGCTTGTCCTCGAGTGCGCTAGAAATTATGATCAAGGTACACAAATAATTATTGATCCTCAAGGAAGAGTTGTAGCAAATTTGAATTCGGTTTCTATAGCCCAAACTTTTGATATACTAGATAGGTCTTATGTGGTGGCATTCAACATGGAGGCATCTAAGAAATATTATGAAGAAGAGACTATGAAATCACAATAGCTTATAAATTATTGGCTGGAGAAGACTAAGTCTCATTATTCCAAACTACCCAAGCAACTGTTTAGAGAAAAGTTCAAAAAAGAATACTATGATGCCATCACATTGCTCAATAGGGTGGTTGGATTAAGGAATGCAGATATGTTTGAGAATTGGATGTGCCACTCTATTGTGAGGATGGAACAAGAACATATCAACTATCATTGGGTTGGTGTGATTAGCAGGATGATCCATGAGTGGCTATCCAATGTGTTACAAACTAAGACCTTCACAATGACTTCATACTTGGTCTATGCACTTGCGAGATTTCACCCCTACAAAGGATTCAACAAAAGGGGAAGCTTTGGGCAGGATGCCATCTATGAGGTTTACCCTCAATTACACCTAGGAAGCTCTAGCTATAGGAGGGTGAACGATGCATTCACCATACATATCACCAGGTTACTTCAAGGTGCAGAGCATGTAAGAATTTCAGACCAAGCAAAGGAGCTCATCAAGAAATATGGGGCACGGTTTATCTAGTTCCCAACTCTTTCATACGTCCAGATTGATGGTTTCCAAAGGGCCCCTTAGAGACTTCCAGTGTACCCTATTGATCACATTCTACTTTTTGAGGTCACTAGATAGATATGTGAATTTTATGCCGTTGTCAAGAGGGATAAGCATAAAACTAGTTTTGGTGGAGATTTCCCATTAAAGATTGGCACTGGAGAGGCTTGTCCTTCCATTGGTTCTACCCAGGCTTCTGAGGAGGAGATGAGTGCTCTTGGTTTGTCCTTCCATTCTAAGAGATCAAGGTTTGACATCACAGGTGAAGCCTAAAAGAGAGCTAGCAGAGAATACAACCATAAGGTTGAGTTAGAAGATTACTAGGCTAACTACAGTGATGAATATGAGGTAAGGAAGAAAAAGTTCTCTCGGCTCCCAATGGACTCAATCCAATTATATAATGTGAGGGAAGTCCCGGATCAACTTGAGGATGATGGAAACCTGATTCAAGATCAAGCTTATGATGCAATAATGAATAGGCCAATTGGTGATGTGGATTGGTTAGAGAAAGAAAAGGAAAAACTAAAACAATTGATGGATCTAGTCACCAAGTTCACTAGAATGTGGCTAAGGCATAAACTATGGGAGTTGGAGAATGAGGGTGTACAGTGCACCTATGAGTTGATGGGAGATTTGGACACTCACTCTACTTTTGAGGAATCAACTGAGTAGGATCCTAAAGGAAAAGGTAAAATGGATTCCTAAAAAAGGTCTGAATAGAAAGTCTAAGAAACAAAAAAGCAGAGAAAGCTGATTGCTAAGAAAAGATCAAGGACTAAGAAGTTTGAATAGAAAGAAATTGAAAAGTAGGTCCTAAAGTTGATGTTCTTGTGCCCAAAAGAAGAATAGTCATAAGATTGTCATAGAAGGAAAGCTCCAGGGTAGGAGAAGAGGAAGTTACCAAACCAGTGGTTAATATAGAGAGCTCAGAAGAGAAGGCATAGGTGTATACAAGGAGGTCAAAGACTCCTTCTCCCAAGGATAGTGTGCCTAAAGCAGTTTCCCCTCTGGTTACTTCTCATGTAGAGTAGCATAATGATTTTCCTTCCACCCATGAAGCTGAAAACAAACCAGGTGAATCTGAGAAGGTCGAAGATCATCCATACACTAAGGGAGAGGAGTTTCATGAGGGTGAAGTTTATAGTACAGAAGTAGAAGTTGAAAAGGTAATGCAGTCTCCCTTGGTTGCATAGGCAGAGTCACCTGTTGGAACTCAAGAGGTTAAATCACCTCCAAGAGAAGAAGAGGCATAAAAGATTCCATCCCCTGAGCATTAGGAAGAACATGTTGAAGAAAAGGAGAGCAAGATGGATGAGACTCCTAACAAGTAGGTTTTGAGTGAAGAAGTTCCTAAGGACCAGCAGAAGGAAGTAAGATAGACTGAGGTACAATTGGAATCCACTGTCCCTGTTTGGTTGGATAAGGAGATAAGGAGAAAATAGGTTATTGTGGAAGAAACCCCATGCAATTGGGATGAGCTGCTAGCTAGGATTGGAAAGGACAAGGGTAGGAAGAAGGCTAGAGTCATCTCAAGGATTGAAAGAGATGAGGCGAGTAATAGGGTTGTCCACATTGCCACCCCTACCTCGGATAAGAATAGAGATGAGGTATCTGCAAAAGATTACAATGTGCAGACTTTCAATTTAGGGCCCACTTATGTTGAGCAGGACATTGAAGATTACTAGAGTTCTAGCATAGTTATCCTGGGGTGATTGAGGAAAGAGGTTTAGACTAAGCATGAGCTGAAAAGGGAAAATGAAAAACTTAGGAAATGCTTTGAGGATTTGATGAAACCCTTGCAATCTATTAACCCCTCTGCCTCTGTTGCAAATCCCTTACCTCAAGAAACTATCACTGAGCTGGAAAAGATGAAAGTGTCCACTCTTGCTATTGCAAATTGGCTGCAAGGGGCGCAAACAAAAGGAAATGATGCCATCAGGGACATTCTTTCATCTGGGAAAGATGCTATGAGAGAAATTGATTTGTTGAAAGAGGTGTTGGCTCAGGACAAAGAAGATACAGATCTCCTGCTGCAGAAAACAAAACTATCATGGAGTAAACCAGGGATAAGCTAGTAAATGATGAAATTCTCCCTTCCTCCAGAGTTGTTGAACCTTGGGAATGGTTTGAAGTATTGCAAATTAAGTAGAAGGTTCTTAAAAATATCTACAAATAGAGGAGGCAAATTGATGATACCCTAATTGGTGTTTATAATGAATCCATTACTTTCTTTGGGATTATGACAGGGAGAAGGAAGATTACCCCTAAGTATTTTAGTTTAGAACCGTCGAGGAAGTGGTGGCATGATGTTTATGCTCCAATTAATGAGGATTCCATTTCTGAGCACTAGTTGGATGATGCGGCTACTTATATTGCTATCATTGATAGGTACCTAACTTATAAGGTGGAGTGGGATAAATTGGTGAAGCAATTTAGGGAAGAAATTGCATCAATAGAAAGGCGACTTAGGGTTTTTCATTTACCACCTATGGCTGACTTGGATAAGGTATTTTTGAAGGTGCATGAAATGCTGGATCAAAATAAAGACAAAGGGGAAGGTAGTTAATGATTAGCTACATCAAGATTTGTGCTTCCCCATTATTTTAGCATGCATTGGTCTGAGCTGCATTGGAGATCCTAGGCTGACCTAGATGAAGTTCATGCATTTAATGCATATTTTATCTCATTTTGAATTTCTCTTGGCCGGCTTGTCGTGCCTAATTATTATTGTAAAATCATATCTAGGCCGACATGATTTGGGGTTTCTATAAATATGGCATTTTGCCTCATTTGTAAGGGTTAAGCAGTTTTAGACATAGACAAATAGAGAAATAGTTAGAGCGAATTAAGTAGAGTCAGAGTTAGCAAGTAGTTGTTCTCAAGCAAATATTGTAACAGAAAGATGGAATTCTTGCTACAGTGGATAATTTGATGCAAGTAATGACATTGTGATTTGGTGCCATACTTGTGTTCTTCTTATCTTGCATGGTTCTTGTTATTCTATCTTTAGAATTGTCTTGAGGAAAATCGATATTTAGAATTAGATTTGATTCAATAATGTTTATGGTTTGATATTTGAAGTGTTGCAGCAATCCGTGGTCCATAATTTTTGCAACCAGCTGATTGTTAGTTGCTTTGCAATGTTAGCCTGGACCTTTATATTCATTGTGCTTAGTTCAATTGTGAGGGTTTATTCATTTCAATTGTAATAGGGTTATTTGAATGAATGTTCAGGATCTGAAAATCTTAACACCTTAGAAGATTGCACTATTTCTATAAGATTGTAGATCCATCTGGGTCAAGTAGAAATCAATTAAGAGGGATTGGCCAATTTCAAGTGTTTTTTCATTTGCATTGTTAATCTTAGGTTTAATATTAAGTTTAGAAATATCTTTGAAACCCTTATATCTTTTGTTATTTCTTTATCATTTGGGAAAAATTTAGGATTAAAGTATTATCATATTGTTAGATATGATAAATTGAGATTCAATATTTTTCTTGTAGTAAGGTCCCATTGTGATTACCAACATTTTCACATTTATCACTGAGTTGTTTATGCATTGTCAAGACCTAAAATTAGAGACCTTGGGGTTATCTCTTGAGGCTTGCTGATAGAGATTTAATTTTCAAGAGAGATAGGATATTATATTCTGTTTGAGTTGTTGTTGTGCATAAAACATTATCAACAATACTCAATTTGTTATTGATAACAACAACATTAGCCTTAGAAAAATCTATAATTTCCATTACAACAACCAAATATGAATGCAACCTACCTATGTAATCCTAATAATGACATAGTGACATCGCAGTGATTTATCATGCTTATTGCCATCATTGAGCCATTAAAAATGTTGAAAGTGAGTACAAACAACAATGGTATAATTGAACCTTGATGACCTGAGTACTACTTCCATGATGTTTGGTAGTGCAAGTCAACACAAGAATCTTGGTATAATTAGATGATGACGACCTAAGCATTCCCTATGTAAACAAACAAGAGTTAACCGTTTTCCTATGTGAATCTAGAATATCATCAGTGATACTTTGTAGAGCATGTCCCGCGATGATTCTCATAGTAATAATGGCTAACTCATAAGCAACAGACAAAGAAAATATCATTCTTGATCATAGCTTTTCTAGTTCTTTGACATCCTTGAATTTCTCTTGAGAAATGATAACATCAATCACAATGCAAACAATTTGAACACTTGTATAAAAGTGGAGAAACCATGATTCAAAATAGCATCATCCTTGTAACCTCAATTTTCTATTTTTTTTGGGATTTTTCAATTTTATGATTTTTAGGTGGTTTTTGAGATTTTGACCAAGAATCTAACTTAAAGACCTATCCTAGGTGTCTCGGGGGCTGATCAAAGATAAGCCTTGCCTATGTTATACACGCAGAGACCATGTAGTTTGACCGACTTGACCGATTTACAAGACTAGGATATGAACAAACACTTAATTACAACAAACTACGACAATGCAATTCAACCAGGTGACTGTTTTTTTGAATTTTTTTGATTTTTGACCTTTTTAGGGATTTTTTGACATGACAAGGATGTTTGATGCATTTCCGATGGTGATTGATGTTCCATGTTTGATTTCACTATGATCAATGTTTTCACTGTGTTTTTTCTTTTGTTGTTTGTCTATTGATTTAAGCTCAAGATTTGTTGCCCCCAACAAGGTCAAGATTTTGCCCCTAGTGGAAACAAGCTAGTTTGTTATGGATATGTACAATGTTCCAGAAACCAAGGTTAGACATAACCTACATAACAAGGTATGCACATGCAACTCGAATGAAGGATATAAATGATAACGATACCAAGCCAGTGATCAACATACGTTCCCATAGAGGAAGAAGCCAACCTGTCACAAATAGTGCCTGGTGCTAGGTTTTCACCACTGGATTTTATTGCACTTTTTTAGATTTTATGATTTTTTTATCTTTTCGCATTTTCTAATTTTTTTGTATTTTTCAATTTTTGATTTTTTTTTTGTTGTCACCAAGATGCTTGTTTGCTAGGTTTTCACCGGGCACCATTTTTTTAGGACATTTTTTGATGTTTTTGGATTTTTTTAGGACATTTTTAGATGCATCAAGTGACCTATGCATATAATTTCTTAAGATGAAGACTATTCATTGGCTCTTGAAACAAGCCCCCTTCTGGTGTAGATAGCTGATATGCTCCTGAACCATAAATTGATACAATGATAAAAGGCCCAAACCAATTTGGTTCAAACTTTCCTTTCTTTTCTTTGTCTTACTGATTGCGAGGATTCTCCTTCAACACTAAGTCACCAACTTGGAATGTTCTGGGTTTGACCTTGTGATTGTAACTTCTGGATGTTAGTTGTTGGTAGGATTTCAAGTGATTCACTGCATGTTGGCGTCTCTCATCTAACAGTTCTAGTTCTTGCAATCTTGAAACCCGATAGTCTTCATTAGAGATGATCCCTTTCAAGGAAACGTGAAGTGATGGTATTTCAACTTCAATAGGTACAATGGCCTCAGCTCCATATACCAAAGCATATGGTGTAGCTCCTATCGGTGTTCGAATGCTGGTGCGGTATGCCCATAAGGCAGGGTTTAATTGGATGTGCCAATCACATGCCACATCATTGAAATTTTTCTTCAAAATCTTCAAAACAATCTTGTTGGAAGCTTCTGCTTGACCATTCCCATGGGGATAATATGGTGTATAGAAGCGATTTTGAATATTGAACTTCTCACACAATTCTTGCATGTCTTGATTTTTGAATGGTCATCTATTGTCAGTGACTATGGATTGGGGAATGCCATATCTACAAATAATGTAGTGAGGATGAATGATGAAATCTTCTTTCCTTTGATGTTGATTAAAGGAACAACCTCAATCCACTTCGTGAAGTATTCTATAGCTGTGATGATAAATTTGTGTCCGTTTGATGAAGATGGATGAATTTTACCAACAAGATCTAGTCCCCACTGAAAAAATGGCCATGTGGATGCAAAAGGTTGAAGTTTTTGTGCTGGTGCATGGATAAGGTTGTCGTGAATCTGACATTTCTGACATTTATTCACAAATTGGAAACTCTTTTTCAATAGTTGGCCAATAATATCCTAAACGAAGAAGTTTCTTATCTAAGGTTAGGCCACTTGAATGTGTTCCGTAGACACCCTCATGGACTTCTCGTAAAGCCATTTCAGACTCATCATGCTCCAGACATCATAAGAGAGTTTTGTCAAGGCCTCATTGATATAGTATATTTGCTATAAGTGTATGTCAGGCAACACAACGAATGAGATTGGATTTTTGGTTTTGTGACAAGTTAGGAGGAAAAATGTTATCTTTCAGGTAGGTATAAATCTCACTATAGATTGAGGTGTTGGTATTGGATAGGTGACAGATAATATGGGATTCAATAGCATCATAGACAGGGGAGGATAGTTGTTCCACCAAGAACTCGTAATGGCTTCTTTTCTCTAGAATTTGTAACAAGGAAGCAATAGTAGCCATTGCTCAATGACTTTATTGTCCACTCTTGAAATCTGTTCAAATTTGATATCCACAAAATATTTCTTGAAATCATCTAGCATTCTCTTGTAAGACATCAATTTGTCATCCCTCGTTTGATAATCATCATTGACTTGATTAATGACCAACTGAGAATGCCCATATACCTATAATTCTAGGACTTTCCTCTCTATAGCTGTTTTGATACCAATGATTAATGCTTCATACTCTGACATGTTTTTGGTACAAGGGAACATCAATCTATATGATTTTGGTATAGTATGTCCTTGTGGGGTGCCAAATAGGATTCTGGTTCTTGATCGGTGTTGGGTATGTGATCCATCAAAGTATAATGTCCACTGTTTCGTAGCCACAACAAGAATATCAACATATGGAAATTTAATGTGTAAAGGATTATTATCTGGTAATGGCACCTCTACTAACTATTCAACAATCACTTGTCCTTTTATGACTTTCTTGTTTATATAATGGATAACAAATTCACTAAATATCATGCCCCATATAGCCAATCTCCATGTTAGGTTTGCTTTACCAAGGAGATATTTGAGAGGATCAATTTTGGCTATCAACTTGATGGGGTGAGTTAGCATGTAGTGTCATAGCTGTAGAGTAGTAAATACTACTACTAGACAGGCCTTTTCAATGGAGGTATAGTTGATCTCATAGCCATTTAGCATCCTACTAATTTAATAGATCACTTGTTCTTTACCTGCTGAATCTTCTTGTGCTAATAAGGCTCTGAATGGTGTCTTTGTTGTAGCAATATATAGCAATAGTGGCTTCCCTTTTTTTGGTGATACACAGAAAGGTAGATTCATTAAATATTGTTTCAAATGGTTGAAGGCTCCTTCACATTGTTCATCCCATCGGAAAGAAACATTTTTATGCAGCAGACGAGTGAAGGGATGGGTCTTGTTTGCTAACTATAAAATGAATCTACAAATTGACTGAAACCTCCCTTGTAGAGAACGAAGTTGACTAATGTTCTTTGGTGGTGGAATTTCCATAATAGCTTTGACTTTAGCTGGGTCTACCTCTATCCCTTTTTCTGATACTATGTAACCCATGAGTTTTGCTGATGTCACCCCAAACACACATTTCTTGAGATTTAGCCTTACATTGAATTTCTCCAGTCTAGTGAAAATTTTATCTAAGATCTCCAAATTTCCTTCCTTGGTATAGGATTTGGCTAATAAATCATCCACAAAGTCTTTCATGAAAGTATGCATCATATCATGAAAAATTGTTGTCATGGCATGTTGGTAAGTAGCTCTTGCATTCTTCAAGCCAAACGACATAACATTCCAGCAAAATGTTCCCCATGGACAAGTAAAAACTATTTTATCTTGATCTTCTAGAGCTATTTTGATTTGGTTATACGCAGAAAAGCCATCCATCAGTGATAGCATGCCATGCCCTGCCATCAAGTCTACTGTGATGTCTATATTAGGGAGAGGAAAATCATCCTTAGGACAAGCTTTGTTAAGGTCTTGAAAATTAGTGTAGATGTGAATGCTGTTATCAGGA
Source organism: Sequoia sempervirens (assembly GCA_007258455.2). Taxonomy (NCBI): domain Eukaryota; kingdom Viridiplantae; phylum Streptophyta; class Pinopsida; order Cupressales; family Cupressaceae; genus Sequoia; species Sequoia sempervirens. The sequence continues at coordinate 343,582,882 of VDFB02000003.1, read as the reverse complement.
TTTGAAACTGGTACTATATTGGATATCCACTCGGCATAAACAATAGGTCTGATGAATCCTGCATCTAACAATTTCTTCAATTCTGCCTTTACCAATAAGGCGATATGGGGGTGCATTTTTCTTAACTTCTATTTGACTGGTTTCACTCCTAGAGGTAATTATAGATGATGCATGATGAGTTTTGGATCACTTACTGGCATATCAATATATGACCAAGAAAATTTGATTTTTTTCTGTGAAAAATTTGAGAAGGCCTGGCTTAAACTATTTTGTCAAAGATGCTACTAGATGGATATTCTTCACTATTTCTTCATTGACAATGTTGACAGACTGTGTGGGTTCAATCAAGACTTTTGATCTTTCCTGAAAATGTTCTAGAAGAGTATCAAATCTTCCATCCTTTAATGCCTTAGAGAGGTTTTCACCATCAAATGTGCTCTTTGTTTTTACTTTTTTGAGATCTGGTACTGCCATTGAATGGTTTTCAATATCAGATCTATTTCATGTATTATTCATTTTGTAGCTAGAAGACTTGATACTACCTTGTGTGGAAACCTTGTTACGATGTTCATTGGTGGAGTCTATTTTGGGATTATTGGCACAGAGGAAATTGATGATGGCGTCATCGTTTGAAAATGTAGGGATGTCAAATGGATTGGTTAGATCCCAATCTATGAGCTTAGGATGTACCAAGGGTAAGCAGTCACCAGACGGGTTAAGATCAGAAATGGTAAGGGTTTAGATAGTGGTGTCTTCCATTAGTCCAATAGAAAAATCAAGGTCTAGAAGGTAACTCTCTTTTGAATTATCTATTTCACTCCAAGTTGAATCATCTTCACTGGAATCATCAAGGTGTTGCGATCCAAATTCAAATGGTCTAGAACCTAACCCTTGTCCTTCTTCGAGTAGGGATGCATATTTATGTACCACATCAATGTAATTTTCATGACATGACTCTTCTGATAGTGAATCCCACTCATATTAATTGGAATTAGTGTCATGCTCTTCATTGGCTTGTAATTGTAGGGTTCTTTCAACCATCTTTTCTTTTGTGTCTTCTTTATAGCCCAGTCTAGTCTTATCTTTTGGATTGATTAAAAGTGGTTGAATTGGTTATACAATTCCCTCTTTTCTTTTACCCATGGGACTTTTCCCTTCATATTCAATCTTTTCCAAGATAGTGAAACCTTTTCCATATTTAGTTGTCTATATAGTGGCAGTTGTTGTTTGGGATTCTTCCTCATCTTTATAAAGCCAGTTTAGAACATCATTGTCTTCTGCTTCATCAAATCTTGTTCTTTCTTTTATGAATTATCCATCAAATTTGGTAACTGGTTGTGGAGTCTACTATGTTGATGTAGAGGGTTGTCCATAGACCTTTAGAGAAGAAAAGTCCGAAAGACACATGGACCATTCAAAGAAGTATTCACCAACACCCTTGTCCTTGAATTGGACTTTTTCATCAAATTGTTTTGACAAGAAATTCAATTGGGCTTCAGGATTTGAGGATGTAGATGGATCAACTTCTTCTTTCTTCTTAGACTATTTATATGTGGAACTGGATTGGCTTTCATGATTTTTGGAAATGACCAACAGTTTGGACGAGGAACTTGGCTGGCTCTGCTCACTGGAATTAGTGGAAATGGAAGCTTCTCTATTATGAGGTACAAAGATATCTTGGACATATTTAAGTGTATTGGAATACTGAGGACTGTTTGAATCAGCCAAAATGGTGATTTCTTGGCCACCACAAGGAAATTTTAGACATTCGTGATATGTTGAAGGGACTGCCTACATTTCATGGATCCATGGTCGACCCAATAGTATGTTATAGGTCAAATCCTTGTTTAAGACTTGAAAAATTACATCTTTCTGGATGGGTCCCTCTTGTATGGGTAGGATGATTAACCCGTGTGAAGCTCTTTCCTCATCATCATATGCTTTTATTTTAATCTTTTTCTTTAAATCAATTGCATTCTCAAAAAATCCCAAGGCACAGACAAGTTTTAAAGTACATATATTCAGACCAACTCCTCCATCTATTAATACACGTTTGACATGATGTTTATGGATTAGGACTTCGATATGGAGAGAAAAATTATGGGGATGAGAGATGGATGTGTCATCATTTTCGAAAAGGGATAATCAATGTGGTGTGGTTAAATGTCCCACCATGGCTTCGAATTTACAAACTTCCAGGTTCATTGGCACCATTGTGTCTACTAGGGATTTTTCTAAGATCTCTTTGTGGGCTAATGAAATCTTGAGCAATTCCAATATTGATATTTGTGCAAGTATTTTTTGTAATTGGTCCACTATGTTGTATTGATTGGACGATGTTACAGATGTTTTAGATGAACCCCCTTTTAAGACATATTTGGCCTATGCTCTAGTGGTCGCATTCATTGGTACACTATCTTGTTTCCCATTAATTTTGATGAAATTTATTTGAGTATCATTCGCATTCATGTTAGGTTTGGTGTCATTGATTTTATTTTCAAGGACAACAATGTCTTGTTCTTGTTCAATTGGAACATCATAAATTGGATTATCATTCGTGGTAATGCTTTGGCAATCATGGGTTTCAATGGTACTCATTTGGTTTTTTGCTGCTGAGATATGATTTATGACAATATCATGGACATAGTTTACATTATTTTCCTTGTTATTCATCATAGAGGATTCCAATTTTTCACAGTTTGGTAAGGGATTTTTGAATGCTTTGTGATCTACATTTGTTTGGAGTCCCTCTATTCGTATGATTTTGGCATCTATCAAGTCTTACATTTTGTTTCAATTGCATGCAACTATTCGTTAGGTGACCTTTGCATCGATGAAATTCACAATAATGGGCATCATTCCACCATGAGGATTTTACTTTAGGTTCAAAGCCTCGAGTGTCAAGTAGTGTTATGAGGTTATTCTCACGAAGTTCTCTTAATGTAGATTCATGTGATTGAACCAAAGGGGTGAATTTTTGGTGGTTTGATTGTGTTTGATATGGTGGAAATTTTGAGGGGGTGTTATTTTGATTGTGACTGATTTTATTGTTGGATGAGGAGATATTCTGATTTGTTCCTTGATTGATGTTTTGATCTACCTTGGTTGTGGTTCCTGACAAGTTAAAGATGGGTTTGACATTATGTGTTTCAACATTACCATCATTGGAATTTTTATTCCTTGTTCAAAATTTGGGTTTTTCATTGTTATGATGGTTAGAGGAACTAGCATTGTTTGATCCTTCATTATGAATTTTCAACACCCCTCTTTTGACTAAGGCTTCTTCAATTTTAACACCGTTTTCTACCATCTTCTCAAAGCTAGGAGGACATTGTAATTGCAATCTATAGCTCATCTCATTGTTAAGGTTATCGATAAATATTTCCATCTTTTCTTGTTCAGGTATGGGATGAACGTAATGAGCAAATAACCTTCTCCATATTTGAAGGAATACGAGAAAAGATTCTTCTTGTTTTTTTTGGTATTACTAAGGTCCTTCATGGTTATCTCATGTGCAATGTTATAAGAATATTGTGTGATAAATTTGTTGACAAGCTCTCAGAAGGATTTTATGCTTGGTTGTAACTTCGGGACCCATTCCCTGCAATGACCCCTAGACTATGAGGAAAAAGTATCATTAAGTATGTGTCCTCATGAGAGAATTCAAGACTCATTGTTCAAAATTCTCACATGTGGTCTATAGGGTTTGATTTCCTGTTATATTTGTCGTATTTTGGTAATTCAAAATTTTGAGGAAATGGTATCATGTTTAACCTTATATCAAAGGGATAGGGACAAATATCATGTAACAAGCATCTTTTTGGAGTCCCACCTTGCATATCTTGGAGTTGTTGAAGGTTTTGCATTTGATTTTTCAATGTAGTCATTTGGTCTATGGTAAGCGTTTCAGTTTCAGTTTTCTTTGGGATACTTTTCAAATTTTTAACATCAAAGTCATTAGGTAACTTAGCTCCTTGGTTGGATAGCATCAAAAGGTATTTCTCTCCATCCTTTTCAAATAATTTTTCTATGAATTTGTGGAATTTGTGGTCTTGATTTGCTTGTTCAACATCTTCTTCTGTTATCTCCTCTGTTTCATTTTAGGAAATCTTATGAAAAGGATTTTCTTCTAGTTCAGCCATAATGTTTGGAGATTCACTTTCCTTGTCCTTAAGTTTTTATTTTTGGGACCTTGTTAAAATGGGCATACAAGTGATTAAGGTTTTGCTAAATTTTGATCATTATTTGAGAGTGCCAAAGAAATACCTAGGTTGAATAGAATGATGGATTCTTGATAGAACTAGGGTTGATATTGAGAAAACATAATCTCAATGCTTTGAGTCCTTGATCTGAGAACTCCTAAAGTGTTATATATTTCACCCTTCAACCTATAGGTCCTCTACCTTTGAGGCACCCTTGGTTCATTTTAACAACCCTGCTATCATTGCAAACCTGCTGCTACAAAGCATTACTTGGTATTTTCCTTCACATGCACCGTCTAGCCCTTATTCCTCTAAAGACTAGTCAACCTTCTATTCTGCCAACATTGTTGCAGGGGTGTGTGGCACTTTCCAAAGCCTCCAAAGTCATCTTTTCCAGGTATTTCAACAATACCAAGCTTCAGTTCTCCAACGTTTTCCTAAAAACAGAGTTCTTGGTTCTTGGGTAGGCTACAAGCCTTAAGCCTCTTTTAGCCCTCTCAACACAAAGGACAGGATAGAACTCTTCTCTTCCCACTAATTGTGCCAATCTTTCTATTGATCCTCTAGCTCTTTTTCCAAGCTCTGACAACTTCTTTGGAAATTGGTGCCTTTTCTGCCCGTACAGGGGAACATTCCAACCTAGGGTAAACTAGGGTTTCTTAGTATCTTTCCTTGGTCTATTATGTCTTTTCTGACCAAAAAAAAATTGAAGAACCTTCTATTTACCACTCCACACCTTCTTTAACCTGTCTACATTCACAATACGCATTAGATAGTAATATTGCACACCCCTGCTACGTTGGGGTTTCTTTTACCCTCTTGACTGTCTTTTCTAGCCGGGTTCCCAAATTGCCTAGAAATAGTCTTCCAACTTGCCAAAAAAAACTCTAATGTCTACCATATATACACTATTTACATGCTTGGAGTTTAGGATTGTCTCCTCTACGTCCATACTGCCTGGTGCGATCAGAAACAACCTAAAGACTCCATTTTTCTGATTCTTTTTACCAGTCCAAAACAGAATTAAAGAAAGAATTAGATCATACAAAAAGTAAAGAGTGATGGAAAAATATTTAAAAATATCAAAACAAAACTTCAAAATTTGGCTTTACATTCTCTTAAACAAATAAAAGATTTATTCCATTCAGCTGTTTGTTGTCATGCCAACTAACACAGGGAAAATAGATTTATTCACAATAAAAATCACTACTTGTTTATTTCCAACACACTGCCATTGTCCAAGACTTCCAACCCCCACAAAATGGTGAGATCTTTCTTTACAACCTGAAAAAAATAGTTACGTTTTCTGTATCAGGCTCAAAAGTGATTAAAAAATGGGTGTTTGAAAACACACTATGTTTTGCAAACCTAATCAAAACCTTAGGAATCAAGCACACCGAGATTCTCAACTTATTCAAATTTAAACCCAAGCTCTAAAAAGGTCCCCTTACACATCCTAAAAGGCATTAGAACCTTACACAACAAAGAAACAAAAAAGATTTAAAACAACACTTCAAGATTTGCTTGTTCTTTTGGTAGGTGCTCCTGCACCATTCTCCCCCTCTCAGCACAAAGATCAAGGAACTAGAGGTGTCAGCAGTGATAGATCAATTCCTTGCTTCTTGAAATATGCTTCTTCAACCCAGGTAGCCTCAGACTCAGGTTTGCCCTTCCACTTGACAAGGTGTTCCATATATGCCTTGTGTCTTGTTGCTTTCTTCACCTTGGACTCCAAGACCTTCTCTGCCTGAGCTTTCTCTTGACTTGAAAAGGGTATATTAGTGATATCCTGAAAGATTTCTTGACTGTTATGAACTTCATCATTGATTGTCCCTTTGTACCTGATCAAATCAGCAACGTTGAAGATTGGAGAAATGCCAAAATCTGATGGAAGTTCCACCTTGTATGCATTCTTTCCATACTTAGCTATCACCTTGCATGGTCCTACCCGCTTCATTTGCAACTTGGTGGACATCCCCTTCTGCAATCTGGATTTGTTGAGGTGAACCATCACATAATCATCCACTTGAAACTGCACATCTTTCCTTGACTCATCAACTTTGTCTTTCAGCTTTTGTGTTGCTGCTGTAATTGTCTTCTTAACCTGCTCATGAGTCTCCTTCATGGTTTGAGTGAAGTATTCTGCATGTCCACTCCTATTCTCCATTGTTCCAAGGTCTCTAAGCTCACAAAATCCTCTTGGGTGCATCCCATACACAACTTCAAATGGGCTTTTTCCTGTAGTTTTGTTCACACTATCATTATATGCATATTCAGCTTGGGAAATCACCATATCCCAGGTCTGCCCATATTCCTTTATCAAGAACCTCAATAGGTTACCTAACACTCTGTTAACCACCTCGGTTTGACCATTGGTCTGAGGATGGTATACTGATCCAAATGAAAAATTAGTTCCCAATCTGCTCCACAATGTTTTCCAAAAATGACTCATGAATTTCACATCCCTGTTAGAAACAATACTCGAATGGCAATCCATGGATTCTCACAACTTCCCTGAAAAAGAGATGGGAAATATAGCTTGCATCATGTGTAGTCTTGCAAGGAATAAAGTGACTCATCTTGCTAAATCTGTCCACAACTACAAAAACACTATCAAAACCGGTCTTAGTCTTGGGAAGACCCACCACAAAATCCATGCTCACACACTCCCATGGTCTGTTTGGAATAGGAAAGGGCTGATATAACCCAACATTGCTAGCTCCCCCTTTGGATTTCATGCAAACAAAACACTGTTCAACATACTTTCTGACATCTTGTGCTAACTTAGGCCAATAATAAAACCTTTGTACCAGCTCTAAAGTTTTGTTAATACCAAAATGCCCACTAAGGCTGCCATTGTGTTTTTCTTGGATCAGATTTTCTCTCATTGATCCTCTTGGGACACATAACAGATTTCCCTTGAATAATAATCCATTTTGTAATGTATACTTAGCATACTGACTGTGAAAATGATTTGCAAAGTCTAAACATACCTTGTAGGCCTCGAAAAAGTCTTCATCATCACCATAGAGATCTTTAAAACTTTCCAATCCAATGCTTTTCAACTGTATCTCTTGGACTGTCAACATCCTCTTGCTTAATGCATCTGCCACTTTGTTTTGTTGTCCCTTCTTGTGCTTAATGGTAAATGTGAAAGCTTGAATGTACTCCATCCATTTCAAGTGCCTATTGCTTAACTTCTCCTGGGTATTGATATAACTAAGTGCCTGGTTATCCGTGAAGACCACAAACTCTTTGGGCAATAAATAATGCCTCCATTTCCTAAGGGACTGCACTAAAGCATAAAGTTCCAGATCATAGGTGGAGTATTTTTTCTTGGCTTCATTGATTTTTTCACTGAAGAAGGCTACAGGCCTACCTTCTTGACTAAGGACTCCTCCTACTGCTACTCCACTTGCATCACACTCAACTATAAACAATTTATCAAAACTAGGCAACAAAAGTATACGTTGGGTTGCTACCTCTCATTTCAGCTTTTCAAACCCTTTATCAGCCTCTAGTGTCCACTTAAACTTTGTTTTCTGACCACCCTTAATTGTATCGAATACTAGTGCACATATACCACTAGAATTCCTTATAAACTTCCTATAAAACTGAGCGAAACCATGAAAAATTCTTACCTCAGTTGCTGTAGTTGGTGTAGGCCAGTTTAGGATGGCTTCCACCTTACTTGGATCCATCTTCAGCGTTCTTTGGGATACCACAAAGCCTAGATACACTAGCTCTTGTTTGAAGAACTCACACTTCTCAAGGTTGATTGCCAACTGTTCTTCTTGCAACCTTTTGAGTACCATCTCTACATGCTTCAAATGTTCTGCTGTCTTACTAAAAATCAGTATGTCATCCAAGTAAACTACCACAAAAATCCCTATGAAATCCTTAAGCACCTCATTCATTAGTCTCATGAGTGTGCTAGGGGCATTTGAGAGGCCAAATGGCATCACTTTCCACTCATATAAATCATCATTTGTCTTAAAAGTTGTCTTCCACTCATCACCCTCCTTAATTTTGATTTGGTGATACCCGCTCTTAAGATCTAGCTTAGTGTAGAATTTTGCACCTCCAAGGCAATCCATTAAATCTTCAATCCTAGGTATTGGAAATCTATACCTAATTGTGATTCTATTAATTGCCCTAGAATCAGTACAAAGTCTCCATTTACCTCCTTTTTTTTTGCCAAAACAACTGGGACTGCACATGGGCTGATGCTCTTTTGAATTAGACCTTGATTCAGTAATTCTTCCACTTGTCTTGCCACCTCTTGGTTCTGCTCCAGGGTCAATTTGTATGCTGCTTTTTTAGGCAATGAGGCTCTAGGTATAAAGTCAATTTGATGACTTATTTCTCTCTTGGGTTGTAGAGTTGATGGTGTTCCATCACTCACTATGCTCTTGTATTTGTCAAGCAAGTTTTGGACTGCTGCTGGTAACACTGTCCTTTCAACCTTTTCCTCTTCTTTGGGCTGCATCATAATCACATACCCTTCATTCCCTTGGTGTAGATCCTTGATGAACTCCTTACCACTGCTCAACATAATGTTTGGAACCTTAGAATTCCCTTCATCATCCTCAACCAATGATTGCAATTTGAAGGTTCTTCCATCCTTCGTGAACTCAATGGTGTTCTCCTTTCCATGATAAAAAACACCTCTATCATATTGCCATGGCCTGCCAAGAAGAAGATGGCATGCATCCATGGGCAGTACATCACAAATCAGCTTGTCTTTGTAGCCTCCTATTGAAAATTCCACAGTAACCTGCGCATTCACTAAGACACTCTGCCCTTTGTTCAACCATGTGACTTTGTAGGGATTGGTATGAGGTACCTTCTGTAATTTTAACTTATTTACTACCTCCTCAGAGATTATATTGTCCATAGAACCAGAATCTATAATAACCTTGCATACCTTTCCCAATATCTTGCACCTTGCTCTAAACAAAGCTCTCCTTTGCTTGGGTTCTTCCTTGATCGGTTGCCTGATCAAAACCTTATTGAACATCATATTTTTGCCTACTTCTAATTCTATATGAATGATCTCAGGTGTCTTTACACTCATGGTGTCCTCTTGTGCATAAGCTATTCTTTTCTCATTGCTAGATGAAGCTTTCTCTGGGCACCTATAAGCTGGATGGCCTAGCTGATTGTAGTTATAACATTTCATGGTGGAAAAGTAAGAGTTACTTCTGCCTACTCCTCTACCTCTGTTTGAACCCCCTTGATTCCCTCGTCCTCTATTAAATCCTCCTCTTGATGAGGTTTCACCTCCATGCTCAGTAAGCTTTGATTCACCTTGGTTTCTTTGGTCACCACCTCTTCCTTGGTAACCTCCATGCTGTCCTCTTTGATCTCTGCCTCTTCCTCTGCCCTTAGAGGACTGATCATGCTTCTTTTTATTCCTCTCTTCAATCTTGATAGCTAGCTGATAGCATTGGTGGACTGTCTTGGGGTTGAGCAAAGCCATCTCTTCCTGTATATTCCACTTCAAACCGTTGAGGTATCTAGCCACTTTTAGGCTCTCATCTTCTGCCACATTTGATCTCAAACAAAGCTTCTGGAACTCTTCAGTGTAAGTGTTGAAATATTGATCTTTTTGTCTTAAACTCTGCCTCTTCTTGTGGAGCTGAATTTCATAATCATCTGGCATATAGGATTCTTTCACTTTTGCAACCATTCCTTTCCAAGTTGATATGGGCTGCTTGCCTTCTTTCTCCCTTTCAGTCTGAATAAATTTCCACCAAGTCAGGGCTGATCCTCTCAACCTTGATTTTGCAACCTTCACCTTCTATGCTTTTGTGACTCCATCACATTCGAAGTGATTCTCCATTCCATCTATCCAGTCCAAGACCAAATCAGGATCCATCTTTCCATGGAATAGTGGTACACCCTCAAGTCCTTTTCCACTCAGGGCTTTTAATGCCTTCAACAAAGGTTCCTCCTCGAGAACAAGGTTAGGTTCAGGGACTTTGTCTTCCTCTGCAACCTCTTCTTCTTTTGGCACTTTTCCTTCCAACTTCACCTTGTTCAGTGCTTCTTCAAGCTGTTCTATTCTTTCCTTTAGGGATTTTTTATCCTCTTCTTGCTCTTCAACCATCTTGGCTAACTGTGCATTTGTCACCATCTTGGGCGGTTCACTTGATTCAACTTCCTCTGACATATAAGCTGCTCTCCCAAATCTTTCACTGCTCTGATACCAATCTGATAGAACTAGGGTTGATATTGAGAAAACACAATCTCAATGCTTTGAGTCCTTGATATGAGAACTCCTAAGGTGTTATATCTTTCACCCTTCAACCTATAGGTCCTCTACCTTTGAGGCACCCCTGGTTCACTTTAACAACCCTGCTATCATTGCAAACCTGCTGCTACAAAGCATTACTTGGTATTGTTGGTATAATTAAATGTCTTGTACCTTGTCCTAGGTCATAATTACACCTTAGTTAAGTTTACTTAGGGACCACATAGGAGGTTGTTGGAGATTTTCCACCTTTTGTGGACTTGACATCTCATACCTCATCACTTCCACCTTTTGTGGACACATCATGTGATTATCTCTCCACCTTTGGTGGAGATTATCACATTATCCTTTTCCACTTTAGATGGAGTGATAACTCTTCATTGTTGTCACATGTCATAAGATTACGACACTTGTCATAATCTTATGCCCTTCTATGTTCTCACCTTAGCTATATATCCAAGGGGTCTCCTATGTACATTGTACCATTATCTCATATTATTGACATTGAATACAGTTTATTCTTGTCATATTCTATCTCTCTCTTTTGTGCTTTCTATTAGGCCTCTAGATCTTGGGTGGCTACCTTCATAGCCAATTCTTACATGGTATCAGAGCGATTGGAGCATCTTTGGATCACCATTTTGGAGAGATCTTGGTGCATTTGAAGATTGGTCTATTTTCAGATCTATGTTGCAGCATTTTGAAGCATCCTACGCCAAATCTAAGAACACCATTGCATTCGGGAGGCTATTTCCAGTTGAGATCGCCTTTCGTTTCATCCAAATCGGACATCGGGAGCTCCAGATCTGAAAATTTTGCAAATTTGGGTATTTTCTCAATTTTCTGAAATTTTCTATAGTTTTTGGAAAAATATTTTCTCAGAAAATTTTCCAATATTTCTAAAAAAAAAATCTAGTATTTAAAATTTTTGAAATTTTTTGAAATTTTCAATTTGGTGAGAAGAAATTTTATTGAAAAATCAAAAATTGTTGATTTAAAAAATCAGAAAATCAAAAAAAAAATTATTGTATTGATTTTGATTTTTATATAAATCAATAAAATAAAAAATAAAAAATTCAAAATTTCAAAAAAAATCAAAATTTACAAAAAAAATAAAAATAAATAATAAATAAAAATATAGTCTGCGGACTGTATTGTACAGTCCGTAGGATTGTACCACTGCCGTGCCGTAGAGGCCACGTGACAGGCGGCCACTGGCCCTCGCGGCCCCACCCCCGACCACCGGCGGCCACATCACTTTTCCGGCGGCCAGCTACAAATCTCCATCGGCGGCGTTATTTCCCGGCGACATAAATCGACAATCCAAGATTCTGGCACGCAACCGTGAAGAATATTCCAGCAAGAATAAAGCATATTCCAACAATCCCGAACGACGACTGTGACGGCTAGCAGGACGTCAATTTTAAGCACGTAAAGACCCCAACGACCATTTACCCATCAAATTTAAGCCTGTGGAATGCTGACATCAGCATGCGTCATCGATGACGTCATCAATCTTTGAAAAATTCTGCCCCCCTCACCAATGGACTTTTTGAATTTGCAGTCCGACTTTAGAGCTTCATATCTCGCTCATTTTTGCTCCTTTTTTCGAGCAATTTTTTTTTATTTGGGCTAATTTTTCATGTACTTCGTAGTGGTGTACTCGGTTTCTGATTTTGGTTAACATATTTTCCATAATTTTGAGTTTCTCATGACTGTACCTGTCTTGTCACCATTTCTGCAACTTCAAAGGCTTCGTTCAGGCTCATACGAACTCCTTTTCATGTGCCATTTTTTTTGAAAGTGCATGATTTTTCATCTACTTATTGAATCTGTAATCAGGTTGAAGTGATCTTGATTGGATTTTGTACTTTTAGTATATGGTCATTTTTGGCCTATTTGGCCCTTGTATTGCATAGATCTGAATTTAGGTCTTTGATTTATTGTTCCAGTCTATTATCAAACTATTCATTGGAAAGTTGTAAATCAGAAATCATAAGCCCACTTAGCCAAGTTGCAAGTGGCCTATTGTACATGCACTACATTATAAAGTGCCAAAATCATCTATTTGTGGGGGGGTACTTTGATTGAGTGAATTTGGGGGGGTGTATCTTGTGTGATTTTTCATATTTTCTCTCTTGTACTCTTTCATTCCATCATGGGTTCATCTAAAGTTCCACTCTTAACTGCACATAATTATGGTACATGGAAAGTACGTGCATGGAGTAAACTAATGGAAAAAGGTTTAATTCACTACATTGATGGAACCATAACTGCACCTTCAGATCCTAAGGAAGATCCAACAAAATTTATGGATTGGCTCACTAAAACTTCTATGGCATTGGGTACATTAAGAAAGTTCATTTCAGATGATCTCATTTTTCATGTTGATAAATGTACTACAGCTAAGGAAGCTTGGGATAAGCTTGCTGCTTTGTATGGTAAGGTTGATAAGGCTAAGGGATACAAACTTGAACATGATCTCTTAAGCCTTGATCCCAAAGATTTTGATACAATTCAAGATTATGTCACTAAGGCAAATGAACTAAGAGCACAACTAAAAGATTGTGGTATTGAAAAAGAGGATGATCAATTGGTCTTCAACTTGTTGGATAAACTTCCAGTTGAGTATGCAACCTTTGTTTCAAGTTTTCAAACTCAAAGATTGACAATAAGTAACTTCAAAACACCATCTTTTGAGGCTCTCACAGATCTTTTAATTCTTGAGCAAAATAAGTTGATGAAAATGGGAATTCTCAAGTCTTCAACTTCAAGAGCATTGGTGGTCAATCATGGAAACAATAAGCAAGGCAAAGGAAAGGACCAAAAGCAATCTTCACCAAAGCCACAAGGAGAGAACAAACAATCCACTCCTCCACAACAAAGTTTATCAACATCATCTTCTTCAAAGAAGTACAACAATTCAAGTAAGAGGGAGCAACCAACATGTGCATATTGCAAAAGGATTGGTCATGATGAGCATCATTGTCATGTTAAGCAAATTGATGAGTTGAAAAACATCCTTAAGAAGAACAACATCAACTTGCCAGCTGCATATCAAGAGGACTCATCTCCTTCCTCTTCTTCTAAGGGAAAAGGGACAACTCTCATGGCAACAACATCAAGCTCTTCTCCTTCTTCTACATCATTTCAACATGATAAACATAAGGGGCAAGCATTTCTTGCAGTTGCAGATTCCAATACAGATCCGTGGATCCTTGATTCAGGAGCTTCCCATCATATGACTTCGTCCAAGGATATGTACTCTTCATTTGATTTTTGTTCATCACCACCCATTTTGATGGTAAACAACACTTCTTTGGAAGTTTGTGGGAAGGGTTCTATTGACGTTGAAGGTGGAGCATTCAATGATGTTTTATGTGTGCCTACTTTGTCAAGGAACATTCTTTCCATCTATTAGATTACACATAGTGGTACAGGAAAGAGTGTAGAGTTCACACTAGATTCTGTCATTGTTCGGGATTTGCATAGCAGGGCTCTTGTTGCTGTTGGGGAGGTTGATGATCATTCTTGGTTCTATACCTTCTCATATTTTGCTCCTATTGATGATTCGGTTCACCCTTGTGTGGAAAAACTTGATGAGATTGAGTATGGTTACGTGAATCTTGGAGTGCTTTCTACTCCTGAGGTTCTTGAGCCTATTGATGATACTCCATCGACTGATGCACCTAATGATACTTGTGTTCTGACAGTTTACATACCTTGTGATTTAGTGCAACAGTGCATACCTTGTCTTCCAATAGCAGCTTCATGGGATGACTATTTGACAGACATTAGTAGTTTGTTTGTGGAGTCCTACATTGTAGACTTGGGAGACACATTTGATTCTTTACATCTTCTCTTTGATGAAGGTGATTCTTCTTCAGTTGTTGCGAGGGAACACTCTGACCATCCTCTACATGATCAATCTTTCGAGGTTGATGTGATTGTGGATGCATCTTTACAGTAGTTGGAGGAGGCCACTTTCTCTTTTGAGGAGAAATTGTCTTTGGAGTATGTTCTACCTACATCCTTGCTAGATCTTGAGTTGTCTTTTTCAGCAGATCAGATTGTTGTTTCAAAGGGTTTCTCACATATTCTAGGAGGTGACTACATTGCAGCTTCACATGGTTTGGGAAAGGCATCTTTCAGCATCAACACAGGGACATTTGAGCAGATTTCAGAGACTTCTTACATCTTGAGGGTTCTTCCTTCTTCACTTGTGGATTGGGGAGACTTCATTCATACACCTTTGGTATTGTTTCTTCCCAAGGGGAGGAATGTTGTTCGACAGTTTTGGAGCAGCTTCTTCATTCCTTCTTGAGCATCTTCCATGGGTGATCATTGTACATTGAGGGGGGGCTACCTTGTCTCTCTTCTTCTCTTGTATGGGGGGGAATTTTTCCTCACATGGGGTTTTTTCCTTCTCATGCTATGTTCATAGACTTTTGTATTTCATCTCTCTTTTGGGGGGTAGTTTTTTCCCATAGGTTTTTCTATCTTTACTCCACTTGTGAGAGATTGCATTGTTTGTACATGGGTACCTAACATGGCCTAGTAGCCGGGACCCATCTTTCATTATTTGTTTTTGTGTACATTCTCCCTAAGTTGCACTTAAGGGGGGGGTGTTGGTGTAATTAAATGTCTTGTACCTTGTCCTAGGTCATAATTA
Source organism: Sequoia sempervirens (assembly GCA_007258455.2). NCBI lineage: Eukaryota > Viridiplantae > Streptophyta > Pinopsida > Cupressales > Cupressaceae > Sequoia > Sequoia sempervirens. Next base: position 343,567,752 of record VDFB02000003.1, on the reverse strand, counting down.
CACCTTAGTTAAGTTTACTTAGGGACCACATAGGAGGTTGTTGGAGATTTTCCACCTTTTGTGGACACATAATGTGATTATCTCTCCACCTTTTGTGGAGATTATCACATTATCCTTTTCCACTTTAGATGGAGTGATAACTCTTCATTGTTGTCACATGTCATAAGATTATGACACTTGTCATAATCTTATGCCCTTCTATGTTCTGACCTTGGCTATATATCCAAGGGGTCTCCTATGTACATTGTACCATTATCTCATATTATTGACATTGAATACAGTTTATTCTTGTCATATTCTATCTCTCTCTTTTGTGCTTTCTATTAGGCCTCTAGATCTTGGGTGGCTACCTTCATAGCCAATTCTTACAGGTATTTTCCTTCACATGCACCGTCTAGCCCTTATTCCTCTAAAGACTAGTCAACCTTCTATTCTGCCAACGTTATTGCAGGGGTGTGTGGCACTTTCCAAAGCCTCCAAAGTCATCTTTTCCAGGTATTTCAACAATACCAAGCTTCAGTTCTCCAATGTTTTCCTAAAAATAGAGTTCTTGGTTCTTGGGTAGGCTACAAGCCTCAAGCCTCTTTTAGCCCTCTCAACACAAAGGACAGGCTATAACTCTTCTCTTCCCACTAATTGTGCCAATCTTTCTATTGATCCTTTGGCTCTTTTTCCAAGCTCTGATAGATTCTTTGGAAATTGGTGCCTTTTCTGCCCATACAGGGGAACATTCCAACCTAGGGTAAACTAGGGTTTCTTAGTATCTTTCCTTGGTCTATTATGTCTTTTCTGACCAAAAAAAAATTGAAGAACCTTCTATTTACCACTCCACACCTTCTTTAACCTATCTACATTCACAATACGCATTAGATAGTAATATTGCACACCCCTGCTACGTTGGGGTTTCTTTTACCCTCTTGACTGTCTTTTCTAGCCGGGTTCCCAACTCACCTAGAAACAGTCTTCCAACTTTCCAAAAAAAACTCTAATGTCTACCATATATACACTATTTACATGCTTGGAGTTTAGGATTGTCTCCTCTGTGTCCATACTGCTTGGCACAATAAGAAACAACCTAAAGACTCCATTTTTCTGATTCTTTTTACCAGTCCAAAATAGAATTAAAGAAAGACTTAGATCATACAAAAAGTAAAGAGTGATGGAAAAATATTTAAAATATCAAAAAAAAACTTCAAAACATGGCTTTACATGCTCTTAAACAAATAAAAGATTTATTCCATTCAGCTGTTTGCTGTCACACCAACTAACACAGGAAAAACAAATTTATTCACAATAAAAATCACTACTTCTTGTTTATTTCCAACACACTGCCATTGTCCAAGACTTCCAACCCCCGCAAAATGGCGAGAGCTTTCTTTACAACCCGAAAAAAATAGTTAGGTTTTCTGTATCGAACTCAAAAGTGATTAAAAAATGTGTGTTTGAAAACACACTATGTTTTGTAAACCTAATCAAAACCTTAGGAATCAAGCACACCGAGATTCCCAACTTATTTAAATTTAAACCCAAGCTCTAAAAATGCCCCCTTACACATCCTAAAAGGCATTAGAACCTTGCACAACAAAAAAACAAAAAAGATTTAAAACAACACTTCAAGATTTGCTTGTTCTTTTGGTAGGTGCTCCTGCACCAATTCTATTGATGTAACCAAGGTGATAAAACTTTGATACAAAGTGTATTGTTTCAATGATGAAGGATAATAAATCCTTGATGGGGAAACTCAACTTTGATGATCAAATTTGGGTGTTGATAATGATGGGAACTTTTAGATGTTTGATCAAAGTCTAGGTAAAATGTTTCACTTGGATAAGTCAATTTTAACAAAGTTTTGGACTCTAAAGGATAATTCCAAACCTGAGGAGATTTTGAAATTCTGGTTCCAATTGCTAAATGGTTAGAAATTTCCTTTCTAGACAAGATGTTTGAATCTTTGGAAGAGTCTTGGGTTTTGGCAATAATAAAATGAATACAAGCTGGGGTTGTTCTTGGAAGCTTTTCTGTAAAAATTGAAGAGTAATCTATCCCTAAAGTCGTAAAGTAGGGAAAGGAACTTTTGGTGGTCTTCTAGACTAAGAACTATGCATTTTGGTTTTTGAATTTTGATTTTTTGTGAAGCCATTGGAAAAATACCATGTTTAGACTATTGTCAAGGCTGAAAATGACTCTGGATTGAAAAAATGCTTGAATTCTAGTTTCAAGATGGCAGATGAGAATTGCATTCAACTCTCTATTTTTGGGTTTTTGGTGGAAGTTCCATTACAGCGGGCAGAAGTGCCTAAATGGTAGAAGCACTGCAAAAAATCTCAGAGGTGCCACAATTTGGCTTGGAAGTGCCACAAAAATAGGCGAATGCACCACATAATGGCTAGGAGGCACCAAAATTTTGGGTAAATGCACTGGTAAATATGGTGGAAATGTTGAGACAGAGGGTGAATGCGCTGACAAAGTTGGTGAAAGCGCTACCGAAACCATTAGAAGTGTTGAATAGAGTATGCAACAGTTTGTTTCTAGTTTGTTTGATTTTTTTGGTTTTTGGTCAAAAGATGTTTTGTTCCAGATGATGTATTATGAATCACAATTTCTTTAGTTTTTTCAGTGTGTAAAGTTTCATTTGAGGTTTTTTTTTAGAACAATTTGACAAGCACAACGTACATTCCCTAGGGTGGTGATGAAATATATTCTTGGATTCCACTTGGGTTTTACCCCAACCACACTTAGCTTTAGCGGATGAATTCATAAGCTTGGCCACATGGGATCCCCCTTACATTGCACTCTCTTCTTAGGTCAACCAAGCTTCTAGCCTCCATGAAACTCCCATGGCAGACTGATCATCTCTACTAAAGACTGCGAGAATGTGGATGCCTTCACATAGATCAGTGTTGTACCAAGAGAATAGATAAAGGATTTGGCCAATTCTATAACAAGGGTTCTAGTAAGGACTTTCCATTCATAGGAGTTGGAGTTGAACCAATGTGGTGAGAGACCATTGATGCCCTTCTCGTCTGAGCCAACTACGTGATATTGGTGTTTACTCCAATATCCACATTTATATCTCGGCTGGAAATACTCTTGGATTTAGAGTGTTACTGGTTGAGTCGTTCCCTTGGGTGAGTAATTTTTCCCCAAGGTAGGCCCTCTAGGATAAAAAAATTGAGAGAGTATACCTGTAGTTCGATCCTCTTTATTTTGCATGAATAAAGAGTGAACCCTCGCTGTATACCCTACTCACACTTGTAGATTAACAAAGAATGGGTCTGGATTTTTGGTTACCTATTCAAGGGGAGAGCATATGCCTACCACTCAAAACACACCACAAATAAATGAAAAAGGAAGGGGTCTGGCTTTTTGGTCACCCAGTTAAGGGGAGAGCATATGCCTACCCTTCCAAACAAGTAGCAAACATGGTGTTCTTTCCTAGATTAATTATTCCATGTTCCTAATTTAAGCAAGAAGGAAAGATATAAAATCCAACCCTTACATCAAATTCATTAGTAGTTTCTCATAGATTATCTTTGGAAAGAATTTTGGAGTGTCAGCAAGGTTTTTGACAGCATTTATGTAACTTGCAAAATAGAAAATCTAACATTAGTTTTCATTCTTGAGAAAAATTGTAGAAATAACTAAAAGTGCTATAACAGAAAGCAGAAGCACCATAGGATTGATTGAACACACCACATAATTGGGTCAAAGCACCACAAAAACTCCTTGAAGCACCACATAATTTCTTGGATGTGCTAGAACAGTCAATGAAAGCGTTAAATAATCTTTTGTAAACAACAAAGAATTATGCAGTTGTGCCAGAAAACTACACATTCGAGCCTGTAAAATAGAACTTCTAGAAAATGTTAAAATAACAAGGGCCAGGCCCCATGGTGGGCACCAATTTATGTGTGTATTAAAATATGCATGAATTATATTAAAAAAAACACACTTATATGGGAAGTAATATATTAAAGAATTTATCTAAATCAAACATAGTTTAACAATAGAATTCTTTAAAAACTTCACATCCTCCTCTAATCTTAAATGTCCTAGAAATTTGTGCTCTTAGAGCTTATTCCTGCACAAATCCTTTATATTTCATCTAAGAAATGAGTAGCCTATCCATTTACAGTATGAATTATAAACCTACATCTATATGATTAAAAGATTTAGCTGCATGAAATGATAAATTGACATGGTGAAGTGAGCCAATATGCACAAAACGATATGAAATGGAAGACAATGCAAACTATGCTAATGCTAATGAGATAAGAATTGATTCTACATGCTAAATTAAACTATGAAATTCCTAAAGGAGCCAATGATTCAAACAAAATTGATAAACTAATCCTAAATACTAATCTGAGAATGTAAATAAAGCTCTAAAAACTCAAGTAAAATTCTGTAGAGTGATCTTATGCAATTGCTCCTTCTGCAAAAGTTGTAAATTGGGCTCAATTTATAGATTTTTCCAAGGAATTGGGTGAGTTGGCAGCCATGAGTGATCAATAATTAATCTGGAGAATCCGACAGAGAAGAATGAAGAGGATGGAGAAAAAAAGGTAAATGTTCCCTTTAATAAAATTGTTTTTCCAAGTGCAAGAGGGAATCATTTGGATGAAGGAGCCATGTGTCCTCAAGGTGGTTAAATTGTTGAAAATAATTATCCAATTTAGAAAATAATAATAATCATTTTCATGTGACACATGGTGAGTTGGAGGGTGAGGTGGAAGGTAGTAAAAAAAAAGTATGTAGAAATGTGATGGAATTCAAATTTAAAAATTTGAATTAAGTGAGAGGGAAGTTAATTAAAATAAAACAAATTATTTAGATTTTCTCATTTTAATTAAATCACGAAAGAGGTGAATTGGAATAAAAGAATTAAGAGGAAAGGAACTATGTAAATAAATTTGATTTATTTATATAGTAGAGGAATACAAATTTATTAATTAAACAATCAATATTTAATTAATATTCTCTAGATCAATTTTGAGTGTATACAACCTACACATGAATGAAATGCATATATTAGACGTATGTTATAACAATTTTATTGATTAATAAACACATGTATATATTCACAATAAGCTATGAATTAATAGATTAATGATCACTACTGCTTGTTGTTTGAGTTAAAGAAATACTTGCTCACATAGAGTTGGTAGAGCATAAGGCTCCTTATCCTCCGGTAGGAACGATGAGAAATCTATAGAAAACAATCCACTATGGGTATCATGTCTTCATGTCCTCTCAAATGCTTTGTACCATCTACACTTAAAAATACAAGATTTAAAAGAGCGGTAATCCAACTCAATAATTTCTTGTATTTTCCCAAATATTGTATATTCCCTCAATTATATTCTTATATTTTGAGTTTGATCAACTGGATTACTTGAAGTCAACCATGATGCCGCAATTGAAGGATCATCTCTTTATGTCTACACTTTCTACATGATAATGTCGACCATATGCCCACATTGCTGGATATTTTGTTGCCCGTGAAAGACCATTTATGGCACAACCATGGTAGGAGGATCCTCAGAGAGAACAATCCAAAAAATGCAACAAGAGTAACACAACAAAAGTAATAAAAAATATGGAGGAAAATGCAGATGGAAATATTCTCATTAACAAAAATCTCAGTTACATTTGTTTGACAACATTTGGGCTTACAGATTCGGCTCATAGGCCTGATCAAATATGCAACATTCTAACATGCTCCTATATGAGAGCTAAAATCTTACAATTCAGATCAATCTTAATCCACTTAATCAACTACTAACTCTATTGCCTATTCTAGTGATCTATTACAAGCTTTATAACATATCCACAACTCTAGAAACATCCGCATTGGCCAAAGGTTATCACATTCTCCAAGGAAAGAAAATGTAATGTGTGCATGAATAGGTCAGCCTCATATTTGAATTAATCTTCAACAGGTGTGTAAGATGAAGTGTGGACCTATAATGAAGTTCGAGGACACTCCCAGGAACAATCAAAATCCCACCATTAAGATCCACAATGATCAAACTGGTTGAAAAGTTTGAAATTATTCTGGTGCCGGTTCAAGAAATTGCCAAGAATTTCAGAAGTGATAACTTGTCAGAAAAATAATCCAATTATGCTCAAATCTTGGAACAAGGAAAATTAACATGCAGATGATTTAATCCAAGATCCACAAGGTCTGGTGAGAAATTATGATGAATCCACCAACATGAATTGAGCAAGAACAAAACAAGAACAAAAAAATGAAAGAAATTTTTTTTTGGTTGTTGCGAGATTGCCAAGAGCTAAGGATGCTCTTGCATCATAGATTTTGGGTTATTTGAAAAGTGAGTCCCTCACTTTTTTGGGGCCAAAGGAAAAACAAGACGGTCTACTTTAGCTTGAGAAATCTAAGAAGAATCTGCAATTGGTCTACCTTTCCACTTCACAAGATATTCTTTGTATTGTCTTCCATAAGTCATCCTCCCATCTTTGACATCCAAAATCTCTTCAATCTCATCTGATTGTTGTTTAGGAAACTGATTCTCCAATCTTGTTTCACTATTCTCATTGAATTCTACTTCATGATACTGATATAGATCTACAATGTTGAATATAGGTGATATACCCATACCTTCCAGTAACTCCACTTCTTATGCATATCTTGAATTAAATTTCTTCAAGATCTTACAAGGTCCAAAATTTCTCATCTTCAACTTATTGTATGTACCAACTGGAAATCTCTCCTTCCTTAATTATACCATGACTCCCTCACCAACTTCAAATTCCTTATGTCTCCTCTTTTCATTTGCTTTCTCCTTATACTTCTGGTTCATATCTTCCAATTGTTGTTTTAATTGAATATGCAACTTCTTCATGTGTTCTGCAAATTCTTTTGCTTCTACACTCCTCTTATCTTCCATACTGATGTCTCTCAACTTTGATATACCTCTAGGGTGAAATCCAATAACAATCTCAAAAGGTGTCTTTCCTGTAATCCTGTTCACTAAATTATTGTAAGCAAACTCTACTTGTGCAAGGACTAAATCCCAACTTCCAGTCTTCTCTCCAACCAAACATATCAACAAATTCCCCAAACTCTTGTTCACTACCTCTATCTCTCCATCAGTCTGTGGGTGAAAAGGAGAATTGAACTTTAAATCTATCTTCAACTTCTTCCAAAGTGTCATCCAAAAGTAACCAAAACAATTTACATCTTTGTCTGAAACAATACTCCTCGGTAACCCATGCAATTTGACTACTCTAAAAAAAATCTGCTACATTTACTGCATCTGTTGTCCTCTTAAAATGTATGAAATGCGCCATCTTAGAAAATTGATCTACTACCCAAAAATATAGAACCATTACCTCTTTGTGTCTTTGGTAAACCAAGTATGAAATCCATATTGATATCCTCCCAAGGTCTCTTCGGAACTGTCAAAGGCTTATACAATCTAACATTCTAACTACTTCCTTTTGCAACTTGAAAAACTCTGCAAGTTTGCACAAATTTTCTAACATCCTTATGAATTTGCAGCCAAAATTAATTCTCACTCACCAATGCCAATGTCTTATCAAATCCAAAGTGTCCTTACATTCCTCCACTATGCTTCTCCTTCACCAGGTTATCCCTCATTGAACTCTAGGGTATATAAAACTAATTTCCCTTGAACAAAATTCCCTCTTGAATGAAATAATCCAACCGTTGACTCCTATCCTCTAAAACAGGTTCTTTACAGGCTCTCCAAGGTTCTGCAAAATCTGGGTCTTATTCATACAAGTTCTTCAACTCATTAAAGCCTAATACATCCACTCTCATATTTGTTAGTAAATTCCTTCTCCTGATCAAAGCATCAACAATTCTATTTGACTTTCCACTCCTATGTTTCAAAACAAAAGTATAACTCTGTAAGAACTCTACCCATCTCATGTGTCTATGATTCAACTTACCCTTACTGTTCAAATATTGCAATGCTTGATGATCCATATACAACACAAACACCTTAGGCAACAAATAATGTCTCCACTTCTTCAAGGATTGAACTATGTCATAAAATTTCTGATCATACACTGAATATCTCCTCCTAGCATCATTCAAATTCTCACTAAAATAAGCTACAGGTCTTCCCTCTTGACTTAGTACTACTCCAATTTCACTTCCGCTTGCATCACAGTCAAGTTGAAATATCTTATTGAAATATGGTAAAGCCAACATAGGTTGCTTAGTCACCTTCTGCTTCGACAACTCAAAGCTTTGATATGATCCAGATGTCCATCTAAAATCCTTCCTATCTCCTCTCATTGCTTATATCATAGGACTACAAATAGGACTAAAATTTCTAATGAACTTCCTGTAGAAACTAGCCAATTCATGAAATGATCTTACCTCTCCAATGCTATCTAGTGTAGGCCACTCAACAATTGCTCTTACCTTCTTAGGATCCATCTTCAATCCATCCACATATATCACAAATTCCATATATACCAATTCCTCCTTCATGAAACCACACTTCTTAATGTTTATCAACAACTGCTCTTCTCTCAACCTCTACAAAACTTGTATGATATGCAACAAATTTTCTTCTCTACTCTTACTGAAAATCAATATGTCATCCAAATACACAATCACAAACTTACCTAGGAATTTCTTCAATACCTCATTCATCAGCCTCATGAAAGTACTTGGTGTATTTTTCAATCCAAAAGGCATAACCAACCACTCATACAATCCTTCATTTGTCTTGAATGCACTTTTCCAGTCATCTCCCTCTCTAATTCTGATATGATGATATCCACTCTTCAAATCTATCTTTGTAAAGTACTTAGCTCCACTCAAACAATCCATAATGTCATCCATTTAGGGAAAATTAAATCTATACTTCACCGTGATCTTTTTTATAGGTCTAGAATTTGTACACATTCTCCATTCTTCATCCTTCTTAGGTGCAAGCACAATAGGTACTACACAGGGGCTTAAAATTTCTCTAATCAAACCCTTCTTCAATAATTCTTGCACTTGTTTATTCAACTCCTCATTCTCTATCAGTGTCATCCGGTGTACTACTTTATTATGAAAACTAGCTCTAGGAATCAGATCCATACAATTACTAATACTCCTCACAGGTGGCAATCCATCAGGTACATTATCTGAAATGATCTCCTCATATTTTATCAATATCTCCTTTATTTCTTCTGGGTGTTCTTCCACATGCTTCAAGTCTTTAGCCTTCCTAGGTACCAAGGCATAACATACATTCTCATGTCTCAATCCATCAAGGAATCTTCTTCCATCAACTAGACAAACCCTAGCATTCATACAAACTTCAACTGTAGGAACATCTTCCAATGAAAACAAAATCTACTTCATCCCATTAGCAACAATAGTATATATATTCTTCTTTCCATCATGAATAGCTTGTCTATCATACTACCAAGATCTTACCAACAAAACATGACATATATCCATAGGCATGATATCACACAAAACTTCATCATGGTAATTTCCTATCTTAAATTTCACTAAACAATGTTCACTTACCTGTATGTTATGCTTATCCCGAATCCAAGCAATCTGGTAGGCCTTCAGGTGTTTCAACCTTTCCAACTTCAGTTTAGTCACCATCTCTTCAGAAATCAAGCTCTTAGAACTTCTAGTGGCAACAATCACTTTGAAAAATTTACCATTCACGTTGCATCTAGTTCAAAACAAATTCTTCCTTTATAATGGTTTCTTTTCCAACTCACTTTGACACAATACTCTCCTATTCACCAACACTTCTCCATTTTTAGGTTTATTAGATGACCCAAAATGATCCTCCTCAACAAAGGTTGTTCTTCTATTTTTCTCTTCTTTCTTGGTTGTCTCTCCTTGATTACATTCAAATGCTCCATGTCCTTCTCCACCACATTTATAATAGGTTCCTATCTTCTTGTGTTAATAAAGCACCCAAAGAAATCTCAGTTGTTGCAATGTATAGTAATAATGGTCTATCTTTTGTAGGTGGAATTAGTATGGGTGGTGACATTAGATATTGATTTATTTGGTTGAAATTTGTTTCACATCCTTGATCCCATTTGAAAGAGACATTATTATGTAGCAAATGATTGAATGGATGGCTTTTGTCTACTAATTGGGAGATAAATCTCCTGATTGATTGTAGCCTACCTTGTAGAGACCGTAGTTGACTGATATTATTTGGTGGTGGAATTTCCATTATAGCCTTGATGTTGGTAGGATCTATTTTGATACCCTTTTTTGAAACTATGTATCCTAGAAGCTTTGTTGATGTAACACCACACATTTCTTAAGATTTAATTGGACATTGAACTTCTCTAATCTAGTAAAGATTTTGTCTAGGATCTCTAGATGTCCTTCTCTAGTATATGACTTTTCTAATATATCATCCACGTAATCCTCCATAAAAGTATGCATCATGTCATGGAAAATGGTGGTCATTGCTCGCTGATATGTAGCCCCCACATTTTTCAACCCAAAGGGCATGACGTTCCAGCAAAATGTTTCCCATGGACATGTGAATGTTGTTTTCTCCTGGTCTACTGGTGTTATTTTTATTTGTTTGTAACCTGAGAAACCATCCATTAGTGATAACATGGAGTGTCTTGTTTTTAATTCTACAGTAATTTCAATGTTTGGTAAAGGAAAATCATCCTTTGGGAATGCCTTGTTGGGATCTCTGAAATTAGTACATATTCTAATACAATTATTTGGTTTAGAAATAGTTACAATATTAGAAATCCACTTAGCATAATCAATAGATCTGATGAATCTTGCATCTAACAACTTTTTTAGCTCGGCCTTTACCAACAAGGCAATGTACTAATGCATTTTTTTCATAGTTTTTCCTCATAGGTTTTATCCCAGATGGTAGAGATAAATGATGCATTAGAATATCTGGGTCTAAACCTAGCATATCAGAGTAAGAATAAGCAAAGTTAAGTTGTTTATCCTTAAAGAACATGATGAATTAAGGATTTTCTTGTTCAATCATAAATGTCACTAGATGTAGAGTTTTTTCTTTTTCTGTCATACCAAGATTGATAGACTGTGTAGGCTCCACCAATGTTGATGATCTTTCATGGTAGTGTTTTGGAAGGGTTTCAAATCTCCCATCTTTCAGTGCCTCAGAGAGGTTTTCACTATCAGATGTGTTCTTTATTTTTACTTTTTTGAGATCTAATTCTACCATTTAATGGTTTTCACCATTAGATCTATTATTCCTATTTTCAATTTTCCAACTAGAAGATTTGACACCCTCTTGATTCAAAACATCATTATGAGATTTATGAGTAGAACTTGTGTCATGTGTGTGACAACAAAGGAAATTAATGATAGCAACATCATTTGCAAAGATAGGTACAGTAATAGGTTTAGTTGGTTCCCAGTCAATAAGTTTAGAATGTATCAAGGGTAAAAGGTCATCATATTGGTTAAGGTCAATGGTAGTTAGGGTTCTGATAGCCATGTTGTCGAGGTTTTCAATAGTGATGTCAAGGTCAATGATATTACTCTCCTCCAAGTCACCTACTTGACTCGATATTTTATGATCCAAATACAAGGGGTCTAGTTCCTAAGCTTTGTCCTTCCTCATGTGTGGGTGCATACTCTTTTATGACATCAATTTGTATGTCCTTGTATGATACTTTAGATAAAGAATCCCACTCATATTCATTGGAATTAGTTTCGGAACTATCTCGCATCTGAAGGATTCTTTCAACAACTTTATGAGTGATTTCTTCTTTTGTTCCCCCTGTATAACCCAGCCATGTGTTATCCTTTGGCTAAAGTGTGGGAGGTTGGATGGGTTCTATGATGCCCTATTTTCTTTTTCCAATAGGTCCTTGTCCTTCATACCCCATTTTCTCTAATATTGTTTTTCCCTTTCCATATTGATCTATCTTTATGTTGATATTTGCCGATGTAGATGCTTCCTCATCTTTGTAGAGCTAATTGATGATGGCCTTATCTTCAAATTCATCTTCTAAAGTACCTGCCTTTACAAGCCTATCATCCAAAACCATGGTAGGTTGTGATGATTGTTGTGTAAATGTTGACGGCTGCCCATATGATCTTGGATATGGCAGCTGCTGTGAAAGACATAAAGATTTCCAAATGGAATACTCTCCCATGCCTTTGTTTGTTAACTGGATCTTTTCTTTGAATTTCTAAGATAGTGAATTTAGTTGGCCTTCATTGTTTGATGGAGTGGAGTCGGTGACACTAGTATCTTTTTATTGGTCCTTTTTATCAACCCATTTAGATACAACGTTTGGCTATCTTTCATTATTGGATGAACTATAAGTGTTTGCTTCCCTATTATGAGGAAAAAAGTGTCTTGAGTTGCTTTAAGCATTTTACAATATCGGGAATTGTTGTAATCAGCTGAAATAGTAACTTCTTGTCCATTAACAGGAAACTTTAGTCACTAATGATAAGTTGAAGGCACTGCTTGCATTTAGTGAATCCAAGGATGTCCCAAGAGTATATTATAAGTCAGCTCTTTGTCTAGCACTTGGAAAACTATATTCTTCACAATTGGTCCTACTTGAATAGGCAACACGATCAATCCTTTGGAGGATCTCTCTTTTTTGTCATTGGATTTTATTGTGATTTTTCTTTTGGCATCAATAGCATTATTATAATATCCTAGTGTACATATTAGTTTTAAAGTGAAAATGTTTAAACTAGCTCCCCCATCTATTAGGACACATTTAACATGATGTTTGTGGATTAAGAATTCAATATGAAGGGCAACATTGTGTGAATAATTAAGAGATATGTCATCTTGTTTAGAAAATGATAGGCAGTGAGGCATGGTTAAGTTTCCCACCATAGCCTGGAATTGGAAAATTTCCAAATTATTGGGTACTATTGTGGCCACAAGAGCTTGTTCCAAAACTTCCTTATGAGACGGTGAGATTTTAAGGAGTTCTAATATTGATATTTGGGCTGGTATTTTCTATAGTTGATCAACTATGTTGTACTAATTGGAAGGGGTATCAGTGGTTTTAGATGCAACTCCTTTCAATATTACCTTGGATTTCCCCCTTGTTGTCACATTGACCAGTTGGTAATCTTGCTTTTCTCTGATTTTTATGACATTGATTTGATTGTTGGATGTGACCATGTTCGGGGATCAGATTTAGTGGAATGATGTCATTGATTCTAACATTATCAGTTTGATTATCAGTGACACCATTCTTCTCAACCATAGAAATACAATGAATAGTGTTGTCATAAATGTAGTTTACATTTTTACCTTTACTGTTTGCAGAAGAAGATTCTCCCTTTTCATAATTTGGTAAAGGACTTTTAAATGCATTATGATCATTGTTCGTTTGATGTCCTTCTATGAACACTTTCTTGTTGTCAATCAAATCTTGTACTAGATGTTTCAATTGCATACAATCATTCATTTTATGTCCTTTATTTTATGAAAGTCACAATAGTCTGTGTCATTCCATGAAGATGGATTTAATTTTGGTTCCCAATTCCTTGCTTTAGGTAATGTGATAAGTCCATGTGTAAGAAGTTCTCTCATTGTTGATTCTAGTGTTTGTCCCAATGTTGTGAATCTTCTTTGATTCAATGGTTTTTGATATGATTGTGGTTTAGATTCTCCATTGTTTAGATTGTTGTTTTGATTGACATTTTGATTGATGTTTTGGTCATTGTTTTGATTGGTTTTTGTAGTATTCATTGTTAAATTAAATACTGGTTTTGGAGTTTGTGTCTCATTTGTAGCATCACTATTACCAATATTTCTATTCTTTTTCCAAAACTTTGGTTTATCATTGTTGTTATAGTGATTCAAAGAGTTTGTATTGTTTGATTATTCATTGTAATGTTTTATTACCCCTATTTTGACCAAGGATTCTTCAATCTTGAGCCCATTTTCAATAACTTTCTCAAATGTAGGTGGGAATTGTAGTTCAAGCCTATAGCTCATCTCATCAGTTAGCTTGTCAATGAAGAGTTCCATCTTTTCCTCTTTGGGTATGGAATGAGGATACCTAGCAAACAACCTTTGCCATCATTGTAGAAATGAGAGTAATGTTTCACCTTTCTATTTTTTGTATTGTAAAGGTCCTTTATTTTTATCTCATGTTAAATATTATAGGAGAATTGTGAGATAAGCCTGTTGACTAGTTCCTCACAAGATCGAATTTCTGGTTGTAGTTTAGAGAACCATTCCATACATTGACCACCTAAGCTTCTTGGAAATAACCTCATTAGATAATTTTCCTCTTGTGAAAATTCTAAACTCATGGTTCTAAATTCCCTCACACGATCAATTGGATTAGTTTTACCATTGTATTTGTTGTATTTTGGGAATTCACAATGTCTAGGAAATGGTATCATGTCTACACTTGGATCAAAAGGATAGGGAAAAATGTCCTATAACGAGTACCTTTTTGTAGTCCCTTTTTGCATATGTTGAAGTTGTTGCAAGTTTTTCATTTGATGTGTTAGGGTATTCACTTAATCTGTCTTTTGTGTGTTTTGTGGTTCAATTTTAGCTGCTATAGGTGCTTCTTTTAGTTGATAAATGTCAAAGTCTTTTGGAAGTTTTGCACCTAATTTAGCTAGCATTAAAAGGTATTTCTCCCCATCCTTTTCCAAAACTTATTCCATGAATTGGTGGAAGTTAGGATCTTGTTGTGTAGTTTGAATGTCCTCTTCATTTATTTTTCGTAGGTTTGGATCAAATGAATCTATGAAATGGATTTTCTTCGGCCATGATATTTAGAGATTCAACCTCTTTTTCTATGAGTTTTTGTCTTTGTAATCTCGTTAAAATGGGCCTACAAGTGTTATTATTTTCCACTAAACTTTGATCTTTTCATGAAGTAGTGCCAAAGATAATAAATAAGTCAAATAGAATGATAAATTCTATTCATGTGACTAAGTTATATTTTTCTCTTTTCTATACCATTTTGTTTCACGATTGTAGGATGACTGATCCTAATAATGAAACTTAACTTAATAGTTAAGAGTTGTGTTTGATGATAAGGCACTTTAAAATTGTAAGATCTTGGTTTAATTTGAAAGATTTTGACTTGTAAGGTCCAATTTTTCTAAGTTTAAGACATTGGTTTGATTGAGAGAATATTTTTGTTTTGGTAATGATCCAATTTCTAATACAAACTATCTGATAGAAGGTAAAAATAAATCTATGGTTTTTTATTATGTGGATAAGCTATAACAGACCTCAGATGTGCTAAAATAGTATGTGATTGCGCTTATAAATTGGTTATATGCACTATTAAATAAGGCAGATGCACTGACAAACTGGGTAGATGTGCTGAAACAGAGTGTAAATGCGTTGGTATTCTAGGTAAATGTGTTGATAGGCTAGGTGTAGATGCGTTGCAAAACTAGAAAGATGTGCTAAAATAGAGTTTTGATGTGTCGTTTAAACAAGGAAGATGCGCTAAAAGATTGGGTAGATGTGCTAAAAGACAAGGCAGATGCGCTGAAATAGATTTTTAATGCGCTAAATTGGATGTGGTTAGATTTAAGTTGGTTTGTTTTTCTTTTTTCAGTAAAAGGATTGATTCCAAGGTGTCATTTTCTAAACAATGAAGATTTTGGAAGTTTTTTTTGCATGTAAATCTTTGAATTTGATGATCTAATTGGATGAGATTTTTTGAAAATGAATTTACACACATAGCAGCAAGTTTGTAAACATTATTTCCAACACTATGCATTAAACAAAGAGTGTGTATTCTAGAATCAGGTCTGATTCTTTCAATTTCCACTGCTTTGACACAAATAAAGACAATTCAAGCACTCTTCTATCTCAAAAGGTCACTTAGAATATCACAGCCCACAACTTGCAACTATGTCAGCTCACACAACCTTGTCCCCCCTAGAGGGCGCCCATGTTTTTTCCTTTCCCAGGTCTTAATCAAAGTCGAATCCTCCACTTTTGGCTAGGGTCTTTGATATTCATATGGTGAGTGTCTTTGAGGCAGATTCTTCCCTCCCCTTGCACCGTGATATAAAAAGTGTTTGAAAACTAACATGGTTGGATTCTACACTAAAGTTCATAGATAGGTTATCCATTCGGAGCGACAATTGATAAACTCCCTTAGGAGACCTCCCAATCTTTAGAACAAATATTTTTGGGATGGTTATCTTGCACACTTCCATTTAATTGCGGGTTTCCCCAAATTCACTTTTGATTAGAGTGGGTTGGAAAAATTGGCTTTGGTTGTTCGCACTTAGCTCATTCCTATAGGGTGAGTACTTCTTCCCACTACAACAGGCCTTCTAAAGGATTTAATAAAGTAGGATAACAAGTCTAGCATTCTGATCACCCAGTTAAGGGGAGAGCATAAGCCTATTTCTTTTGAAACACAATAGACATGGGGTTCAAACTATTTCTTTAATGAACATGTGATCCCATAATAGTGGTTTACAATTTTTGGCCAAACTAGACACTGAAATTATTATTTTTAACTAAATATTCACATTCGGGCACCTATAGCGGCTAAACTATGAGGAATTTGAAGATGGTGCAAACTAGAGTCTCATCAAATTTTTTCTGTAGATTCTAAAAATATTTTTTTCAAAATTTTTGGAATCAAATTTCACTTCTTTTTCCATCTCCCATGAAAATTGATTTTTTCGAAAACAACATTTTTAAAAGTGACGACAAGGTATAACGCATAACTCTTTTTCCATGAAGGATAAAATTCTAATTCTTTCAAATTTAGATTTGTAACTTTGATATCTAGTGCTTCCACTTGGTTAGATAGTTTTTGTGAATATGTTTTCCTTAATCAAGTTTCAAAGTCAAATGAATTACAATTCGCAGTCGCACCATATAAGCGTAATTTTTTGTATATGTCAAAATTTAATTTTATTTTTTGTTGGATCAAGGACTTCAATATCTGGTGCACTCATATTTTTCAATTTTTTTTTTGATAATCTTCTATTTTTCCACATGTGAAGAACAAAGAAATTCATTTTCGATGAAAAACCTATGTTTAATAAAACTTAAGAAACAAATACATAACATAACCAAAACATATTAAAATTATATTCATTGGATAGCTTGTTCTGAGGAATACCATAATCATTTGAAATAAATTTTAAATGAATTCATTTGATCCCCCAAAAGCTAAATCAAAAGTGATTTTTTATCAACATTTTGATAGGTGTAAAGGAGACGCATTTATAGGTATGGTTTAAAACTAGCGAGGTTCTATCCAAGGGGTTTTGATCTAAGGTGATTTGATCAAACCCTCTTCAATTGGAATCCTTAAAATAGAACTTTTTAAGGCTTAAATCATTATATTTTCTAAAAATATGTGATTTCAGCTAAAATTCATTCCTCTCAGTAATTGTAAACCACTATTATGACAACAAAGCTAGATGCACTATCTTAACCAAAGGAAAAAGCAATAATAAAATTAAATCCCTACAAAAACCATTAGTAATTTGTAATTTTTTTTCTTTGACCAGAGTAAGTGTTTCTGATAATCATCTTTGACAAGCATATTTGGTACCTGCAGTATAGAAAATACTGATTAATTCTCATAATTTTAAGATTCTATAAAAATACTTAGATGTGCGATAACAATAATTAGATGCGCTGAAAGAACATGTGAATGTGATAAAATAAGAGTCCTATTCGCTATAGAAATTAATGTATACACTAAAAGAAAGGGTTAATGTGCTGAAAAAAAAACCTCTGATTGGTAAAATAGGATACTGGATGCACCATAACAGTGGTCATATATGCTGAAATATTTGTTAGATGTGTCGTAATAGTGCTCGGATGTGCTAAAATATTTGTTGTATGCGCTGTAAAAACTCTCGATTGTGCTCAAACAAAACACTTCAAAAGCCTGCAAGCATACTTTTAAGAAAAAGGATGTTAAAAATGGGGGTTTTTGTGCCCCACAGTTAGCGCTAATTTATATGCGAGTAAAATATGCATAATGAATGATAAACACACCTAAATAAGACATTATATCAAGAGATTTAAAAAAAACAATTAATCTAATTAAAGCAGGAAATCTCTTAAAAGTGTCCTATTGCTATCTCCAAAGATTTATTAAATCACTATGGCTCTCAGATTATTAAACACTGTGACTGTTAAAATGAAAATCTAGAGAATGAGATGCTATTAAATGCAGGAAACTAATCCTATATGATGATTGCTAAATGATATGGTGATGATACTGTGGATGAAATTGACATGAAGCTAATAAAAGAAGCTACTATAAACTAAGATGCAACTAAATGAGAAGCTATGATTTTGATTTGATACTACAATGATTGAAATTTCTAAAATGATTTGCTAATTGTTCAATGCTTGATTGCTTGAATGCTCTAATGCTATTTTTGTAGAGTAAGATTGCACAAAATTTGGGATCTATTTTATGTAGAAAGAGGTTGTATTTATAGATTCTCGGCAACATATCTGTGATGTGGCAGCAAGTAAAGGTCCAAATTTGATTTGAAGGATTCAATGGTGAAATATGAAGAAATATGAGATGATTATGGAGATTGTTCCTCCCCACAAAAACATTTAGCTAGAGGATAGGAATGATCAATGGAAGAAGATGAAGAAGTTTGCCTACAAATTTGTCTCCAATTTATCTCTAAATTTGTCCATGAAGGCTGAGTTGAATTAATTAGATATAAAATATCTAATTTTGTTGGTGGATATGATGAATGAAAAGAGGAAATAGCTGTAGAAATATGCTTTTATTGAATATTTGGATTTATTCAAATTAGCAAAAGAGGATATTTAATTTAACAAAATAAACTATAGAATTTTTTTTATTAAATAAACATGGAAGAAAAATGGTAATTAAATAAAATAAATTATGTGAACTTATTTATTTAATTAAAATAGAATGATGTGATTGAGATAGAATTATGGAAGAATTCAATAATAATAATTAACTAAAACAAAGTGTGTGATTTGCTTATTTAATTAAGATGAAATAATATTATAAAGATAAAAGAATTAAATGTGAACTATATAAATAAATATTTCTATTTAATTATAAGTAGATGAAAATAGAAGGGTTAATTAATCAAATAAATCATATTTAATTAATTAGATTATCCAGACCATTTTTTAGGTTTATACAAGATTAATTCACTAAACTCCTCTTTAATTAATTAAATCAATTTATTTAATTAAATCCCCAAAGTCCTCTTGTTTAATTAAATAAATCAATTTATTTAGTTAAATCCTCAAAGTCTTCTCATCTTGTTTAATAAATCAACCATTTAAATCAAATGTCAAATCCCCTAAATTCCTCCAAGTTAATTAATTATAGATTAATTAACTCCTAATCCTAATTACCCATTCTCTAGCTTTTTACCTAACCTTGGTCAAACTCAACCCTTGACTAACCCACCCACTTGCACATGAAAATCAATTCTTTTAATTAAATAATTATCTCATTTTCCCTCTCAAAAGCATATTATAGGGAATATTCCTCATTGACTCCCTTTATTTGACTTTTTCATTCAAACAATTTCCCCTCAAAACAATTCAAGCACATGCATTTCATGCCTCTCAAACATGCATTTAGTGCTTCTTACAAACATATGTAAATTGTGATCAATCCTTACCGATTAGCATTGAGACAAATGTCTCAATCTCATTGGCCCTCTCTTAGTGCCACATTCCTCCCATCTCTCCATTCTTCAAACCTCCAACTTATAAATAGTGGCCTTCTCTACTTAAAATCTATCCACAGTCTTATGCAGTTACACTATAGGCACATTTCATCTTGCACTTGATCACTCATCTTTTCTTGTTTATCATACCATCGAAAGCTTATCAAGAGGGGTGGGAAAGGGCATCCTTTTCACATCAAAGGAGTACCACTCCCACTATGGGATAGAATTAGATTCATGTTTTCATATGCTTTCATTTAGCTTCCTTGTTTTCTTTTTATCTTGTTTGCATATTTAACATGATCAAGTATTTCATAGGAATGTTTGATTTGCTTTGTTTAAATTGACTAACCATGCTAATATATGTCAAATTTTAAGCATTTACAGTTTCATCATCTACACAAAGATACTCAAATATATCTTTTGGAAGATCCTTTGTGAAAATATCTACAACTTGATGTTGAATTCATAAGACAAATGAGAGGCGGGGTGAATTAGTTGTACATTAAAACTTCAAAACCTTCATAAACATTCAAATCCACATTCATTTAATTAACCCTTGATCTATTATGATGATTTAGCATGAAAAGTAAATAACAAAAATAGAAACAACTCAACATCATACACAAGAGAACACCATATTTACATGGAAAACCCAAGATGGGAAAACCCATGGTAATTATTAGCTCACAATATACAGCAATAGAAAAATAAGATACAAAGGGATCACTATTAGAGGGCACACTACCCAAAAGAAAGAAGGGCTCACTACTAAAGGCTCATTGAAAAAGTATAAAAGAATATAGAGAAGAATGTTATGCAAATAAATACATCTCAATGCAATAGAAAATTCCACCACAATATCACCAACACCTTCGTGGCTTGATTGAAGAATTGTAGAAACCTTTTGTGCTCTACATCTAGTAATCTAAGACATGAAATCTCACACTACACTTCTCAAAATCACACACTAACACTCTGCAATTAACATCATTCACATCACACTTGTCTATCTCTTCTATCATGCAATTCCTCAACAAATCAAATCATATTTATACCATCTTCAACCTTGAAAACATTCTCCAAGGTTGGCTATGCACCTAAAATGTTTAAATTTAAATTAGGTTGACACCAAAACATTGCCGCAGTGGAAAGTAATGAAGGAAGAATAGAACAAACCTTAGCTAGGACCCAAAATCACTTCTACATGCCATGCCATGCTTCCACAAACATCGAAGCACCTTCGCATTTAGTGTAGAAACCAAGGTTGGTTGTTACTCATGTAAACACTAGTAAAATTTTAAGTACATGCTTCCTTTGATCCAACAACAATCGTGGAAAAAAAAGTCGCCTAAACACATCTGAAATATTCCAAAAAGAACATGAAATCCAAAAAAATACTTCACAACAACTTTCACCTGAAGAATGTGCACAACCAGTACACTCAAACAAATCTAGTATACACTAACTAAAAAAACTAACTTTTGGAGCACCAGAACTCGAACCACTTCAACTAAAGAAATATACCAACACTATTAGCGTACCTTTAAATCTACTAGAATTAAAACCAAATATTGGAGAAACACATATCAAAAACATTTCTCCTAGACACCTCTGTAATACACAGTTCACACACTGGTGAACACAACTTCCTCTGCACAACAATCCAACACAAAAAATTCTAGATACAACACCACGCCTCTAATTAACATATCCAAAATGCATAAGCAAATCTTCAACCTAGAAAAAATGTGGAGCAACAAAAGAACACAACTCTACAACCCAAAACAACAGTGCAACACATTGTTTCTTCTATTTATCATTTTTTTCTCAAAATCAATTGGAAACCATTAAAGACACATCCTCATCATATTCATCACTTCCTCAACTCAACTACACCAATTGTAACATAGAAACTCAACTATAGATCCATATACAAAATATTATCAAAGAAACACTATGATTTGGCACCAGTAGCTTACTAATGACAACATAATGCAACTATTCAAATCATAGACAACACCAACTACTCATACTCTTGTAATAATAATCTCTTTTATCTCATATAGTTGACACCAATGACAACACAGGCTTGTTGACATCAATGATAACACTACTCATACTTGCAACAATCTCCCACTTTTCATTGACAGTAACCCATGATGTGAAAAACCATCATAAAAAAAAACACAACTCTACTCCAAATTGTTGATGGTGTTCTTAGCACTGCAACAGCTCAAACATAATACAAGTATCCTATCTCTCTTGAAAGGTAAATTTCTATCAGCAAGCCTCAAGAAATAACCCCAAGGTCTCTAATGCCAAGTCTTGAAAATGTAAAAAACAACTCAATGATAATGTGAAAATGCTAGTAATCACAAGTGGCCTTGCTGGAAGCTTTAATATTCATCAAATGTAGCAATAATAGTGTTTCTTAGTGAATCTTGCTCTAACAATAATCTTAAAGAAATAGAAAAAGATATAGGGTTGAGAGAGGTATCTAGTCTAACACCTAAGATCAATTATGTAAACAATAGAGTGTTCAAGATGGACCAATCTTCCAAAACCAATCTTTGCTTAACCAATATTAAATCTATAGTATCACAAAGACAGTGCAATCTCCAAAGGAATCAAATGATTTTTAGATTGTAAATATTCAAACATACATTAAAACATTCACAATTGAACTTGAGTGCAAAATAGAGTAGGCCCAAGCTAACTTTACATAGTAATCCACAATCAACAGATCACTAAAATTATGGACCAAATATTCCTCAATACCTCAAACATTTTATCATAAACACAAATGAATTGCAACTAATTATAAGATTAATCATAAATGACTTACTCAAAAGATAATAAACCAAAGTCACAAGAACCATGCATAGATGAAATAACACAAAGAAAGCACCAAAAGAAAATGTCTTCACTTGTATTCACTCCACCAATAATTTGCAACAATTCAAGTTCCTCATAATGTAGTAGCATCAACACTTAGCAGCTATCAACTATCAACCTTACAAATGAGGATGAAGCCTCAATTTATAGAAATCCTCAAGTCATGTCGGCCTAAGAGAAATATAAATTAGGGTTTTACATGAGGTTAGCCAGATAGGTCAGCCTTGATACTTTTTTTAAAATTCCCTAATTTAAATTTACAATAAAATAATACAAGGTCAGCCCAAAAAGGCAATTTTATATTCAAGTAAAATCCTAGAACAAAAATCAAGACATGGCCAACTTGTATCATTAGTAAGCTCGATGTAGAAGGCACGCTTTTCAAGATGGCTAAGCTAAGTTGTCCCCTTTATCCTTATCTCCTATTCTAGAAAGTTCTTTGACTTTGCAAGTACATCCTCAAGGTTAGCTGGGTTAGGAATTGGGATGAACTTTACTCTTAACTTAATGGCTTTTAATTCTTCTTCAAACTTAGCCAATCATTTTTCCCATTCTATTTGAAATCCCTAATATTTATCTGGATTAGAGATGTAAATGGCTACATCCTCAAGTTGGTCTTTGACAACTGGCCCATTGCTAGCTAGAGAGTAAACTTCATGCCACCATTTCTACAACTGGCTAACATTTAAATTATTTTGACCAAATTTTATCCTTCCAGAGAAAATTTCTAAAAATGCAACACGCCCACCATATATTTCTTTTATCTTGCCTTGAATCTTGGTCATCTTCTTCATAACTTTCATGATGAGCTCTTTTCTATAATTCTAGACCTCCATCCATTCCATAGATTTACCTATGTCATCAGATGTAAAGATATTCTTCTTTATAAGCTCTTCTTTTGAAGTCTCTATGATCTTCTTTAATTCATTGATGGTGGTATCATCCAGCTTTTGACAATTTGCTGCGAATTGAGACGTATCCTCTAGAAATGTTGCAACCTTCTCATAAGTGTACATAATCTTTCCAATCACCTCATCTCCTCTCTTTCTCACACTATCTAACCAATCTTAAGTGCCTTGTGTGGAAGCCCTCATCCTTTCAATTTCTGAAACTTCCTCTTTTGAAAGTAATCCCTTGGAGAATGAAGTTCCTTCACCAAATTGAGCTTGCAGGGGATTGACCAAATGTTGCACATACTTCTACATCTCCCTGAATTGCCTTTGGAATTCCTCCTTGGCATGTGTTTCATTGTCTAATCTCTTCAAAATGGTTTGAACTAACTCCTGTATATCCTCCTTCTCTTTTTCTTTTGTTGTAGGACTAAGGTTTATGGTTTGTACTTTGTAATTTGTAGGTCTAACTTCATCCTTGTACTTATCTTCAGTAGGAGTGGAAATATGAAGAACTCTTTTATTAAACTCATCTCTTGTAAACCTAGAGATTGTCCTAGCCTTCTTTCTCTCCTTAGGTTGACCCCAACTAGTCATAAATTTATCCCAATCAAGTGTCTCCTCTTCAACAATGATTAGTTTAGGCTTTAATCTCTCTTTCAACCAAGAAGGAATATCAGACTCTTCATTCTCTAAAGAAACATCATGCTCCTGTTGTCCTTTGGGAGGATCATTTTCAACATCTTCCTGGGCTTTGTCTGTATCATGTTCCTTTGCATCATCATGCTTTGCATCAAATATATTTACATGTTCCTTCACTAGGGAATGAGAGGGAATCTCCTCTATTATTTATGACTATGTTTTTTTTTGTACCTCAAAAATCATTTGATCTAGCTTCTGCCTAAAATTATTCAATTCTCCACTCTTGGGTGTAGGAACTGTTGGAAAAACAAGGATATGAAACTGAGAGGGGGGGTGAATCAGTTGTCACAGAATATTCAAGCTTTTCAAACTTAACTTAATCTTATATTTGATTAATGAACAATAAACCATAAACAATCAACATGTCAGAAGCACAGAGAACACCAATATTTTCCACATTGGAAACCCTGTTAGGGGAAAAACCACAGTGGATGTTAGTCCACAATATTATACCCTGTTAAAAGTATAATGAAAAATAATGGGAATGTGCATGCATTCAGGCACACTATCTAGAGCTCAATGCTTAAATACAAAAGGGCTCACTACCCAACAATACAAAGCAATACGGATTAAATCTGCATGGTATGAACTAAGAAAATAGCTTCTACAGAAGCCTGATTATAGTTCTAGTTCAGCACATAAAACCTTCTTCACACTTCGCTCTCAATCAAATGAATAGATCAATATTCACATACTTTTTCTTCTTTGGATTTTCTTCACTTTAAACACACTAACTTCACTCAAACAATCACTCGTATATATCTACAACATGGAATTACATCAACAACTTCATCGGCCAAAAATATAAAACATATTACAATGTCGGCCCAATTTTAAAAATAATTTTTCAATGTGGATTGAACATCATTGGGTAATATTATGATGTGACCCAAAACAATATCCTCAAGTGCACCAAATATTCTAATTTAAATATTCAAGGATCTATAACACATTACAGCCATCATGTCGGCCAAGAACATGAAAACCTAAACACACATGAGAAAGATCTTCAACCACAAGCACTCTAATCAACATGGATGTACAAAAAAAGATAGAGAATGATCTAGAAGCATCCTCAAACAACAAGAACTAATAGAGAAGAATTTGTAGCAACAAAAATTACTAGAATCACATAAACTTCAATCAGGAACACTGGCAGAGACCACAAAAACACTGTTAGAACACAATTGTCCATAACACAATCAAAACTTCACGTGGACCTCTAAAAATTCTGGTAGATGACCTAGATACTCTCAGTAATAAACCCTTTAGTACATAATAGTTGATCTTCAACATACAAAATAAGACACCTTCTTGTCCTTCACTGCTCCATTGGTAACCTGCAACTCTTCAACAATTTTCTCAATATCCTCAACATATATAGCCTTCAATACAACAATGCTAATAGTTTTGACATCAATGACAACCAAATATCAGTAACACAACCACAACATCCAACAATCTCCCCCTTTGGCATTGATGGCAACACATGATGTGAAAAACACTATCAACGCAACTATACTTACTCCCCCTTAGATTCTGACTCTTCTTCCTTAACCTCTTCTGCATGATCTTCTCCCCACAAGACTCTTTTCCCCAGATAAGCAATATTTTTTCACATAACTCTTCTCCCCCTTTGACATCAATGGAAAAGATAAGCATTATCTTCCCACATACAAGCTCTGAACAAGATATTTGCACATCTGACTACTCCCCTTGAGTAGCAGCCATAGAAATATCAATCTGGATAAGGAAATATCTATAGAGCACATAGATTGATGCAAGAAAATGCATCTTTAGTTCATATCAGGAGGGGTAATCACCCCTGGCATCCCTCTGAGATACTCAAAAGTATCCTTTGGCAATGCCTTGGTGAAAATTTCTATAACCTACTCTTTGGTAGGAACATACTCTAGTATGATTTCTTTCTCATTCACTTTCTCCCTCAAGAAGTGAAACTTGATTGATATATGCTTGGTCTTAGAGTGTAGCACCAGATTCTTTGATATGTTGATTGCACTTGAGTTGTCACAGTATATGGCAATAGGTTCATCATATACTACTCTAATATCTTTTAGCATCTGCTTCATCCACATCACTTGAGTACAATTATTTGCAGTAGCAATATACTCTACCTCAGCAGTAGATAGAGTAATGGAATTCTTCTTTTTGCTCAACCAAGACACCGACTTCTTCCCTAGGAAGAAGGCACCACCACTAGTACTCTTCCTGTCATCTACATCTCCTGCCCAATCAACATTAGTATATGTATTCAAAGTAAGATCATCATCCTTAGGATACCAAAGCCCAAAATCAATTGTTCCTTTCAAATATCTGAAGATTCTCTTTATAGTAGTCACATGAGATTCTTTTGGATCAGCTTGAAATCTAGCAACCATACATACAACATTCATAATGTTTGGTCTAGTCTGAGTTAAATAGAGAAATCCACTAATCATTGACCTATATCTTGTTTGGTTTTCCTTAGAAGAATCATCATTATGTGTTCACTTGCATCTAGTTACCATGGGAGTACCAACAGTCTTTGAGTCTTCCATCCCAAACTTCTTCAACAACTCTCTCACATATTTGGATTGAGATATGAAAATCCCCTTGTCTAACTGAGTAACTTGCAATCCTGGAAAGAACTTCATTTCTCCAATCATTCTCATTTCAAATTCACTCTTAATTTCATCAACAAACTTCATACATATATTATTATCTCCTCCAAAAATAATGTCATCAATAAAGACCTCAATAATCAACTCTCTGTCATGATCCAATTTGAAATACAAGTTGTTTTCAATAGTACCTTTATTGAATCCAAGCTTCATTAAGTATTTATCTAGTCTAGCATACTAGGCTATGGGGGATTGCTTGAGTCCATATAGAGCTTTCTTCAATCAGAAAACCATGTCTTCCTTATCAGTCAGTTGAAATCCATCCAATTGTTCAATATATACTTCTTCTAGCTCACCATTCAGAAAAACTGACTTCACATCCATTTGATAGACTTTATAGTTCTTATATGTAGCATGAGCAAGAAATAAACTAACAACTTCAATTCTAGCAGCAGGGGAAAAGGTTTCTTGAAAATCAATACCTTCCATTTGTGAATACCCTTTACATACTAGTCTTGCTTTATTGTAAACCACTTCACCTTGTTCATTCAACTTATTCTGAAAGACCCATTTAGTATCAATATCATTTTTATCTTTAGGTATGGGAACAAGTATCCATGTATCATTCTTTTCAATTTGCATCAGTTCTTCCTTCATGGCTTTCATCCAGTGTTCATCATTGCAAGCTTCATTGACATCTTTAGGCTCAATCTTGGAAATCAAGCAATACTCTTCTCCAATCTTTCTTCTAGTTTGCACACCTTTATTCTTGTCTCCTATAATTTTATTTTCATAATGATTTAGCTTCACATACCTTGGAACTTTAGGACTTTCTCAAACTTCTATTTCTTTTGTTCTTTCTTCTGCATTTGAACTTGTCTCTGCTTCTCGACTACCTTGATTTACCATAACAAATGGAAGTTGTTTTACAAAAACATATGGAACAATTTGAAGTTGATTTTGTGTCTGAGCATTTTTCCCTTTGTTTGTGTTGTCTTCCTAGTCATCTGAATCATATCCATAGTATCTAGATGATTTAGCAGAATCCTCATCAACTCTAACATTTGCACTCTCAACAATTTTTCTTAATCTTTTGTTATAGCACCAGTAGGCCTTACTTCTAGTAGAGTAACCTAGAAATATTCCTTCATCACTTATTGCATCAAACTTTCCTATGTCCTCATCTCTCTTGATGTAACACTTGCTTCCAAAATCTTGAAATATTTAACTGTACGATTATAACCAAACCATAGTCCAAAAGGAGTCTTACCAGAAATACCATTGACATTCACCCAGTTTAAAGTGTACATAGCAGTGCTTAAAAATTCACTCCAATATATGTGAGGCACATTTCCTTCTATCATCATTGTTCTAGCAACATCCATAATTGTTATGTTCTTCCTCTTTGCAACTCCATTCTGTTGAGTGGTTCGGGGAGCATATAACTATCTTTCTATTCCATGCTCTTCACAAAAATAATTAAACTCCCTAGAGGTGAACTTACCACCTCTATCTGACCTTAAGCATTTGATTTTTAGACCTTTCACATTCTCTTCCATAGCTCTGAAACTTTTTAACTTTTATAATGCTTCACATTTTTCTCTTAAGAAAGCAACCCATCTCATTCTAGAGTAATCATCAATAAGTAGCATAAAGTACTTCTCCATGAAGACATCTGACTCTAGAGGGACCACATAGATCAGTGTGTACCAACTCTAGTAATCCATTTGATTGATGTTGTTTGCTCTGAAAATAGAATCTAGTATGTTTTCCCATCTGACACTCCTTGCAAATTGTGTTAGTAGGCTTCACTAGCTTAGGTAGATCTCTTACTGCTTGAGCGGAACATACTTTGACAATGTTATCAAAATTCACATGACACATCCTTTTATGCCATAACCAACTTTCATCTAATTGAGCAATTAAACAAATTTCACTAGCAACATTCAGGTGAAAAATATTACCTTTTGTCTTTTTACCTGAAGCAATTACATTTCCAGAGCTTCCAAGTATCCTGCATCTTCCACCCTTGAACTAGAGATCATAACCCTTGTCCACCATCTGTCCAACACTCTACAGGTTGTGCTTCAAGCCTTCAACATAAAGGAAATCATCTATTTTATGCTTACCACTAAGGCAAATGGACCCTCTGCCACAAATCACACCAACATTGTTATCTCCAAATCTTACAACCCCACCATCATACTTCTCAAGACTTAAAAATTTTCTTTTGTCACTAGTCATATGATGTGAGCATCCTCTATCAATAACCCACTCATCCTTTTCTTCAATTTAGACTGCAAGAGATTTCTCAACTTTAGCAGATTTATTAGCCACCGGACCATCTTCCTTGATAGTAATGAACACCAATTCATCCTCATTTTCATTATCTTTATTAGACTCTTCATTAGTCATTCCTTCTTCACCATAGTAACATTTCTTTTGAAATCTAGATTTGTTGGGCTTAGTTCTATGAACCCTTTCATGACACCTTGATTCAAAATAACTTATTTTACTGCAAGAGAAACATTTAATAGGCAACTTTCCTTTATACTTACCTTGTTCTTTTCCTTCTTTATTCACAATCAGTGCTTCCAATTGTTCTACTTCTCTTTCTTCATCTTCAAGCTATTTCATTTCTTCCTCATACTTGAATGAATTTCTGGAACATTCCCCTAGATCATATCTTTGATTTTTTCTTCTAGATATAGTAGCCTTAAATGCAGTTTCAGTCTTGGGAACAAATTCACCAAATTCACTTAACTCAAAGGCAGCCAGTTTACCAATTAGTGTATCCCTTCTCACATTTGTTACTGATCTGAATTCTTCAACAACATGAGCCTTTTCTTTGTAGGAGGGAGGAAATGATATAATCACTTTAGCTACAATTTCTTCCTCTTCTAGGGTACCACCGACACATGTAATACCCATCGCAATTTCATTTACTCTTTGCATAAAAGAAGAGATATTTTCATCTTCACCCATCTTCAATTTTTCATACTTGCCTTTCAAACTCTGTAGCTTAACCATATTCACATGTGCATCTCCTTCATACAAATTTTCTAGCTTCATCCACACCTCATGAGATATCTTCAGACATATCACATTTATCATTTATGAATCTGTCAAAGCACTCAACAAAGCTTCAATAGCCCTGACATTATTATCATCCTCTTTAATCTCATCAGTAGTGGAAGGACCATTCTGAGGAATAACATATGGATTCTTTGTAATCTTCTAGTAGGGTTCACCAATACACCTCTAATGACACTCCATCCTAACTTTCCACAATGAGTAGTTTGTTCCATCAAATCTAGGATTTTCCTTCTTGTATGATGCCATCTCGGATCACCTCAAGATTTTAAACTTCTTCAGAGGAACCTAATCTGATACCAATTGTTGGAAAAATAAGGATATAAAACTGAGAGGGGAGGATGAATTAGTTGTCACATAATATTGAAACTTTTCAAACTTTACTTAACTTAGTCTTAGATCTGATGAATGAAAAATAAACCGTTAACAATCAACACATTAGAAGCACATAGAACACCAATATTTTTTACATAGAAACCCTATTAGGGGAAAAACCACAATGGATGTTAGTCCACAATATTATACCCTATTAAAAGTATAATGAAAAATAATGGGCATGCACATGCATTCAGGCACACTATCTAGAGCTCAGTACTCAAATACAAAAGGGCTCACTACCCAACAATACACACTAACTTTGATCAAACAATCACTCTTATATATTTGCAACATGGAATTACATCAACTTCGTCAGCCAAAAATATAAAACATATTACAATGTCAGCCCAATTTTACAAATGAATTTTCAATATGGATCAAACATTGTTGGCTAATATTATGATGCGACCCAAAAAAATATCCTCGAGCACGCCGAACATTCAAATTTAAATCTTCAAGGATCCGTAACATGTTACAACCATCATGTCGGCCAAGAGCATGAAAATCCGAACACATATGAGAAAAATATTCAACCACAAGCACTCCGATCAATGTGGACATACAACAAATATAGATAATGATCTAGAAGCATCCAAAAACAACAAGAACTAACAGAGTAGCATCTAAAGCAATATAAATTACTATAATCACATAAACTTCAATTAGGAACACTAATAGAGACCACATAAACACTGTCAGAACACAACTGTCCATAACACTATCAAAACTTCATGCAGACCTCTAAAACTTCTGGTAGATGAACTAGATACTCTCGGTAATAAACCCTTGAGTCCACAATAGTTGATCTTCAATGTATAGAATAGGACACCTTCTTGACCTTCACTGCTCCATTAGCAACCTACAACTCTTCCTTCAATAATTTTCTCAATATCCTCGACATATACAACCTTGAATACAATAGTGCTAATAGTGTTGACATCAATGACAACCACATATAAACAACACAACCACAACATCCAATAGGCACATCTTTATCTTCTCTTCTTCTTCTGGATTTCCTACAACATTCTCCTCTTCATGTATAACTTTCTCATCCATAGGAATATTTTGGAAAGGAGAGGCAGGAGGGGGATTATTTCCTATACTTTCTCTCTTTACTTCTTCTTGAGTGTCATCAATAGGTGCCTCTTCATTCCCTTCTATTTCATTTGTCATTTCATCAATATTTTTTGTAGGAGGAGCCTTTTGTTTAGGAGAACTTCTCCTCACATACACCTATGTATTTTCTCCTAAACTTTCTATTTCTACCACCTTGATAGGAATAGTGTCTTCTTCATTAACCTTTTCCTTCTTTTCCTTGGCAATTATTTGGCCCTCAGTGATAATTCTTCTCTTTTTGGAAGGCTGAGCTTCCTCAGTACCTTCTTCAGTAATTTCCTTTGAAGGCTTCCTAGCCTTGGTAATAGGTTGCCTCTTTTACTTTCACTTTTCTTGTCTTTTGGTTCTTCTCTTAATGAGGAATTTTGTTTCCTCCACATATTCTTCTAAATGGACCTTAGTAGTATCATTCTTAGTTGTTTTTTCCTCCTGTTTTGAACGGGATTCAAGATCCCCCATCAAATCATATGTTAATTTTGTGCCATATACCTCCAAGTCAAGAATATTTTGCTTCACCCATAATTTGGAGTATTTTAACATAGTAGCATTGAGTATATTCCAGTCAACCACCTCTTCCTCAGACCAATTGATGGTAGGAAGTGGTTTATCTTTATATTTCTCATAATCATGATGTTGCAGAAGATCCTCTTCATCATCCACTTGATCAAGAATATTGGCTGTCTTGTACAATCTAATCAACCTCAAGGATGACCTAGAACATTTTCTCTTGATCAATTCAAACTCATCTCTGGAGTTAGCCCAATAATCTTCAATGTGATCTCTCTGCTTGAACTCTCTGGTGGCCATCTTATGTGCAACACCATAGGGATCAAAGTTCCCTCTATCTGAATGTGAATACAAATGGAAATTGACCATATCCCTTTCTGAATGGTGAGCACTCTGAATAGAGGGGAAAGCTTCCAATTCTCCAATCCTCAAAGGGAAATCTCCTCCAAGACTCATCCTATGCATATTCTTTAAAAAAGTGTCAAATGCAACAACTTACCTAGATACTTCCAATAATATAAGCTTATATGTTGGATATCTTGGAAATCTAAGGAGTACTGCCAGTGTACCATGTACTCTAACATAAGAAAACCTTGGAAATTGAATGAACCAATAACCATACTTATTGATTAAATCCATTCCATCTGTTGAGATCCTAACATGGAGCACATCTTGAAGCATCCTTGTGATGTACGTAAAAAAGCATCATTGGCCCTCCTATAGTTTTTAGCATTGAAATGTAGCTAAGTATATGCATCACAAATCCTATCCTTCCCAAGGACTCCCTTGTAGCTTAAACCTTTATACTTATTCTTTCAAACTAGTAGGTACACAACGTATGAGATAATAGTGAAATTCTCTATGTCATGTACATTTCTTAGCTGCATATCCAGGTTGTCACTTGTGATTCTAGCCTAATGGTAATGCACTCCTTTGAAAATTTGTGATATGACATAAAACATCCACTCTTTGAATATGAAGGACTCATCCAATCCCATAACTGTTTCTAAGAGAGTGATCATGTCATTGTATTCCTATTTGAAGTCACTCCTGTGTAACTACTTGGGTAATTTGGAATAATGTGACTTTGGTTTTTCAATCCAATTACTATTCATCATATCCAAATCCTTATTTGGGTCCTTTTATAAAACTCCTCAACCTCCTTGATGTTATTATTTACCAACTTATGATGAGAACCAATATTGAAATTTCATGCTATGAACTCCCAGTTATGTTGGCTACTATTCTCCCTTGTGGGGCCACAATTACCCTCTTATCAGAATCATAATGTTTGGCACATTCTATAACCAATTTAAGATATTGCATTTAGGGTGGAAAACTAGCAGCCTGAGCCAATCCTGTATTAGTGATAACTTGAGCAAGTGGTTTTTTTGCATCACCAAACATTCTTTGTTTGAAATCATTGTAGTCCACGTGACCCATATTGGTATCTCCAATATTGCTCCATGTGGAAATGATCTTGGTCTCTAGCTTTTTCCCCTTAAAATCATACTTCATCTTTTATACTCTGGTTAGAAGACCCTCCTTGAAAGGTTCAGTTGATTTTTCTCTAGACTCTACAACCTTGCAAGATTCACCCTGCATCTATTTAAGAAAATATCACAATTACTATAATGTTAAGGAGAATACCTCAATTGCATCATTAAATTAATTATTTAAATACCCATGCAATTCCAAAATCACCAGTAGTTAGTGCCATGATCAAAAAACCAAGTTTAACATCCCTAAAATTCATTTCAAGAAAACCTTGGGTTTATCCACCTCCATCGAATTTTAACGAAGAAAGCACTTTTAGGGAATCCACCCCTCAATGGACTCCATGAAGATCTGAAGGCCCGAGAAAATTTGTGATGGATAGATTTTAGTTAAAGCTCAAATATTTAGCCAACACTTGGTTTTAACAATTATAACCTCAAAAAGGGTCATCATTCAACACTCCTCACAATTCGATCAACAAGTACCACATGCATTTCAAACCTTGGGGATTTTTGCTAGAGATGGATTCGGGGAAATCCAAGGTTGAGGGATTTTGTGAAGGAATTGAATATTAGGGAATCCGTTCTCAGACGAATTCCGCAAGAAGCATGAAGCTTAGGGAAATCCATGATGGATGGATTTTCACTAAGGATTTGACCGTCGGGTTTTTTCATCAATGGCAAATTTTCATGAATTTTTTCCTTATCACTTATTTCTTCAAAAACATGGGTTTGGTGATAATTTCATCATTCCTACAGAAAATATTGGGTTTGAGTGCAAGTATAATAAAAAAAATACAAAAGATTTCTATAGTCCACCATAAACAATCTAATCACAATCAATTCTTCTGGATTAAAACTAGGGTTCATGAATGAACATGCCTCCTAGTTTGAACTCGCATATCTAGGGAATCAACAAATGTTTTAGTATTATTCATGGGTGCACATCTCATGAGTGATATGAAGTTTGAATTTAAAACCCCAATTCCATCGAAAGCATAGATGCCCTAATCTAACATTGATCACCAAAAATCAAAGAAACCTAGCTTAGGATTGGTGTCCTAATCCATTTAAACTCAAAAGATCATTAGAGAAATAAAACTTGTGGGAAAAATTAAATACTAATAAATAAAAATAAATGTACGAATGAAAATATAAAATGTGAATGATGAAGCAATATTGAATTCAAATGGTAATGTAAAATAAAGGCGATGCTCAAAAATTACCATCAAATCATTAATAAATTTAAGTAAATCCACAAGAGATTGTGAAAACCCTACCTCTAATTGCACAAATGTGAAACAATGGTGAAAACCCTCACTCAAAAACCTTGGCCGATGACCCAAAAAATGCAGTATCAATCCAAGCTTGTCCTCACAACAAATGGAAGATAACCCCCAAAGTACTTCTTAAAATCACGACTCAAAATGAGCACCAGATGATCACACAAGAGTATAAATCGACCCCATAAAGAGCAATAAATGGTACGTATGGTGACCAAGAAAAAAATTAATGCATTGACAAGACAAAATGCCACATTTTGGGGATTTGAGGCCATGATAGACTCAAGGAAATCCAAGTGCCACAGATTCTGTGAACTCCAATCTGTTGGGGAAATCCACCTAGGATAGATTTATGTGAAACCTACTCCTTTGGGAGAATCCAGTAGGCAAGGAATTCCATGAGAATCAATCCCTCAAGAAAATCCGGCAAGGGTGGATTTTTGTGAAACTCACTAGAACTTGCACAATTTGTTGCCTTAGTGAAATTTTCATGATATCATTCATTCTAGGCCTTATCAAAGATTGAAATGTTGCAAAGAAAAAAACCCAAAGTGCAGATAAAGAAATGTGACTCAACTAGGTGAAGTGAAACCAAAACCTAAAGGAACCTATCCCTTAAGGGGAAAAGGTCAAACCTAAAGCAAAAACCAAAAAGAAAAATAAAGTAGAAGATGGCCCCTACCTCTAGTAGGGTGTGTGTGCAAAAAAAAGTGCACAACACATACATATTTTCTTTTCTCTTTTCACATTACTCACTCTCTCCCTTTCAAATTATCTTTTTCACATGCTTCTCTCTCCCTTTTTAGCCTCTCTTTTTCACATGATTCTCTCCCTCTTCAAGATATCAATGGAAAAGGACAACAAATTTTCATCATTTATGTTTCCCCTTTGAAATCAATCAACCTTCTCACAACTGCTTTGTAACTTTCTTTCCTTATTTCTTAGTATACCCCCCTTAGGAGCACACACCATATTGTATCAATTAACAACCGCTATACAATGAGAACACTCACTCCCCTGAATGAAAAAACTAGCAATGCCACTACCTACTCCCCCTGAGGGGCAGCCACCAAAATTAATCTAGAAAAAAGGTTAATTTTGAAATCTGCTTGACTGATGCATCTCCTTATGCATCTAGTTCAAGGAAGAAGGGGAAAAAACCCATAACATCTCCTAGAGATACTCAAAATTATTTTTAGGAAGAGCCTTAGTGAATATATCAACAATATAATCCTTTGTAGTCACATATTTAAACTTCAAATTGCATTCTCTACAACCTTCTCTCTCAGAAAGTGATGCTAGATGGAGATATTTTTTGTCCTTGAATGCATTACCAGATTTTTTGAAATATTGATGGCACTTGTATTTTCACAAAAGATATAAATTGGTTCATTATATATTATTCTAATATACTTCAATGTTTGCTTCATCCACAACACTTGTGTGTAGCAAAAGGCTACTACAATGTAATTTGCCTCTACAGTAGATAAAGATATTGAATCTTGTTTATTTCTAAGCCATGATACTAATTTTCATCCAAGAAAGAATGCACCACCACTTGTACTTTTTTGTTTATCAATACAACCAACCCGATCAACATCTATGTAATCACTCAAAGTAAAATTATTATCCTTTGGATACCATAAGGTAGGATCCAGAGTGCCCTTTAAGTATCTAAATATTCTTTTTATTGATGCAACATGTGACTCTATAGGATCTTGAAATATAGCTATAAGAAAAACTGCATGCATGATATCCGGTCAAGTAGCGGTTAGATATAGCAGCCCACCAATCATTGATCTATACTTTCTTTAAATAGCTTTTGGAGATTCATCATTCTTTCTCAGTTTGCAACCAGTAACCATAGGGTTACATACCGATTTAGAATCTTCCATTCCAAACTTCTTCAACATCTCTTTGACATACTTTGATTTTAAAATGAAAATACCTTTATCTGTTTGATTGATTTGTAGTCCAAGGAAGAAATTCATCTCCCCAAACATAGAAATTTCAAACTCTTTATGTATCTCTTCTACAAACTTCTTACATATAGCTTCATTGCCTCCAAAAACTGTCATCAACATATACAAACACAATCATGATTTGATCTTTTTCAACTTTAAATTAAATATTTCTATTTGTAGTACCTTTATTGAATCCTTGTTGTATCAAGTACCTATCCAACCTTGCATACCAAGCTCTAGGAGCTTTCTTCAATCCATATAATGTATTCTTCAATCTATAGACCATATCTAGTTTGTCTGATAATTGAAATCCTTCTGGTTGTTCTATGTATACCTCTTCTTCCAATTCTCCATTCAAGAAAGTAGACTTCACATCCATATAATAAAATTTGAAGTTATTATGTGCTGCAAAATCCAAAAATATCTTGATCGCTTCCATTCTTGCAATCAGACCAAATGTCTCCTCAAAATCTATTCCTTCAACTTGTGAGTAGCCTTTACACACAAGTCTTGCCTTGTTCCTTACCACTTCTCCATTCTCATTTAGTTTGTTTCTAATTACCCACTTAGTTCCAATCACATTTTTTTTTGCTAGTCTTAGGGAAAGTTCCCAAGATTCATTCTCTTAGGGAAAGTTCCTAAGATTCATTCTTCTTAATCTACAATAGTTTTTCTTCCATAGCCTTGACCCAAAATTCATCCTTGCATGCCTCAATCACTGTTTTAGGTTCAAATTCAGAAATTAAACATAGATTTACCTATTCTTTAGTAGCTTTCCTTCTTTTCAGTACACCTTTTCTCTTAATGATCTGATCTTTAGAATTATTCTTCTCTACATACTTAGGAGTTTTAGGGGTCTTTCCTAGAGCTTATTCCTCTTCAATCTACACTTATTTTTCCTTAGCTTTTTCTTCTTCTTTGCAAGAAGACTCATATGACTCATATCCATCTATTACCATAGAATTATTCTAAAAGTATTCATAAAATTTGACACTTGCACTCTTAACAATCTTTCTCAATATCTTGTTGTAGCATTGATAAGCTTTTCTTCTAGTAGAATATCCAAGGAAGATACCTTCATCAAACCTTACATCAAACTTTCCTAAGTTTTCATCATGTCTTTTGATATAACATTCACTTCCAAATACTTTTAATTTCTTGACAGTAGTGATCCTTCCATACCACCGCTCATATGGATTCTTTGTGTTGTTTGCTCTTGCTTGAACTATTGTAAGTATATAAATAACGGTGTGAGTTTCTTCTCTCTATTAGACTTCTGGTAGGTTTTCTTCTTTCATCATTGTTCTTGTTGCTTCTTAAATAGTCTTGTTCTTTGTTTCAACCACTACATTTTGCTGAGTAGTACTAGGCCAGACAAGTGCAATTATTCTCACAAAATATGTTAAATTCATTGGAGATGAATTATTCACCTTTTTCAGATCTCAAAAATTTGATATTCATATCCATTTCGTTCTCAACAATAACTTTAAATGCTTTAAATTTATCTAGGGGTTCAATTTTTTCTTTTAGAAAAGTAACCCATATCATTCTAGAATAATCATCAATCAATAACATGAAATGCTTGTAACCTTGAAGAATTATTAATCTTGTAGGACCACAAAGATCTATATGTAATAATTCCAGCATTCCGATAGTAGATTGCTCTTTGAATCTGAAGCTTCCTCTTATTTTATTTCCAACTTAAAATTCCTTATAGACAACATTGATAGGATTTGTAATCTTTGGTAGATCTCTCACATCTTGAATTGAACTTATCCTTACTAGGTTATCAAAATTGATGTGACACATCCTCCTATGCCATAACCAACTTTCATTAATATGAGTCATAAAGAAATATCCATCAGCACCCTTAAGCTAATAAACATTTCCATCCATCCTTATTCTAGTAGCAATCACAGTTCCAGAGCTTTTTCTGATCTCACATCCATAATCATGAAACATAATATTGTATCCTTTGGTACACATTTTTCCAACACTCAAGAGGTTATGTCTCAAACCCTTAACATAGTAACAACATCAGTACACTTGTCATCAAATCTGATTGAACCTTTTCCATATATCTTAGCAGATGTATCGTCACCAAATCCAACACATCCTTCGTCATAAATTTCAAGTGGAACAAAATCACTCTTGTCATTTGTCATATGGCTAGAGAATTCATTGTCAATGATCTAGTAATTCTTCTCTTTTCTATCATGAAAATTAGATACCAAAGTACCTTTAGTCTTCTCCTTTATCTTTGGAGGGATTTCCTTCACACATCTCTCAAAGTTAGTAGAACTAGTTTCATCTTTTAAATCCATGAACAAGAATTCGCCATCATCATCATCTCCATAATCAGATTCATCATAAAAAATACTTGCATCTTCTCTAACATAATAAATTTTCTTAACCATTTTACCTTTATTCTCCTTATTTTTGTTATTCAAAGCTCTATTTGGAAATCTTGAGGCATAATATCCTATCTTTCCATAAATTAAACATTTGAAAGGAAACTTACCACTATACTTACCAGTACCATTTTTCATTCTCCTTACAAATTTAGCTTCCACATCATCAAGATCCACCTGATCTACTTCCTTAATCTCTTTCAATTTTCTAGCCTTAAAAGCAGTCTCAACTTTTGCATGGTTATTTGTACCAAATTTTGGTGTGCTGTGACTAATCATGCTATACTATACATCCCAGCATGTATCCTTGTTAGGGTCTGGGGCCAAGCCAGGCCCTGGATGGGGGTTCTGGGATGGCAGCCCTCGAGAAAAATTTTCCTCCTACTTTTTTACGTCATCACCGAAAAAGGGAAAATTCAATGAAAAAAGAAAAAAAATAATTTTGTAGAACCCTAATTTGGAAGCTTCTAAGCTTGTTAAAAAGGGGTTCGGATGGGGGTTATAGTAGGATGAAAAATGTGATTATTCACAAGATTGCAATAGTTTTTTGCACTGGATAATAAAATCATTGGATGGCTACGGTTTTGTGGATGTAGCCTCGATTGGGTGAACCACATTAAATTATTTGTGTTATAATTTATTCTATGTGTGTTTTAGTTTCTTTGTTTATTAATTAAATCTACATTTAATTGTTAGATATCCACCATTTCTAACCCTAACAAGTGGTATCAGAGAGCTATATTTTGATTATCATCTATAGGAAGGTCTCACAGTTGAGTGGGCATAATGGCAGATGAGGGTAAGAAGGTTGAGAAGTTTAATGGGAAGAGCTATCAGTTATGGAAGATTCAGATGGAGGACTATCTCTATTAGAAGGGTTTATGGTGGCCATTGGAAGGAAAAACCAAGAAAGCCATAGCAATTTCTAATGAGGACTGGGAGATTTTGGATAGAAATGCTCTTGGTAGTATTTGTTTATGCCTGGCACAATTGGTGGCGTTCAATATTACAATAGCAAAGACAACTCAAGAGTTGATGGAAACCTTGGTGAAGATATATGAAAAGTCTTCCACTTCGAATAAGGTATTTCTTATGAAGCGTTTATTTAATATGAAAATAGTAGAAGGTGGGTTAGTTACTTATCATTTAAATGATTTTAATACGGTCACCAGTCAATTAACTTCTATAAAAGTAAACTTTGATGAAGAAGTTAGGGCTCTTTTGATTCTGTGTTCTTTGCCTGAAAGCTGGAATAGCTTGGTAATGGTTATTAGCAATTTTGTTTCTAGTTCTAATACATTGAAATTTGATGATGGTGTTGGTGTTATTTTGAGCGAGGATATTCGTAGGAAAAGCTCAAGTGGAACATCCACATCAGGAAGTGTTTTGAATGCAGAAAGCAAGGGTAGAACAAAGGAGAGAGGAAACAATTTTGGAAATTGTGGGAAGTCATGAGGAAAATCAAAGGACAAAATGTCCCAATCTAGAGACAAGAGGGATTGTTGGTACTATGGTAAGCCGGGTCATTTAAAGAAAGATTGTTGGTCTTAGAAAAATAAAGGAGACAAAAAAGAAGGAAGTAAAGAGGAAAATGTGGTAAGTAATAAATCTGATGAGGATGCTTTGATTCTTTACCTTGATAATGTTGATGATTCTTGGGTGTTAGATTTAGGGGCTTCATTTCATGCTACCCGCCATAGAATTTATTTTCTTGATTATGTCCAAGGGGATTTTGGTCTGGTTTATTTAGGAGATAATGAACCCTGTTAAATTGTTGGAAAGGGAAGAATCAAGATTAAGTTGCAGAATGGGAATCATTGGCTACTACATGAGGTAAGGCATGTTCCAAAGTTAAGCAAAAATTTAATTTTAGCAGGACAACTAGATGATGAAGGTTGTGTTGTTACATTTAGTGATAAAAATTGGAAGGTCACAAAGGGTGCCTTAGTGGTAGAAAAAGGTGTGAAAGTAGGCACCATATATCTTTGTACAGTTCATACTGTTCCTTCTACTTTAATTGTTAAGGAAAAAGGTCAATGTTTAGGAATTATTGTTGTAGTTCAGCAGGTAGAAGATCATACAGTTTCTATGGACTCTGAATCAACACTATGTCATAATAGACTTGGGCATATGAGTGCAAAAGGTATGAAAGTACTTCATTCAAATAATGTTTTACTAGGTCTAAAATGTGTTAATATGGATTTCTGTGAAAGTTGTGTGTATGGAAAACAAAAGAGAGTAAGTTTTCTCAAGGATGGGAAGCAAAAGAAAGATGAGAAAT
This sequence comes from Sequoia sempervirens, assembly GCA_007258455.2. Classification (NCBI taxonomy): domain Eukaryota; kingdom Viridiplantae; phylum Streptophyta; class Pinopsida; order Cupressales; family Cupressaceae; genus Sequoia; species Sequoia sempervirens. The sequence continues at coordinate 343,526,449 of VDFB02000003.1, read as the reverse complement.
TGGAGCTTGTGCATATGGATGTATGGGGACCAACTCAGGTATCTTCTCTTGGTGGATCTCTGCATTATGTTACATACATTGATGATGCAACTAGGAAGGTATGGATTTATTTCCTTAGGTAGAAATCTAATGTATTTGAAACTTTTAAAAAATGGAGAAGCTTGGTTGAGAATGAGATGGGTAAAAAGAGAAAATGTCTTAGATCTAATAATGGTGATGAGTATTACAACAAAGAGTCAGAAGATTATTGTTCCTCTAATGGTATTCATAGGCAAAAAATGGTTCCAAGGACTCCACAGGAAAATGGAGTGGCTGAGCACATGAATAGAACAATAATGGAGTGTGCACGGACTATGAGATTGCATGTTGGGTTGCCTTTAAAAAATGTGGGAAGAGACTGTAAACACTATTCTTTATTTAATTAATAGAGGTCCCTCTAATCCTTTGGGTTGTGGTATTCCAAAGCAAGCATGGCAAGGTAAGAAGGTGAGTTATTCTTTTCTCAAAACCTTCAGTTTTGAAGTATTTGCACATGTAGATTCTGAAAATAGAACCAAGCTTGATGCAAAATCAAAGAAATGTATATTTGTTGGATATGGCATTGATGAATTTGGTTATAGGCTTTAGGATTTTGAAAATTAGAAAATTGTGAGAAGCAGGGATGTCATATTCAATGAGAAAGTCTTGTACAAAGATTTGTTGCTACAACATGAGAAGAAAGAAAATGATTATGCAATGTTGGATGATATTACAAACAATGATGTTTAAATGGTTCCTCGTGTTGGGCAACAACAACAACAACAAATACCACAAACTCTTGTTAGACGATCTTCAAGGATAAGTAGACCTCCAGAAAGATACTCTCCCTTTTTGTATACTATTTTGTTAACTGATCCTGGTGAACTAGAATATTATGATGAAGCTATGCGGGTGGACACCGAGGTTCAGTGGGAGCATGGAATGGAAGAAGAAATGGACTCCTTGCTAAAAAACTAGACTTGGGAATTATGCAAGTTGCCTGCAGGTAAAAAGGCTTTACCAAACAAATGGGTTTATAGGCTAAAAGAGGAGGATGGAGGTAAGAAGAGATTTAAAGCCAGATTATTTGTAAAGGGATTTTCACAAAAAAAGGGTATTGATTTTGATGATATTTTTTCTCTAATTGTTAAAATGACTTCTATTCGTATTGTTTTAAGTATTGTGGTTGCTGAAGATTTGCATTTAGAATAGCTTGATGTTAAAACAACCTTTCTCCATGGTGATTTGGAAGAGGAAATATATATGGACCGGCCACAAGGATTTGAGGTCAAAGGTAAGGAGAAACTAGTGTGCAGATTGAATAAAAGCTTATATGGCTTGAAGCAAGCACCTCAGCAATGGTACTTGAAATTTGATAGTTTTATGGTTGAGCAAGGCTACAACCGATGTAATTCTGACCATTGTGTTTATTTTAAGAGGTTGGATAATGACAACTACATTATTTTATGTTTATATGTTGATGAAATGCTTGTAGTAGGGTCTAACATGGATCACATAAGTGAGCTAAAACAATAGTTAGCAAAATCTTTTGCTATGAAGGATTTGGGGGTAGCAAAACAAATCCTTGGTATGAAAATTTGTAGAGATAGGAAAAACAAACAATTTTTTTTATCTTAGGCTAATTATGTTGAAAAGGTGTTGCAGAGATTTCATATGGAGAATGCAAAAGTTGTCAGCACACCTTTGCCTAGTCATGTTAAATTGACTAAGGATATGTGTCCAAAGACACAGGAGGAGGAAGAAAAAATGTCTAGGGTACCATATACTTCAGCTGTAGGTAGTTTAATGTATGCCATGGTATGCACGAGACTAGATATTGCACATGCCATAGGAGTTGTTAGCAGGTATTTGAGTCATCCTGGAGTTGAGCATTGGAATGCGGTAAAATGGATTCTCAGGTACTTGAGAGGTATATCCAATAAATGTTTATGTTTTGGGGGCTCTAATACTAATTTAAAAGGCTATGTTGACATAGATTTGGCAAGGGATATAGATACCAGGCAAAGTACCATAGGTTATGTATTTACAATTGGTGGGACAGCAGTGAGTTGGATTTCTCGATTGCAAAAGGTGGTTGCTTTATCCACCATAGAGGCATAGTATGTTGCTACAATAGAGGCAGCAAAGGAGATGATATGGCTACAACTTTTCATGGACAAGTTGGGAAAACAACAGGCTAGAAATCACTTGTTTACAGACATCCAATGTGCTATACATCTTGCAAAGAATTTTGCCTTGCATTCTAAAACAAAACACATACAGTTGAGATATCATTTCATTCAGTCGGTGTTGGAAGATGGACAGGTCAAGCTAGCCAAGATACATACATATGCCAATATAGTAGATATGTTTACGAAGGTGGTGACAAGGGAGAAGCTGATATCCTCTTTAGCTCTAGTTGGCCTTCAAGGTTGAATTCAATTATAATAGATTAGCAGGGTCCAAGGTACTTATTTCTAGTGGGATTTGTAAGTGCAGCAGTGTCATCTAGGATCAGTCTCCAAGTGGGAGATTGTGTTGATGTGGAGCCTAATCAGTCTCCAAGTGGGAGATTGTTGGTGTGTGGTGATTGATCATGCTATACTGTATATCCCGACATGTATCCTTGTCAAGATCTGAGGCTGGGTAGGTATTCGGGGGCAGCAGCCTCTGAGAAAAATTTTCCTCCTACTTTCGCGTCATCACCGAAAAAGGGAAAAATCAACGAAAAAAGAAAAAAAATTGATTTTTTAGAACCCTAATCTAGAAGCTTCTAAGCTTGTTAAAAAGGGGTTCAGATGGGGGTTATAGTATGATGAAAAATGCAATTATTCGCAAGATTGTAATAGGTTTTTGCACTAGATAATACAATCATTGGATGGCTATGGTTTGGTGGATGTAGCCCAAATTGGGTGAACCACGTTAAATTATTTTTGTTATAATACTATGTGTGTTTTAGTTTCTTTGTTTATTAATTAAATCTACATCTAATTGTTAGATATCTGCCATTTCTAACCCTAACACCAAATTATCTCATCTCAAAAGTAGTTAGAGAACCATATAGTTGATCTCTGGTATATTGATTTAAATTTTTCAATTCCTCAATAGCAGAAAATTTATGACTAATATTTAGGAAGAGTTCTAAGAAATTTATTTACCACTTTTGGTTCTTTGAGTTCTCCACCAAGACCTCTAATGGAACTGACCACTTTATCTACATTCTGCATGTAGCTTGTAACATTTTCATCTTTAGACATCTACAAGTTCTCAAAAATGATCTCCAATTTTTGCATCTTAGCTTCTTTGACCTTATCATCTCCTTCATAAATTATTTCTATTTGTTATTCCTTCATGACCACCCCATTTTCTTCTTTGGTCAAAATGGGTCTCCCTTGTTTTTTTCCCTTAGTGTTTTTGTTTTTCCTTTGGCAGTTTTTTTTCTCCCAGGCCTTATTTTCTTGTGTTTTGATAGGTTCAAGTTTTGGATTGGAACTAGCACTTTTCACCTTTGGAAAGTTCAAGTTCTAGTTTCTATTCTGAATCTGATCACCATGATTTTTCCTCTATTTTGTTTTGTCTTTCAATTTTGAGATTCAGAAAGGAACTTGAACTTGGCACCTAGACAAGGTTCACCTTCCTTATTCCATCTCAATTATGACCTCCTCTTTCTTGTTGTCTTTTTCTTTCAAAATTATATTTTAGAACATAGTCATAACCTTGCACTTTTAGAAGGTTCCTATTCTTAGTTTCGACCTGATCCCAATTTTCATATCTGTTGTGTGTTTTCATATCAGGTTTGAGTTTTAGACTAGAACTAGAACCTTACACTTTTTGAAGGTTCATGTGTTGAGACCATTCCTGATCCTAAATTTTTCTCTGCCTTTATATTGTCACATTGGTTTACTCATAGGCACTGTCCTCATCCCGATGCCCAAACTAAATGCATTAATGACAGTTTGTTCGTATGTGCGAGACTCATATATATTCCAATTTCCTTTGCATTTTGGCTCAAAATTGCTTTGCATTTTCACAAGTAAGAGCTAGAGCAGAGCAATTGATTGAGCACAAGTTCAAGTTTTGTGGCTTTCAATTGTATGTTGCTAGTTTTGATGTCACATCATTTGAGGTAGGGGTTCTCTATTTCTTTCTTTTCTTTTTTCATTTTCTTTCATTTTCTCTTTTGCTTGTTCATTTGATTGCTTAATTTCTTGTTTGTTGGTTTTTTTTTCTTGTTTGTTTATTTTCTTTGCTTGTTTGTTTGTTTTCTTCGCTTGTTTGTTTGTTTGTTTTCTTTGCTTGTTTGTTTATTTTTCTTTTGTTGTTTGGTTTGTTCATGTCTTGTTTTTCTTGGGTTTGCATTTTTTTTTGTTTTTATTTTTGTCTCATTTTTAATGCACAGGTTTTTTTGTTCCCATCATGCCTAGCTGGTCTAGGGTTTTCATACCATTAGGTTGAACTTTTTAAATTTTTTGAAAATATTGAACTATGTCGGCCTTTACAAATCTAAGTTGGAACCCTAGGTTCTTTCCCACATCTGATCCCTAAAGCAACTAATTTGACTAAGTATTGGATCAATATTTTTAATAGGGTCCTGATATTTGAATCAATCTCGATCCCAATTCCTAAAAGTTTTCTAAACATTGAAAATTTTATTTTTTAACCTCATACTTGATAATGTTTTTCTTTCGAATTTGACACATGTTGCACGATCGGGTTTCGAAACCAAACCCCAACTGTGCACTTTCATATGGGTCTTATTCTTGATTCCATCATGACTCCAACTTCTAACCTTTGGTTGGGATTGAACCTTTGAATGAAAATTTACCTATTTCAAAATGATTGATCCAGTACTAGGTTCCAACTTGATTTCAACTTTCGAATTTTAGTTAGGATAAAAAAAAAAATGGAACCTTGCCCTTTCACCATCAGGTAGTCCATATTCCAAGTGTTGTTTCAATTCTAATTTTTGCACAACTTTTAGGATTGGACCTCATAATAAAACTCAAACCTTTGCACCAAAATAAGTTCTAGTTCTAGGTTCCATCCTGATTTTGACTCCTACCATTTTGGTTGAGATTTTTGAACAAGACAACTGAGAGGAGGGGTGAATCGGTTGTAATAAAATTTAATTTTAAAAATTTCATAAAAAATTAAGCCAATCACAAATCCTTTACTTTGTGCTAATATGATTAATCATTAAGTACAAAAGTAGAAACTAAAAATAATCACACAAACACAATAACACCATATTTACATGGAAAACCTAATAAGGGGAAAACCACGATGAGGATTAGCTCACAATATAGAGAATATCAAAACTGATTAAAAACACTCATTTCCAGAGAAGTCTCACTGCAAAAATATGACTCACTATCCAACAAGGGTTAACCACCCAGAGGGCTCATTGCCACAAAATTACAAAGAAGATAGAAGGGATTTGTTACAAAGAGAAAAAAAATCTCAATTCAACAGATATTTCCACCACAATTCGCTCAACCACTTGTAGACATACATGAATGATAGAGTACACCTTCATCTCACTGTATCTGGAATCTCAACAATGATTTCCCATTGATCTACACCAACCTACATCACATACACACTAATTCGCATGTATCTTGCTCTATTTCTTTGTACTTCATTTTCACCAATATCTCATCCTGTATTTATACCATCTTCAACTTTGAAACATATTCAAAGTCATCCATACATCATTTGTATTTATAAGTTCAAATTAGGTCGATGCCAAAACATTCTAGGATGGAATTAAAATGAGGGCCACCCAAACACATGCTAAGTGAGGACCCAAATAAATTACAACATGCTTTATGAACTTTGTAAGTAGTGTTTAACGCAAGGTCAACCAAACCAGTGTAAAACACATAAAAAATTAGGCACACACAACCTTAACATGATCAAATTCTTCCAAATAAAAAAATTAACTTCAACACGATCATATGAACTTAACTCTAGAATCACAAGTCATAAGACTCAAACAAGAAGAAATCTGGAGCAACTACATTTCTCCCGAACCTCGGCCAGATACACTGAAAACCACAGTTCATAACTAGTGAACATAACTCACATGTTACAACAAACCTAAAGCCCAAAATCGAGATATAGCAACTTCTAACAACTATGATCAACATATATGAATCACACAAAAATAGGAGAAAATATTAGAGAAAAAATTAGAGCAAACACTAAACACCTGCAACCTTTTTCCTTTACAATTTTCTCAATATCCTCAGCATATACAACCAATAAGCTTCACCCATGACAACAACAACTAGTTGAAAACTAGTTAACCAATTGACATCAATGAAAAAAATTCATACTTGCTTCATAATTGCAACAATCTCCCCCTTTGTTATTGATGGAAAGACATGATGTGAAAAACCATCAAAGACAACACAATAGATCTGAACAAATTTCCTCATTATTCTATTTTTTGTTTTTCCCCCTTAGTATATAATATTTTTCACATGATACTTCTTTCTCTCATCTTTCTCTCCATTTTTTTTACATCGGTCTCTCCCCATTTGACATCAATGGCAAAGGAAAAATATATTTTACATTGATTTCCTCTTTGACACAAAGAACAAAATACTATTTCAATGACAACACATGACACTACCTACTCCCCCTGAGAGGTATCCATCAAAACATCAATCCAAAAGAATGATAGATCCATAGATCCATCAAAATTATTCATATCCATATGCATCTAGTTCAAGGAGGGGAAATGACCCCTAAGTTCTCCCGGAGATACTCAAAAGTATCTTTAGGAAGATCCTTCATAAATATTTCAGCCACTTGATCTTTCCTAGGTACATTCTCAAGCTTTACTTCATTCTCCACAACCTTCTCTCTCAAAAAGTGATACTTGATAGAGATATGCTTTTTCCTTGAGTGCATCATTGGACTCTTTGAAATGTTACTTGCACTTGTATTATCAAAAAAGATAGAAATAGGATCATCATACAATATTCTAATATCTTTCAATGTCTATTTCATCCAAAAAACTTGTGTACAACAAGATGCAACAACAATATACTTAGCTTCAATAGTAGATAAGGAAATTGAATCTTGTTGTTTACTCAACCAAGCCACCAATTTTTAACCAAGAAATAATGCACCACCACTTGTACTCTTCCTGTCATCTACACAACCAGCCCAATTTGCATTTGTATAAGCACTTAGTGTAAAATCAATATCCCTAGGATACCACAAGCCATAATATGGAGTGTCATTCAAATATTTGAATATTCTCTTAACAACAACAACATGTGTTTCTTTAGGATATTCTTGAAATCTGACCACAAGACAAACTACATGCATGATATCTTGTCTAGTAGTAGTTAAATACAGAAAACCTCCAATCATAGATCTATATTTTCTCTCATCAACCTTAGGCGAATAACCATCTTTACTCAACTTGCAACCAGTTACCATAGGAGTGTATATTGGTTTGGAAGCATCCATCCCAAACTTCTTCAACATCTCTCTTACATACTTTGAGTGTGAAATAAAAATCCCTTTCTCTATTTGATTAATTTGCAACCCAAGAAAGAAATTCATCTCTCTAAGCATAGACATCTCAAATTCTTTTTTCATCTCTTCAAAAAACATCTTGCACATAGCTTCATTTCCTCTAAAAATAATGTCATCAACATATAAACCACTATCAATATTTTGTCATTTTTAATTTTAAAAAACATATTAATAACTATTATACCTTTGTTGAAACTTTGTTGAATCAAATACATGTCTAACCTTGCATACCAAGTTCTAGGAGCTTGATTTAATCCATATAAAGCCTTCTTCAATCTGAAAACCATATATGGTTGTTCTAATAGCTGAAATCCTTCTGATTGTTCCATGTAGACCTCTTCTTCTAACTCACCATTCAAACTATGCATACTTAACATCCATCTGATAGACCTTGAAATCTTTATGAGTAGAAAATGCTAATTTTTTTTTGATAGCTTCCATTCTTGCCACCAGAGTAAAAGTCTCCTGAAAATCTATTTCTTTTTTCTCATTCAACTTGTTTTTGAATACCCACTTTGATCCAATTATGTTTTTATTTTTTAGTCTAGGGACTAATTCCCAATTTGTATTCTTCTCAATCTACATAAGTTCTTCTTTCATAGCTTCCATCTAATGCTCATCTTTACATGCCTCACTTACACTCTTTGGTTCAACCTCAAAAAGTAAACACAAATTTATCTGACCAGTAGCAGTGGCTTTGCTTCTTGTTAATACTCCTTTCCTTTTGTCTCTAATGATTTTATTTTCTGAATGATTTTTCTACACATATTTAGGTGTCTTAGGGGACACCACCAGAGCTTGCTTTTCTTCTTCATTCTACCTCTCCTATTCTTCCACAACTTCTTCAACTCTTACACAATCAGTTTCATTAGATACATATCCATCAACTTCAATTGAATTCTTCATTGCTTCATCAACTTTGACATTTGTAATTTCCATAATATTTCTTAGTCTCTTATTGAAACATTTTTAAGCTTCACTCTTAGTATAATATCAAAGGAAAATAAATTCATCACTTCTACCATCAAACTTCCCTAAATTTTCTTCATCCTATCTGATATAGCATTTGTTTCCAAATACCTTGAAATACTTAAGAGTAGGAATTCTTCCACACCATAGCTCATAGGGAGTCTCGGTACTATTTTCTCTTGCTTGAAATCGATTGAACACATAAATAGTAGTGTGACTAGCTTCTCTCTAATAAACTTTCGATAAACCAAATTTAGTAATCATTGATCTTGTTGCTTCTTAAATTGTTCTAGTCTTTCTTTCCACAACTCCATTTTGCTAAGGAGTTCTAGGAGAAAATAATTATCTTTTTATTCCATGAGCATCACAAAACATATTAAACTTGTGGCAGGTGAATTCACCACCTCTATCATACCTCAATAATTTTTTTCTCAAATTCACTTCATTCTATACCATAGCTTTGAATGATTTGAATCTATCTAATACATCTTATTTCTCTCTAAGAAAAGTAACCCATGTATATTAGAGTAATAATCAATCAAAAGCATAAATTACCTTTCACCTTGCAGAATTCTCACTCTTGTAGGACCATAGAGATCTGTATGAATTAAATCCAATAGTCCAGTACTAAATTGTTCCATTGACTTGAAGTTGTTTCTAGCTTACTTTCCCAAATGAAAATTCCTACAAATAACATTAACAAGCTGTGTAAACCTCGGTAAATCTCTTACAGCTTGTACTGCACTGATCTTCACCAAGTTATCAAAATTAATATGACACATTTTTCAATTTCATAACCAACTATCATTAATCTGAGTCATAAGCAATTTCCATCAACACCCTTAAGCTGATATATATTTCATTGAGACTTATTTCTTACAACAATCATTGTTCCAGATCCTTTCATGATTTCACATCTCTCATCCTCAAATACAAGATTATATCATTTACTACACATCTGTCCAAAACTCACGACATTATGGCTTAAACCCTTAACATAGTAGACATCATCAGTATTATGCTTCTCATCAAAACTTATTGAACATATCCCACAAATTTTAGCACCACTATCATCTCCAAACATGACTAAGCCTCCATCATATTTTTCAAGTTTAACAAACTTACTCTTATCATCAGTCATGTGATGTGAACATGTTGGCAACACAAGGGCGGACAACTAAGAGGGGGGTGAATCAGTTGTCACAAAATTTCAAACTTATTCAACTTATTAACCTTATTCTCATATCTGATCAATAACCATGAAAGCATAAATCAACAACACATCAAAAACACACATAACACCAAGATTTTTTATGTGGAAACCCTGTTAGGGGAAAAACCACGGTGGAGGCTGGTCCACAAGATTATACCCTGTTAAAATTATAAATAAATGTGAATGGGGAATCCACATGCATTCAAGCAAACTGCCTAGATCTCAACTACAAAAGGAAGACTTACTATCTTACAAAATATTTGGATTACAACCACAAGATTTGAACTGAGAAAATAGCATCTACTAATGCCTGATTACAGTTTTGATTAAGCACATGAGCACTTCTTCACTTTTCTTTACTTTTCTTCACTCTTCTTCACACTCTACTATGCCTTCAAAATATTTAGAACATTATTCACGCACACCATACATTCAAATGGTATAAACAATCACTTATATGTATCTACAATAAGAAATTACATTGCTACATGTCAGCCTCAACAAAATAATAAAATGAATACAAACTATTGGCCCAAAACATTAAATATTATTAATGTGAATCAACCAAGGTTAGCCACAACATAGTGAAGACCCAAAATAAAATTCTTAAACATGAAACACCTTCAAAAATTATTCCTCAAAGAGCCAAGAACATGAAAAACATGAACATGCAAGAGAAAATCTCTAATCATGAGCACAAAAATGAACAAAGACATGCAACACAGATAGAGCACGATATAGAAACATGCACAAACATCATGAATCATTAGAGAAGCATCCAAAGTAACTGAACTTACTAAAATCACATCATCTTCATTCAGGAACACCAACTAAAGCAACAGAAAAACTGTCAGAATACAAATCTTCATAACACAATCAAATCTTCATGTGGATCTTTGAAACTTGATGTGGATAAACTATATATACCTGAAAAGAAACCCTTTAATCCACAACCTTTGATCATCAACATACAGAGCTTGCCAATAGATTGAACTTCACTTCACAACTAACAACCTGCAACTTATTTCATTACAATTTTCTCAATATCCTCAACATATACAACTTCTAAGACATTAATTCCAATAGTGTTGACATCAATGAAAACCACATATTAGAAACACAACCACAACATCCAACAATCTCCCCCTTTGGCATTGATGGCAACACATGATGTGACAAACACAATCAACATAGTTATCTTTAGCACTTACTCCCCCTTAGGTTCTTACTCTTTTCTCCTCAATTCTTTTACACGACTCTTCTCCCCACATGAATTTTCTCCTTAGATAATTCATAGTTTTTCACATGACTCTTCCCCCCCTTTGATATCAATGACAAATATTTCTTTTCACCACACAAGCTCTAAACCACATATTTGAACATTTGACTACTCCCCCTGAGTAGCAGCCATCACAACATCAATCCTGATCAAGATATGACTATGAAATGAATGGATTGATGTAATGAATTGCATCTTAGTTCTGATTAGGAGGGGTAAGCACACCTAGCTTCCCTCTGAGATACTCAAAAGTATCCTTAGGCAATGGCTTTGTAAAGATGTCTACAATTTGTTCCTTAGTAGGCTGATCCAGGGGACATTTTTTAGTGAAATTTGAAGTGTCTCCAATACTCCAAAATTCAGTACCATCGAGAAGAGTTTAGCGTCTAATTCCAACGCAACTTGAATGGAGCGAAAAGGAGTCCGTTTGCTCAAATTACAACCAGTCAAACTTCTAGTCAAACTACCATTAGGGGTTGTCTAGAAGGTGAAAAAATGATCATCTCAGAAATTGACAGAAGTGGCGTCAAATCAAAGGGCTCATTGAGATGATTCTGGCAATGCTCATTTTGTCAAAATATGACATTGGATGTTCAAGATATAGGCAGTCAAAGTTTGGTTAACTTGAGGGTACAACTGATGACGTCATCATGATGACGTGTTTGTCCGTACTGTACGGAGCACAAGTGGGCGAATTCTAATGAAAAACATGGTAGTTGAGTCATCTTGTATAGACCAATCACATCACAACACGTGGCATCTGTACGACACGTCGGCAACATCGTCAACAATCCAGTGAGCATGCAGTTTGCTTTGTCAGCATCGATGTGGCCTGTCCAGCGAATTGGAGCACGACACATGTCTTGTTGGTATTTGACATTTAGGTTTTATTTGTTGAAACACAATTTTGTTGGGGCTCGACCCCGTGACCTTGACCGTAATAGTCGGTCGTTACACCGTTACACCTCTGCCAATTTCGCTAACATATATAGCCGTCATTTTGTTTTGTTATTGATTTTTTCGGTGTTTGGTTTTAAAATGTAGCCAGTGGGTTTTGACCCGCCGACCATGTGGTGGTTAAAATCATATATAACCAATAGACCATTGATATCCGCTTAACTATTATAGGGGTTTGTTATGTTTTGTTGTATGAATAGGCCCGAGGCCTTAACAAATACCCCATTTTTGAGTAAAACCCACCAACTATTTTGTACCTGAAGTTGGTAAAGAACAAAATAGTCATTGTACAAACTGTTCAAGGGGGTTAAGCATTTATTTTGATGGTTAGGCCTAATTAGGCATATTTCATGTATAAAAAGAGGGGTATAGATTTGATTTCCCAAGTCCAGGTGGTGAGAATGGGAGAATGCTTGGGAGATATCGAAGACATTTCCGCACATCAGAGGAACGCCATGCTACTGTGCTTAAGGGAAATAGTCTTGAAGCAATTGTAACTATTTTTGGAGTATAATCGGATCGGTCACTCTGTTGGAGAGGGGCCCGGAGATGTAGTCCTTAGGGACGAACTTCGTTATCAATTGTATTTGTTCTCCTCTTTATCTTCTCTCTTTCTTTTTAGTTCATTATCTTGGCAAGCATATTATTTTCATTTCTTTATTTAAGCATTGTATTAAGTTATCATTTACGTTAAGCATTCTATAAGCAATTGCTCTAGATCCTAAATAGATCATAGGCACATACTCCAATCTAACTTCCTTTTCACTCACCTTTTCTCTCAAAAAGTCAAACTTGATAGATATATGCTTGGTCTTTGAATGTAACACTAGATTCTTAGAGATGTTGATTGCACTTGAATTATCATAGAATATAGCAATAGGTTCATCATACACAACTCTGATATCTTTCAACATCTACTTCATCCATAATACTTGAGTACAATTATTAGTAGCAACAATTTATTATGCCTCTATAGTAGATAAAGAAATGGCATTCTGCTTCTTACTTAACCATGAAATCAGCTTCTTACCCAAGAAAAATGCACCACCACTAGTACTCTTTTTGTCATCCACATCACCTTCCCAATCAGCATAAATAAAAGCACTCAAAGTAAGATCCTCATCTTTAGGATACCACAGACCAAAATCAATTGTCCCCTTCAAGTATCTAAAAATCCTCTTCACAGTAGTTACATGAGATTCCTTAGGATCATCTTGAAATCTTGCATCAATGCATACAACATTCATGATATCTAGCCTAGTTTAAGTCAAATAAATCAATCGACCAATCATCGATTTTTATCTAGTTTGATTTTCTTTTTGGAGAATTATCATCTTGTTTCAACTTGCATCCAGTCACCATAGGTGTACCAACTGGCTTTGAATCTTCCATACCAAACTTCTTTGGCAGTTCTTTCACATACTTGGACTGAGATATGAAGATCCCTTTATCTAGCTGAGTAATTTGTAATCCCAAAAATAATTTCATCTCACCAATCATAGAAATCTCGAACTCATTCTTCATCTCATCAACAAAATTCATGTATAAACCATCATCTCCTCCAAAAATGATATCATCAACAAAGATTTCAACAATCAAATCTTTATCATGATCAATCTTGAAATACAAATTACTATCAGTAGTACCTTTATTGAATCCAAGCTTCAACAAATACTTTCCCAATCTAGCATACCATGCTCTTTGGGCTTTCTTAAGTCCATATAATGCTTTCTTCAACCAACAAACCATATCTCCCTGATCAGTCAATTGAAATCCATCAAGTTGTTCAACATACACCTCTTCTTCCAGTTCACCATTTAGAAACGCTAACTTGACATCCATCTGATAAACCTTGTAATTTTTGTGAGTAGCATAAGCAAGAAATAATCTCACAGCTTCAATCCTAGGAATAGGGGAAAAAATTTCTTCAAAGTAAATTCCTTCCATCCAAGAATATCCTTTACACACCAATCTTGCTTTGTTTCTAACAAGTTCACCTTGTTCATTCAGCTCAAGTTTCTAAAGACCCGTTTAGTTCCAATTGCACTTTTTTTCTTAGGTCTAGGAATAAGAATCTATGTATTATTCTTCTCAATTTGTTGTAGTTCTTCTTTCATTTCTTCTACCCAATGTTCATCTTTGAATGCTTCATTCACACTATTAGGCCCGGTCTTTGAAATTAGATAGTGTTCTTCTACAATTTTTCTCCTAGTCTGAACACCTTTGTTCTTATCACCTATAACCTAATCTTCTGAATGATTTATTTTTACATACCTTGGAGTCTTAGGATGTTCTTGAACTTCTGGCTCTTGTGATCTCTCTTTTGCACTTTCACTAGTTCCTTCCTCTTGATTTTCTTGATTCACTTGAATGATTTGAAATTGATTTTGAATCTAAACTTTCTTTCCTATGACTAAACTATTATTTTGATCATCTAAATCATATCCATAGGTTCTATATGGTCTTGCCATGTCTTCATCAACCTTGACATTTTTAGTTTCAGCTACTTTCCTCAATCGCTTGTTGTAGCATCGGTAGGCCTTACTCTTAGTAGAATAACCAAGATAGATTACTTCATCACTCCTAGCATCAAACTTTCCTATATCTTCATCTCTTCTGATATAGCATTTACTCCCAAAGATTTTGAAATATCTAACCACAGGCTTATGACCAGTCCATAGCTCAAAAGGGGTCTTACCAGTATCACCTTTGACTTGTACCCAGTTGAGAATGTAAATAGCAGTACTCACGGCTTCTCTCCAATAGATATGAGGAAAATTTCCTTCCAACATCATAGTCCTAGCAATATCTTGAATTGTCATGTTCTTGCTTTCCACAACTCCATTTTGCTGAGGGGTTTGTAGGGAAGATAATTATCTCTTTATCCCATGAACTTCATAAAAAGAATTAAACTCATGGGAATTGAATTTACCACCTCTATCTAATCTCAAACATTTAATCTTCAGACTTGTCTTTGTCTCAACCATAGGCTTAAAAATATTGAATTTCTCTAGAGCTTCAAATTTATCCCTTAAGAAAGTAACCCACATCAATCTAGAGTAATCATCAATAAGTAACATGAAGTACTTGTCTCCTTGTAAGCTTATGACTCTAGAAGGACCACACAAATTAGTATGAACGAGCTCCAACACTTCATTTGAACAATTTTGTTTGCTCCAAAATGAAATTCTAGTTTTCTTCCCTAACTAGCATTCCTTCATTATAGTATTAGTAGGCTTTACCAACTTAGGAAGATCTCTCACTGCCTAAGTAGAACTTATCTTGATAATATTATCAAATTTTACATGACACATTCTCCTATGCCACAACCAACTTTCATCAACTTGAGGAATCAGACAACTTTTACCAATAGCATTTAGGTGAAAGATGATACCTTTTATTTTCGTATTTGAATCAATCACATTTTTGGAACTTCCCAATATTCTGCACTTTACATCCTTGAATTGAAGATTGTATCCCTTGTCAACCATCTTTCCAACACTTAAGAGATTATGCTTCAAACCTTCCACATAAGGAACATCATTAGTATTATTCATACCATCAAGAGAAATACATCCTCTACCACAGATTAGACCTACTTTGTCATCACAAAATCTTATAACACCGCCATCATATTTTTTTAGGCTCGCAAATTTTCTTTTATCACATGTCATGTGATGAGAGCATCTACTGTCAATCACTCATTAATCTTTCTCTTCAACTCTAGCCGCTAAAAATTTCTCCACATTTGAGCAACTAACAAATTCAATAGGGGATGGATCATTTTCCTTGATAGCAATAAATACCCATTCATCTTCACTTGCATTTCCTTTATCAGATTCATCATCTATCACACCTTCATCAGCAACATAATAACACTTTCTTTGAAATCTAGGCTTGTTAGGTTTTGGCTTAGGAACTCTTTCCAGACACCTTGATGCAAAATGACCTATCCTATTGCAATAAAATATTTAATAGGAAATTTCATTTATACTTACCTTCTCCTCTGGCTTCTCTCTTAACAATAAGTGCCTCAAGCTCCTCTAGGTTTCTCTCCTCTTCTTCAATCTCTCTCATTTCCTCCTCATACTTGAATACCTTTCTAGAAGAACTTTCTCCCATATCATATCTCTATTTATCTCTTCCATAAGTCCTAGCCTTGAATGCAGATTCTATCTTAGGAAGAGCATCACCAAATTCACTCAACTCAAAAGTAGTAATCTTACCAATCAACATGTCTCTGGTTACATTTGTTACAATTTGGAGCTCCTCAATAGCAGTAGCTTTGACTTTGGATGCAGCATGCAAGGATCTATGCACTTTAGCAACAATCTCTTTTTCTTCCAACTGTCCACCAGCACATATGATACCACACACAAGTTCATTCACTCTTTGAATGAAAGTAGTAATGTTCTCATCATCACCCATTCTCAACATTTCATATTTCCCTTTTAGACTTTGTAACTTAGCAATCTTCACATTAGCATCAACTTCATACAAATTTTCCAGCTTTTTCCAGATCTCATAAGCAGTCTTTAGATCCATAACATTTTTCATCTTAGAATCAGTCAAAGAATTCAACAATGCTTCCTTACATAGAAGTTGAAAAACCAACCTCACAAACCCCAGTGAACACCTACAAGCAATGACCTGTCACAAAGAAAAGATATCCAGAACAACAAAGATTCTCTACAAGCTTCAAGATAAAAATGCATTATACAGAATGAATAATTATAATGAGATCAATCCTTAAGAAAGGAGATCAAACCCTAAAAGGAAACCCTAGTGTGCACACTTAATAATTAATAAATACTTAATGCCCTAAAAGAAAAAGGCATTAGTATGGCTATTGCTTCTAAAAATCCCACACCTGCAAATACTAGAACCTTTTTGAAAAGTCTTGGTATCATATCATTATTCACAACAATAGTTAGTGTTAGTTACATTACTTCCCTTTCAATGAATTAAAGTTTTCAATTTATATTTTAGGTGATTGGTTTTATTGAAAATGCAAGAAATATACCCTATTTGGAGTCACAAGACAGAGCATTTTGAAAAAAATCATCAAAACAGGAGTTCCCTTCAAGTCAATGCTCTTCTTTGATGATGAGAATCAGAACATTGAATCTGTATGTCATTTGTGTCACAGTTGCTTTGTGATTGATATATAAGTCTTATGGCAGTTCATGGCATTCCCTTTTGCTAGAAAACAAAAGAAGAAAATCATCTTATCTTTATGGCATCTTCACCTTACTTCATTGTGTTAGGTTTCAAATATGGGTGTAACAAGCATTTAGGTGGGAAATGGAGATAATATTGAAGCTTTAAAGTCAGGACTTGGAAGATTTTCTAGATCTTCTAGTTCACAAAATTCAGCTACGGAAAATCAGGATGTTTAAATTTGTAGTTATGTTACAAATCTTGTAGTTGATAAACAATTGTAGTGATTTCATTCTTGAATATGATTTTACATGTTAAGTACCATTACTCTACAAATATTTTTCTAGTGATTTATTTTCACATTGATATATTGGAGTTCCACCAAATTAGTGACATTACAATTGAATTGAGTCGTTGATTCCATTACTTGTGATATTTCTAGCATGAAAATGTTCTCATCAAGTCTCATCGAATCTCATCAATACACAAAGGTTAATTATATTCCAAAAGTGAAATAAGTGGAATAATTATTAATGTGCCTAAGTTTAGCTTAAGTAAAAATAAAGTGATAAGTGAATTAATTAATTAACCAATATGATTAAATTAATTAAGTGAAATAACTTATTACTCTAACAGCCCCCCTTAAGATGAACTTAGGAAGTAGCTAAAACACTAAGAAAAAGATGCATGAAAGAAAATATGGGTCCCCGCAACAACGCCTGATTAGGTACCCATGAACAAATGCAATGCAAACTAAACCAAATGGGGTAAAGGAGAAAACCATGTGGGAACAAAACTCCTACCCAAAATAGGATGAAAAACACAACTAAGTGATGAAAAATGGAGTACTCCATAAGACCCCCCAAGGACACCATCCATCACAAAGATACATGAAAGAACCCCCCCAAAAGAGAGGAAGAAAGAAACCGCATAGCCCCCCCATAATGAAGTAGCTCCAAAAAGACTGAAGAAACCACATCTCCTGAAAGAAGTGAGAAGGAAGAAGCCTCATGAATGCAATCTCTAGAGGTGAATCAGGTGTAGCCCAAGATGTCTCCACAGAAGCAGGTGTGACCTCAACCAATGAAGAAGTCAAAGTAGGTGAAGACTAAAGAGAAACCTCCAAAGATGAATGATCAACTAGGTCCTGTTGCACTAAAAAAAAAGAAACCACATCTATAGCCATAGAGGTATCAACAACTACAAGAGTAGGTGGAGGAGATAGAATGGATGTTTAGAGCCTTTTTTGGTTGTTTTTCAGGTTCTGGTTGTGTGCCCTTGTTTTTTATTGCAAATCCTTGGCTTGTGAGTTTTATCTTTCATTTTGGCATGTGGGTTAAATGGGCTCCCACAAAGGTTGAGCCCAGCATGCTAGTTTTCATCTCTCTGGTGGGGCGGCCTATGTTAGGGTTTTTCCTGGCTTTTCTTTTTCCTATTTTTGGGCTTTTAGTTTGGTTCCCCTTTCTCTTTTTCTTGCCTTGGCTTTTCTTTTGTTTTATCTGAGGCGGAATGGATGCTTGAACAAAACTAGAAGTTTTCCAAATTTTGAAGTTCTAGTTCCTGTTCGCTCATCTGTCCTGGTTCTGATTCCGCATGATTGGAGTTTCTTTTCCTTTCCGCCCTATGTCAATCGTTGGTCATTTTCCTCTCCACGTTCTTCCCTTTGTTTTTTTTGTTTTGTTTCCTTTGGCGGGTGCAGGATCGGAATGAGAATAGGTTTTGGAACCTTTTCAGGGGTTCCAATTTTGGGTTTTGTTCCGCTCTCGTCTCCCTTCCTTTGTCTTTTGTGGAGGCGGATCCGGGTTCAGTTTTGGTCTCGGGTGGTCATTTTGGTTTTTGTCTCTTCCCTTGCTCTGGCTCTGACTCCGTCTCTTTCCTGGTTTTGGCTCCGACCTTGTTTGGTTCCCATTCCGCTGGCTTTTTGATTCATTGACCTGCCTGGCCGGTACACGTGCAACTTAAGTTATCCTTTATGCCTTGTTTCTCGTTGGAAACTGGCCCCTTCTTACCACTTTCACTGGCCCCGCATTGCCTTCACTGTGACCTTTGGTGCTCGGGATTACCTCTTGGCGACCTCGGCTTGTCTCCCCAAAATATTTGTCAGCCTATGTTGGTTGAGGTCAGGGAGATCTTTCCCCAACTTCTTTGTGTCTCACCGATGGGCTTTTCCCATCGGTGTGTTGGTTTCCAATCAGGGTGAGGTCTTCTCGACTCCCCTTGGTCTCCCTGAGATCCTTTTGGCCGCCCCCCATTGTGCGTTTTTGCTTGCATAAGTCTGAGTTGCCTATTGTCAAGACTTATCATTTGTCACAGTGACTGGAATTTATTTACAGGTGGTTGTTGGCGAGACCCTGGTTTTTGTTTTGGAAATCAAGTAGGGGTTCTATCGGCAAAGGCTTGAGGCATCGATATATGTCATAGAGAATTTGTTGAGTCTTGCCAACGGTATCTTGTGATTTGCTTTCGGCGTGGGTTATACCTTTCGTTGAAAGGTTTTGGCAAATACGATTTGTTACACTGACCGAAAAAATAAAGGGTAATCTCTTCGGTAAGAGCTAGGGTATTTGGCCAGAAGTTAGAAAAAAATCTGAAGGAAAGAGCACTAAGTCACAGTGTCAAATTATTGTCAGAATTTGAGGTCTAGGTTTTGTAGTCTAGAAATTGTGAGGTATTGTACACACGTATGAATCTGAATGTATAGATTAAGGTCTTTAAGTCTCTCCTTTGTATTGTGCATATGGATTGTTAATGAAAGTTGATCAAGGATCATTTCATTAACCATTTTAATGTAATGTTTTACTATCTATTCTGGTTGTTGCTTTTATTCAAGGAATAAGTTAAATGCTTTAATCATATCAGAGATTCACATGTATGATAGGAGGATTTGATAAGTAGTCTTATAGATCTGATCACTAGTTGTGAGACTAATAATGTTAGTTTCACATAGACTTTAATGTCCAGAGTAATGGTTCCTTCTACTTGTAGGTTATTGTGACTCCTAGCCCAAGGATAATGGCACTGATCTGATATTTGTTGTATGTCTTTAGGGTTCCAGTCTTCTTGCCCAAGATCATTCATTTTATTTAATCAAACTTTTTTGATGTCTTGTCCTACCTCCTTGTTGCTTCAAGTGTTTTGTAAC
The DNA here is from genome assembly GCA_007258455.2 of Sequoia sempervirens. Lineage (NCBI taxonomy): Eukaryota > Viridiplantae > Streptophyta > Pinopsida > Cupressales > Cupressaceae > Sequoia > Sequoia sempervirens. The sequence goes on along the minus strand of VDFB02000003.1, from coordinate 343,506,157 downwards.
TGAGAATCTAGCCCTATTTGATGTTCTCAACACTTGGCATCAGGAGTCATCTGCTATAAAAAGCAATGTCTAGTCTTATTTGAGGCATTGTGTGGGTATACTCACCCTAGTTCTGCAGAGCCTAAAGTGTAGAAGATCTCTTGATCTTGTCAGTTTGTCTAGGTCCTCCAAGCTGCCCTTGATTGGAGTTGGCAACTCCATAGGTAGAATAGGAGACCAACCTAGTTGCTCCACATTAAAAACAACCAACAGGATGGATCAAGAACTAGATCCGAAGTGAGAATACCAATGTTCAAGAAGCCAAATGTCTCCTTTGAATAATGATTCACACTAGAAGTGTGATGAACAGTTGTAGGAACATAAGCACCATCAAAAGAAAAATCTACAAAGGAATACAACCGAGATGAGTGATCCAACACCCTAGTAGCAATAAATTCTCTACTCTCCAAGTCTCTAATGATAACATAATCAAGTGTGAACTCCACAGATCTCGCATTGTCTCCATGTGTGATCTGATATATGGAAAGAAGGTTGTTCCTCATATGAGGAACACACAAGACATCCTAAAAAGTGTTGTCCCCAAAACTAATAGACCCCTTCCCTATAACACTCATGTATGTATTATTTCCCAAAAAAATAGGACACATAGTGCAAGGCTCAAAGGAAGTGAACATAGACTATGAAGATGCCATATGATGAGATGCTCCTAAATCTAGAATCCATCTCCCTGATCCAAGACCTGAATAAGCACAAAGAGCATGTCTGTTCATATTTGATGAATTATGTAAACCAGTTGTTCCACTTTCATGTTGCTCTAAAGAAGAAGAATGAGGGGAAGGAGATTATGCAGACATCCTAGAAGGCAAATCAATCTAATGTTTCTAAAGAAGATGCTTCAGCTCATCAATGTCCTTATAGAAACTATGTTTTGCATGTCCTTCCCTCTTGCAATATGCACATGTAACCTTCTCCTTCTTAGATGATTTCCCATTAGAAGAGGATGATGAATCTGAGGACTCTTTTTGTTGTTCATGAGATTTGGAATCATTTTGTTTATGTTTCTTTCCTTTGCATGTAGAAGCCTTTTGATCTTTGGGCTCCTATGATGCAATAAGTTCCTATGATGTAGAAGGTTTCAACTTTCCCATGTTGGCCAACTTGGCCTACTCTCGAGTGAGAGAAGAAGAAAAATAATCAAAGGAAGGCATAGTAAACCTAGTACCAAGAGCATCCCTAGTGGCATAAAAGGTAGATACAAAAATTGAATAATCTGATCCAAGCTTAGAAAGAATGGACAATATCAACTGAGAGTCTTCCTTCTGAACACCACACTATGAAAGCTAAAATATAAGAGACTTAAGCTTTGTGAAGAAATACTAGATGCTATCAAAATCCCTAGGATTTAAGCCAATAAGCTCATTCTCCAACTAAAACCCTCTCATATTATCCTACTTCTCAAACAAAGACTCCAAAGTAGTCCAAATCTGATGGGGTGTAGTGCAAGACTCAATATGGAAAAGAAGATTAGGAGAAATAGACAGAAATAAAGTACCAAAAGCCTCATCACACCTATTAAACCACTTTCTCTTTTTAGTAGCACCTGTAGGTTCAACTTCTATACCCATGGTCACCTTGTACAACCCTTTGTGCATCAAATGAATCTCCATTTCTTTTTTCCAACCAAAGTATTTGAATGGATTAAGGTATACAATATTATGTGAATGTATGATGAAATCAATAGTATATACTCTCAATACAAAAAAAAAATCTCTTTGATCTCAAAAAATAGCCAAGAAAGTAGCCAAGAAAGAAAAAGCTGAGATCTGACAAAAAAATATATTTTTGGTAAAAATTCTAGAAAAATTAGGTTTGATATCTGTGAAGAGGTTCGATTTAGCTTTCTATTGCCACAAGAATGGCAAAAAATGAAGTCTAGATGCAAAAGTTATGCCTCTCGGACTAAAAACAACTTTTGACTTCATAGGCCGAGAAAACATTAAAAACATAAAACCAGAAAATAAAACTTGTACCATTGGATAGTTCCCGGAACTAGTTTTCCGATGCCTTTTTTTTGTAAAAAATAGAGCTGAAATGCCCAAGATATACTTGATTTACAAAAATAGCTCCAAAAAGGGCCCAATAGACCTTCAATAGCCCTCAGGCGCTAAAAAAATTGACCCCTGGTCACATGCAAGACTAGGGGGCTAGCGGCTGGGGGCTGAGAATGAAGCCTTTGGTCACCAATGTGACTACAGCTGAAGCTGGAGGAGCCCAGGGGGCTGGGCGCTTAGCGTCTGGTCCGCAATAGGACCAGTGGCCAAGATCTTAAGCCTACAGGGGCGAGCAGAGGGAGTAGGGAGGTGGTTGTTTGATGGCTACTCAGTGGTGGCTAGGTGGCACCTAGTTGTTGAACTAGCAACACTTTTTTTAAAGAATTTTTTCAATTTTTTTGGTTTTTTTAATTTCACCACCTCATAAAGCATGTTGGGGAGGTTGTACGATTTCCCTAGCAAAAAAAAAATGTCTCTCTGATCAACTGCTCAAAAATTGACCAAACAACAAGTGTTCCTAGGGTTTTTGGGTGTTGTGAGCGTTGGTGACCTTTTTTTTCCCCAAAAATTCCCAGAAAATAATAGCTACCCCCAAATCTTGCAAAAAGATTCCTGGCTTGAAACCCTTGCACTTAAAAATCACTGTAAGGCAATATCCTTCAAAAGACAAACATGTAGCTGCAGATCTAAAGCTCCGATATCATGTAGAAGTTGGAAAAATAGCCTCACAGACCCTAGTGAACACCTACAAGCAATGACTTTTCATAAAGAAAAGATATCCAAAACAACAAAGATGCTTTGCAAGCCTCAAGAGAAAAATGAATTATAGAGAATGAATAAATAGAATGAGATCAATCCTTAAAAAAGGAGATCAAACCCTAAAAGGAAACCCTAGTGTGTACACTTAATAATTAATAAATAATTAACTATTAATGTGCCTAAGTTTAGCTTAAGTAAAACTAAAGTGATAAGTGAATTAATTAATTAACCAATATGATTAAATTAATTAAGTGAAATAACTTATTACTCTAACACATTAGCCCTGATATTGTACTCAGCATCCCTAATCTGAGCAGAAGTAGTAGGACCATTCTAAGGAATAACATACCTATTGCTTGTAATGCTCCAGTAGGGTTCTCCAATGCATCTCAGATGGCACTCCATTTGAGTCTTCCATAGAGAATAATTTGTTCCATCAAATCTCAGACTATCCTTCTTATATGTCGCCATCTCGAATTACCTCAAGCTATTAAACTTCTTCCAAGAAACTTGCTCTAATACCAATTGTTGGAAACACAAGGGTGGAGAACTGAGAGGGGGGTGAATCAGTTGTCATATAATTTCAAACTTATTCAACTTATTAACCTTATTCTCAGATCTGATCAATAACCATGAAAGCATAAATCAACAACACATCAGAAACACACATAACACCAAGATTTTTTATGTGGAAACCCTATTAGGGGAAAAACCATGGTGGAGATCAGTAAACAAGATTATACCCTATTAAAAGTATAAATAAATTTTAATGGGGAATGCACATTCATTCAAGTGAACTTCCTAGAGCTCACTACTCAATTACAAAAGGAAGACTCACTATCTTACAAAAGATTTGGATTACAACCACAAGATTTGAACTGAGAAAATAGCATCAGCTAATGCCTAAATATAGTTCTAGTTAAGCACATGAAAACTTCACTCTTCTTCACACTTTTCTTTGCCTTCGAGATATTTAGAACATTAGTCGTGCACACCATACATTCAAATGGTATAAATAATCGCTTATATTTTTGCAACATGAAATTACATTATTACATGTTGGCCTCAACAAAATAATAAAATGAATACAAAATATCAGCCCAAAAAATTAAATATTATTAATCTGAATCAACCAAGGTCGGCCACAACATAGTGAAGACCCAAAATAAAAAATTTAAACATGAACCATCTTCAAAAATTATTCCTCGAAGATCCACAACACGCTTCAACATCCTGTCAGCCAAGAACATGAAAAACATGAACACACAAGAGAAAATCTCTAATGACAAGCACAATGATCAATGCAGATGTGCAATATAGATAGATCATGATCTAGAAACATCTACAAACATCATGAATCACCAGAGAAGCATCTGCAGTAACTGAACTTACTAAAATCACATCATCTTCATTCAGGAACAACAACTGAAGCAACAAAAAAACTATCTGAATACAAATCTTCATAACACAATCAAGTATTCACACGGATCTCTAAAAATTGATGTGGATAAAATAGATATACTCAACAAGAAACCATTTAATCCACAACCTTTGATCATCAACGTATTGAACTCGCCAACAGACTGAACTTCACTTCACAACTGACAACCTGCAATTTATTTCATTACAATTTTCTCAATATCCTAACCATATACAGCTTCTAAGACATTAATGCCAACAGTTTTGACATCAATGAAAACCACATATAAGAAACACAACCACAACATTCAATGGAACATCCACTACCAACAACCCAATAGTTCTTTTCTTGTTTAGCATATAGGGTAGAGATTATAGTATCTTCATCTTTCTCTTTCTCTAGAGAACATTCCTTCCCCTATCTTTCATATTTAGTAGAAGTAAGTTCATCTTTTATATCCAAGAACAAGAATTCATTATCATCAAAATATCCATAATCAAATTCTTCATCAAAATACAAGCATCCTCATTCACATAATATGCTCTATTGATCTTCTTTCCTTTGGTTTCTTTGTTAAATATTTGTGTGTTCTTCTTACCTCTTTCTAAACATCTCAAAGCATAATGACCTATTCCTCCACAACTAAATCATTTAAAGGGTAGCTTACCTTCATATTTTTTAGAGCCTTTCTTCATCCTTCTCAAAAAGTTAGCTTCTACTTCATCAAGATTCTCTTCATCCATATTTTCCACTCTTGTAGCCTTGAAAGCAGTTTTTGATTTGGATACATTTCTCAAATTTGGATTTCAATGAATGATCTCTACTAGGGTTTCTTGTGTCTATAGTCATCCTTGGCCTCTCTTGCATCATACCACACCATAGGCATAGGATTTTCTCATTTACTATCTGCATGTCTACATTTACTATGGTTTTTTTGGTTTTATTATTCCTTCAACTAGCTCTAACCCAACAGTTCTTGCTGGTGTTGGTGGTTTGACAACTCTGCTCAATGGCTCCCTCTCTAAACAAGCTCCCCAAAAAAATTGTTCTGAAAGTGTTCCACAAGGTAAGTCTTCTTACTCCCTAGCTTATGTGGTTTTACCCTTGCCAAATTTTTATTCTGCATGTCAATGGCTAGAGCAACATACACTTGTTATTTTGTTGGGAGGACTCCCCTTGAAAGTGTTCTTAAATAATGGGTCCACAAGGCTTGGGTCCTTCATGGGGTATGCCTTGATATGGTCCAAAATTTGACCAAAGTATTTTTTTCTTTTTCACTTTGTGGAGGTCAGTTATGTTCAGGAAATCCTGAACCATGGTCCTTGGTATGTTTGGTTCTCTTTGTTGGTCTTCTAGTCATGGACCGAAAAATTTTCTGTCTCAAATGACACCAAGTTACGGGTTCCAATCTGGATTGAGTTTCCTGGTTTTTTGTTACCTTGTGTGCCTTTCTTGTAACATATTGTGTCCTATCTAGGGAGGATTATTTGCATTAAAATAGATAGGTTCTTTCAAGCCTATGCTCAAAAGCAGGTTTGTGTCAAAGTGGAACTTTCACAGGATTTGAAAGAGTCCATTTATATTCAAATTGGCGATCTCCAGCATACCCAGAAGTCACTTATTTTAATCTAATGAATACTTGTTATAGGTGTCAGTCCAAAAACCACAAGATTAAGGATTTCCCTTTGACGATTGCTCACACTCCTTCACCGCCATGAGATACTAAAAAGCCCCATCAGGTAGAAGGTTTTGTCACCAAACTAGAGGAAAAGTGGACAATGATTACAAACCAAAACAAATAAGTCCAATGGATCTGGGACAGTTTCCAAAGTCCTTGAGATAGCAAAAGAGATTTCAAACCCTTCGATAAAGGGGAAAGAATCCCAAGTTGGCTTTACCAATACTTCTTTATTCCCAAGGCCTAAGGCTATGCCCCAGCCTACTGCCATCATGATAGTGCAATTGACTAAATATTCTCCCATGTTAGGAGCTCATAGGAGGTCTCAAAGCTCTTCTCATCCTCTAGAAGAAGAAGAATTTGTTTAGGAGAAATGGAGACTTTCATCTCCAACCATTCAAATTGGTTCAATTCTTCCAAAATTCTTACAAAATCACTTCTCCACTTTGAACGAGGAGCTAGAATATGATGATATGGAGGAGTTTCATTCATGAATTTCCTCTCATGGAATGTTCAAGGTCCAATGGACCTCTCTAGGAAGTATTCCATTAGGGATACTCTTCATAAGTATGTTGGTATTGATGTTTTATGCCTTCAAGAAGTGAAAGCTGCTAGTTTTTTGCTTGCTTTGGCTTGTCACTCTATCTGGCCAGCCAATAAATTGTTTTGTACTGAACAAGATGTCGGATGTGGTGGAGCGGTCACCCTTCTATCCCCATGGTGGCACACTTGTGTGGTCGATCATGTGTCTAACCCCACACATTGGCTCGTCTAGATTCTTTTTAACATTGATAATTATTCATCTGGGATTATTAATGTTTATGAATCAAATGATGCTATTGAAAGATCTCTTCTCTAGCATTGGATTGTTGATTCACTGCTAGTTTCTACTTGGTTATTGTGTGGGGAATTCAATATGGTTGAGATGGCATATGGCAAGGATGGTACTCTACCATTCTAATGGGAAACTATCAAAAGAGAGGCATGGTAATACATGCATAATAAATTGGGGCTCTTTGATCACAATATTGGATGCTACCATTCTCACTCTCTCTGGAACACTTGGTGCAACTAATGGGTTTGATTTTAAAGAATATTTAAACAACTTAATTGTGCAATGATCTCTGCTCAATCTTTTCTGCCTTTTTCCAGCTCTTCACTACTTGTGAATAAGTTGTTAGTGGATGTGACATTGTTAGACCATTTCCCCACCTCATTTCACACTGAATGAGAATCAAGGCAGCCTCATGCCAGTAGTACTCAATTCTTTTTTAACACGTCCTTATTGCATCAACAACCCACGCTGCCCCACATTCGTATAGTTTGGAATTTGGAGTGTAGGACACCTCACAATATAGGTTGGATTGCTTGGCATAATGATGCCATCACTCACATGGAAAGGTTTCTCCACATCTATGGGTGACAACTAACCATCTTTCACTGCAGGTCCTATGAGGTGACCACATCTGACCTCTGCTCTGCCACCGAGGCTCTAGTGACTAGCCCTTTTTCCCCTTCCTTGCAAGTTAGGGTAGCAGATTTAGGGCACAAAAGAAAAATTACTGATAATTATGTTGCCATAGGGGCACAAATGAAGGCCAGGTTGCATTGGATTAAAATCATAGATCGTGCCTCTAAAGAATTTTTCTAGCCCTTTGTGTTAGGAACTCTTCTCCCATTATCAAAAAGATCAAAGAAGGCAATGCAGTGCTCTCTGAATTTCTTGAAATTCTCTAGGCCTTTTTTAGGAATTATGAAAAAGTGTTTACAACTCAATATTACACATTGGATTGACAACAAGCTCTCTAGGATTTCCTTGCTATTTTTCCAAATAGGCTAGATCCTTAGTCTAGAAAGCCTTCTATGAGCAATTGCTCACAATTGAGGACCTTAAGGAAGTTTTCCACACTATGGAAGATGACAAAGCCCTAGAAACTGATGTCTTCCCATGTGAATTTTACACATCCCTTTGGGACTGTGTTGGGCATGATCTGCATAAGGTTTATCTTGAAGATTTTCATTCCAAAATATTAGGAAATTTAATCAATAAGGGGAATATTAAATTCATGCCTAATTTGGAAATCTCGAGGATATCTGCAAATGGAAGCCCATCACACTCCTCAATGTCTCTTATAAAATCATTGCTAAATCTCTTTCCTTAAAAATCAGCCATCTTTTGCCTCAAATTGTGCACCCAGAGCAAACTAGTTTCATTAAGTCTAGATTTATTCTAGACAACATTATTGTTGTCTGGGAAGGAATGGAATGGGATAGACGCTCTAATCAAAAAGTTATTTCTATTAAAATAGACTTTACCAAAGCATATGATTGTATTTAATGGCATTTTATTCTTTCCATGTTGGCTACCTTAGGGTTTGGCCCTAACTTCATTCAGGTTGTGCAAATTATTCTCTCTAACGCCTCTTCTATCATCACCATTAATGGTCACCAATCCTCTTCCTTTGGTCTATTTTGTTCCATCCACCAAGGTTTCTTGATCACTCCTGCACTTTATGTGTTTGATGTTGAATGGTTTGGTTACTTGTTGGCTAATGCTATCTCCTAGAGGCGGGTTTGAGGAGTTTCTTTGCCTAATTTTCCAACTTATCTGGTCAATGGAAACCTCGGCGATGAGTCTTTTCTCACTCTGCTAGAAGAGGAATAGAATTTCAAAGCTGCTCTGGATTTCCTTGAGACATTTTTCCTTGCCTCCGGCTCAACCATTCAATGGCATAAACCTTTATGTTACAAATAATATATCTTTCCTAGTCCTCATTGGATTCAACACTATGGTTGGAAATGGATTGGTCCAAGTGAAATATTTTGATTCTTAGGCACTCCTTTTTCCTTCCAGGCTTCTCTCATAGATCTTTGGCAAGCAGTTCTTTCTTAGATTAAGCAGAAGTTGGCTTACTAGATTACCAAACCTCTCTCTCTAGATGGTAAATTCCAGATTTGCTCTAAGGTGTTGGCAGCTACACATATTTACTATTATTCTTGTTGGGCCCCCTCAAAGGCTGCTTATGCTAAGCTTGAAAAGTTATTGCGTGACTTTATTTGGGCCTCTTCTCACACACACCGAGGGTTTCACCACATTTCCTGAGAGTTTTTTTTCTTTCCCAGAGACTCTAGAGGGTTTTTTCTGCTTTTTACTCAATGTCAAGGGATTTTTCTTTGTGTTAAATGGTTAATCAAAGTGCTTACTAGCGATGAGGCCTGAAAAATTATCCTCAAGAATTACATTCAATCTGGATTTTTAGCACATGGACCAGCCTAGAAGGGGATTAGATTTCAAAGCCTTCTGGTTATAAGGGAACCAATCTAGATTGTGGGAACTTTCATGGGCAACAATATTTGGAGAGCTTGGGATGTTGTCAATCCTTGGCTCCATTGGGTTAGCTCTATTTTCCGTGATGGGCTTTCACACAATCAACATAACATGTGGTGGTCACCTCTTTTTTCTATTAATGGTCAGTTGCTAGCCAAGTCACCTTGGATTAAGGCCCTAAAATTTCACAAGAAAGGTATCCATACCTTGCAACATGTGTTTCACATATCCATGATGTGTGTCATGCCATGGGAGGATTTTTTGTGCTCATTACCGGCTTCAAAGCCAGGACCATGATACTTATGATGGTTTGGTGAGTTCCATTCCAGATGATATGCTTCATAAAGTGGGTATTTGTGCCACCAACCCCTAGTGGAACGATTGGAAGTGGTACCTAGACACCCCTTTCAAGAATTACAAGCCTAGGATTGGTTATTTGTGGCTCTTTCCATATTTTCCTCTGATTGATAGTTTGAACCAATAGTGCATCTCCACTCTTCTATGTTTGTTTGGCGTAAAAGATTCTCTGCTACTTGGTCTACAAGTGTTGAGCCAAAGATCACCCACTTTAATTGGTGTATTATTTTCTAAGGCTTACCAATGGGGTTTTAGCTTGTCCACTTGGGGGTCTAGGACCTTTGTTTCTCAATTTGTGGGTAGGCTAAGATGTTTAAGCATCTTTTCTAGTTTTGTACTAGAGTTCAACAATTTTGGAATTAGATTCATGACTTCTTTTAGCCATTCAGGCCAGAGTCATTTTCTTGGCATATGATTCTGTTGGCTTATTCTCCTAGGCTTCTCGTTAAGTATACCCAACTTTGGCACACTTTCAAGGTGGAAATCCTCCTCAGTATTTTGAAAGATAGAAATGCCTACATATTGTCTCATAGCTAGATTGATAAAAATGTATCTCTATACTCTAAAGCAATCATTTGTTCTAATGTTCTTTAGAGATACAAGTGTAAGCAAATAAATTTTTTCTTGAGGTCTCTCACCTCTAGGTTCTTATGGACCATTGGGGAAATTCCCCTTGCACTATGGCCTAGGTGCCCTCTTCACCTACCTCTTCCCACGACCGATCGCCCCCATGGAGCCAGTGGCAGAGTGGCTTTGCTCACCCTTGCTCTTAGCCTCCTCCTCATTATGGCTCTCACCCTCCTTAGCAGTCACATTCTCCTCCTCTATGGATTGACTTGGGGTGGCCCTCTGGAGGGGTGGAAGGGGGAAATGGTGGCTCTTTTGGGTAGACCACTGATACTGGCCCTGGTAGCAGCTCTAGTTAGACAAATTCTATGAAATGGCTCCTACATTTGGACTTAGCAATCTCACCCAGACGTGAGGAAAAAGATAAAGAAAAATAAGATGATGATGTTTGAGGTCCTCCTAACATCATTCCATACCCCACTAATGTATGGGGGAAGAAACTAGATGACAGGGACTCTCTACCCCGGTTAGCACTACTTTGGTTGCATGAAGGCCATTTTTATTTTCATCTTTGTAATGTTTATTGGTTTCTAGGCTCAGACCATGTGACTCTGGACTTTTGGGCTCTTCTCATATGACTCTTGGGGTGTACCTTTTTACCACCCACTTGTTTTGTGAATATGTATTTCTATCTTTATTTTGCATGTAGATGCATGCCTATTCATCAAAAATTTGGTTTTCTCATCTCATAAGATGTTAGAGTTCCCAATAACTCATCTTTAGTATAAGTCTTGTAATCAACATACTCTTCAATGGAAGATACCTTTTCATTGTAGGCATTAGGGAGAGTTCTAAGAATCTTCTTCACAATCCTGGATTCATCTACTGTAGTGCCAAGTCCTCACATACTACCTACCATCTCATCCACTCTCTACACATAAGATTTAATGCTCTCATCTTCAGACATATGTGAGACCTCAAACAGTGCCTCCAAATTCTATAACTTTGCTTCTTTGACCTTTTCATCTCCTTCATGTGTCTTTTCTAAAGCATCCCAAACTTATTTAGCAGTCTTCAAATTTTGAACTTTAATCAACTCAAAATGTGCAAGACTATTCTTCAAAATAAACTTTTCCTTATTGTTTTATTCATGTGCCTTGATTTCATCAGTTGTACTCAAACCATTAGTCGTAGGAGTGTAAGTAGTCTTATAAGCTTTTTAAACATCATATCCACAATACTCCAAATATCCTTCCATTTGTATCTTCCATATAGCATAATTTGTTCCATAAAATCTAGAGCATTCAAAAGTAATCTTGCTCGCCATCCTAGACCTTCTGGTTAAGCTTCTTTCCAAGGACCCAAGCCCAGATACCAATTATTGAACAAGACAATTAAGAGGGGGGATGAATCAGTTGTAACAAAATTTAATCTTCACAACTTTCACTAGAAATAGAACCAATCAGAAATCCTTTACTCTGCTTAAATAATTAATCATACAGTGCAAAAGAAAAAAATGAAAAGCATCACACCAACACAATAACACTAGATTTATATGGAAAACCTAATAAGGGAAAAACCACGATGAGGATTAGCTCAAAATATAGAGAATATAAAAATTGATTACAAAGGCTCACTGCTAGAGAAGGCTCCCTACCAAAATAGGACTCACTGTTGAACAAGGGTTAACCACCTAGAGGGCTCACTACCACAAAATTACAAAGAAGATAGAAGGGATTTGTTACACATAGAAAAAAAATCTCAATGCAATAGATATTTCCACCATAGTTCACTGAACCACTTGCAAACATGGATGAATGATAGAATATACCTTCAGCTCACTGCATCCAGAAAATCAACAATTAGATTTCACACTAAACTGCACCAACTCGCATCACATACACACCGATTCACATCTATCTCACTTTATTTCTTTGTACTTCATTTTTACCAATATCTCATCTTGTATTTATACCATCTTCAACTTTTAAACATATTCAAAGTCATCCATACGTCATTTGAATTTACAAGTTCAAATTGGGTCAACACCAAAATATTCTAGGGTGGAATTAGAATGAGGGAAACCCAAACACATGCTAAGTGACGACCCAAAAAAATTCCAACACACTTTATGAACTTCTCAAGTAGTTTTTAACACAAGGTCAGCCAAACCAATATAAAAAACATAAAGAATTAGGCACACACAACCTTAACATGATCCAATCCTTCTAGATAACAAAATTAACTTCAACATGATCATATCAGCTTAACTCCAAAATTATAAGTCATAAGACTTGAACAATAAGAAATTCAGAGCAACTATATTTCTCCTAGACCTCAGTGAGATACACTAAAAACCATAGTTCACAATTGGTGAACATAACTCGCACTATAAAACAAACCAAAAGCCAAAAATCTGGATATAGCAACTTCCAAAAACCATGATCAACATATTTTAATCACACAAACATAGGAGAAAATCCTGGAGAAAAACCCAAAGCAAACACTGAACACCTGCAACCTTTTTCCCTTACAATTTTCTCAATATCCTCGACATATACAACCAATAACCTTCATCCATGACAACAACCAGTTGAAAACTAGTTATCTAGTTGACATCAATGACAACACCTTCATACTTGCTTCATACTTGCAACAATGATTGGACTCTAAAGCGAAACTTGAACCTACTGCCTTTAAGAAGGTTCTAGTGCCTAGTGTCATTCTTATCCCAACTTTTGATAGACCTTTATTAGTGTTCAAGTGTTGAGCTTCACCCTAACTCTAATGTTTGATAATTTGTTAATGGTTTTACTAATGTTCAAATTTTAGGTTCTATCCCAAACCTTACACTTGAAAGCAACAAAGATATCTTGTAAATGAGTACTTCTTTTAGATTATAGGGTTTTATAATGGGATGCATTTAATTCCTAACTCTTTTCTATACTCCTTTCTACCTAATGAATGTCATGATTACAGGATTATTAAATGTTTGATTCGGTGATACTAGTTTTGAGGAGGTACCAATAGAATAGAAGGAAAATAAATTAAAGCTAGAACAAATTCTCCTGGCCATCAAGTACAAGTTCTAAGGTGCTCCCATAATATCAAATTTTACGTCAAAGGTGATAAAAATAACAGATACATTGGTGGGCCATGTTCACCTTGACCAATTTGTAAAAGATACCTTCTCAGAAGATGCCAGTCTGAGGGCTAAAATAAATGCTAATTCAAGAATCGAACATTTAGCTTCATTTCCAATAGCGTTGCAATGTCCTAAATTCATATTAGTTGTTGCAAATGCATATAACCCAGTCCAAAGGAAATGTATTGATCCTCAGGGAACTAAAATTATTGATCTAACATCAGGAATGATAAGCCAACTCTTTGACTTACCTCCTCATCCCAACATCAAAATCATGATTGATGATAAGGCATTGCAAAAGTATGAAGTAGATGTGGATGGTAATAAAATATATATATATAAGAGGTGGTTGAAGATAAAGAAAAAGTCAATAAACAAGTTGTCCACCAAGCCTAAGAGGTCTCACTTCTCTTCAAAAGTATGGATATCATCACACTTTTTTCCAAAGAATTTGAGAAAGAGGATTCACATGCATTTGAGACCTGGCTGTTTTCTTTTATTTAGATTATTCTTGATGGAAAAAAATAGATGGCCTAGGGACAAATACTATTTGATGTCATTCACAATTAGATCACCAAGGTGATTACAACAAATTGTTTTATATGAGTTCCTATGTTATCTACTATGTTGCAAGAATGGGAAACTTCCCAAGCCTAAATATAGAAGGGGTCCTTGGCGAAGCTATTGGTGAGAATATATTTTGGAAATATTATGCCCAATTGGAACTCAAGAAGGCGGAGAAGCATTTCAAAAGAGTTAACAATGTATTCTTGTATGTTATCAATCCATTTACAGGAGATATTTGTTTCAAATTAACCAAGGAAGCCATGGCTTTTATTGGAGAATGGAGGAATCTATTTCTACAATACCCCAAGACTATGTACATCATATTGTTTTGTTTTGACAAGGCTCTGTTCAAGCAGCCAAGGTGTTGCAGTGATCAAATGATTTTAATGGAATTCTCCCATCAGGCAGTGGAAGTAAATGAAAAATTTGCAAGCAAGCACAAGGAAAGTTTTTATACATTCCTTATGGAGTTAGGTTTTTACTCATGTTCATCAGCAGTGGCAGCTAAGAAAACAATAGAGTAATTACATGCTTGTAATTTGAAGTTTTATGAGGAAAGAAATAATTTTGACCCAAAGGGGAAGATGAATGGTCTATATGCCTCTTTGTTCCCTTATCATGAGTGTCACCTTGAGTACTTCTAGGATGATCTTCAAGATCAATTTGAGTTAAGAAAAAGAGGATATGGAAGGATGACTATTCCCCAAATAAGATACTTCAACATTAAGGAGGATATACCGGAAAGGATATCGGATGATGGCATCACCCTCGATCCTCAATATGAGGTAGATGAAATTGCAACAAAAGAGTTGGATCCCATCAACTGAATGGAAAAGGAAGAGTTTGATATAGATAATGTTTCTCAAGTAGTTATTAATAGAAGCTTAAAATGGATTGACATATGCATCAACCAGCCTAAAGGCAGAGCCACAAGAAAGAGAAAGGATTCACAAGTTGAATCATATTTAGCTGTTGAAACAAAGAAATATAAGAGGATTAGGAAGCAAACTCCACAAGCAAGAGAAGAAGAGGTTATAATGGAAAATGTTAAAATCCCTTCCAAAAGGCTAAATTTTCCTACCAAGCTACTACTGCTGAAGTAGTCTTAAGTTTTAGTGCTTAACCCATTTCCACTGTATACCCTAAAACAAAAACTGTTCAAGAAGGTCCTTCTATTGTGCCTTCAAAAACTAAGGAAGTTGGAACTAAGGAAACTCCTTCTACTATGCCTTCAATAGTAGAAACAAAAAGTGAAGAAGGGGAAGATCCCCATGTTATAACAATCAAAAAATCTCCTCTCCCCTTAGATTTTGAGGAGACTCCTCTCTAGAAGAAGGAAAAGGAAGAAGATGAATATTTTGAGGAAGATGTAGATCACCAAGAAGGGAACCTCTAGAGGATAGTAGAAATGTAATATATCCTAATAGAGGATGAGTAGAAGGAAATAATTGAGAGTTCCAAGAATCAAGCTACTAAGGACATAGAAGAAGAAGAAGAATATCAAAAGAAAATAGATGAAGAGGAATCTCAAAAAATGGAAATGGAGCTAAAGAAGGTTGCAGATATTAAAGCTAAAAATGAGAGGTGAGAAAAAGAGAAAATTGATAAAGAAAGGATTGAGAAACAAAAGGTTTCATCTACACCAAAGATTGGAAAAACTCTTACACCTCCACAACCTCCAAATCCAACACCCCCAAGTAATAAAAAAATGACATCCTCACCAAGTACCCTAACCTAGTTGAGGATAAATTTAGAGAAGAGACAACAGGTTGAAGCTCAACCAATGAATTGGAATGAAATGATCAAAGAAGTAGATAAGGTAAAACCCAAAAGTAATCTAAGAGAAATACATTCCATGAGACTAATAGATGATGGGGATTTGGTAGTAGATATTGTAACCCCAATAGCTGATAAGGATGATAGAGAGTTGCAAGCTTTCAATTATCAATTGAGCATAGTTAATTTGGGGAAGCAGACTAGAAATCAGTAAATGATACTCATCAACATCGTGTCGAGTTCAACAAAATCAAGAATAGTAAAAGAAAAACAAGAAAAAGATGAGTTGAAAGCCCGGGTAGGACAAATGAAAATATTTCTAAAGGAGCTCACTGAATCAACCTTGGAGTAGCCAAATTCGTCAGAGGTTCTTGTACTTATGAGTTGTAAGGAGGTTGATAAGTTGAATGAGATGAAAAGAAAAACTCAAATGTTTGATGGTTGGATTAATATTCTTCACAAAGAAATAGAATAACTCCTTGACCAAGGATATAAATATTATGATGAAGCATAAACATTGGGAAATAAAATAGGGGAGTATTGTTGATGGTGTTTTTGGCACAACAACAACTCAAATAGAATACAAGTACTTTATCTCTCTTGAAAGGTAAATCTCTATCAGCAAGCCTCAAGAGATAACCCCAATGTCTCTAATGTCAAGTCTTGAAAAATGCAGTGAAACAACTCAAATAATATGTGAAAATGTTGGTAATCACAAGGGAACTTATGTAACAATGACTGGAAGTTTCAAAATCATCAAATATGACAATATAGTGATGCTTTAATTCCTAAAATTGACCTAGATTGAAAGAAAACAACAAAAGAGATAAAGGGTTCAAGAGAGATCGCAAGATAAACAACCTAATCTAAAAATAAACAATGCAAATGACTAACACTTGAAGTGGACCAATCCTTTTCGAAACTAAATCCTGCTAAACCCAGATAAAATCTTGCAGTATCATAGAAATAGTGCAATCTTCTAAGGAGTATAAAGATTTTCAAATCATGAGTGTTCACACAAATCAATATTAATGATCAAAGGTGAATAAACTTTCACAACTGAACGTAGCATATGATATTCGGGCCCAAGCTAACTTTACATGGTAAATTACTATCAACAAGTTGCTAAAAGTATGGACCTTGCATCGATATGAACTTGGAGAATTTTTTCAATTGCATCATCCCATATCTTATTGACATCTTGGAGCCACTCCTGGGTATGATGAACCAAATTATTTAGCCTCTCAATTTCAAAATTTTCTTTCTTGAACAACAATCGCTCTAGAATTGTACTTTCACCACTTACAGCCTATAATGGATTCATCAAATGTTGGACATACCTATAGACATCATTCAACTAATTCTTAAACTTCTCCTTCTCCGTAGTTTCACTATCCAACCTTCTCAAAATTTCTTGAGAAGATTCTTGAAATTCCTCCCTTTCTTGCTCTCTAGTAGTTGGTCACAAGTTAATAGTTTGTATTCAGTAGTTCGATGGTTGGACTTCATGCTTGAACTTATCAGTTGGGGGTACTTGCACATGAACAACTATGTTTTGGAATTCATATCATGTAATCTTTGACATTGTTTATTCCCTTTTCCTCTACTTGGGTTGTCCCCACTGTTCCAACACCTTGTCCCAACTTGAAGCTTCTTCTTGCACAATTATAGGCTTTTTACCTACCCTTTTCTAAGCCATTATGGAACTATTGGTTGTTTTGCATTAATTTCCATTGAAGGTCTTTCTTGTTCACCTCTATTCTATTGTGGACTATCCACAATTTCCTCAACATCCTTCTCAATTGAAGGTTGATTTACCTTCTCATTACCTACATCCTTTGTTGGGGACTTGGATCGTTCCTCTTGAAGGACCCCAAATTCCACATTCCTACTAAGAGCATCAAAATATGATTGTCCTAGCTCTTGTATTATTTACTTCCATTCCTCATTAGTAGGGTTGGAAGCTTCCTCATCCTCTAATTCATGCTACTTAGGATTGTTGGATATTTTTCCCTCCTCATGAATTGACTCTTTGGATGTTTGTACATTTTGAAGAGGGTTATTTCCCCAATTCATTTCTTCCTCTTGATCGTCAATGATAAGTACTGAATCACTTTGTACTCCCTCTTCTACTTCCTTTATTGGAGATTCCTTTTGCTTGGGAGGGATCTTTCTTACATATACTTGGGGCTTTTCCCCAGAAGTGTCTATCTCCATAATTTTTTTTGAAGAGGGGGCATCGATGTCGGCACTCCCTTTCTTGGATTTTTCCACCTTTTCCCTTTCTGTGATAAGCCTTTTTTTCCTCATGGGTTGAAGTTTCTCACCTTCCATAGCTGCAGTGTTACTCTAAGGAGTTTTCTTGGCCATGGGAGATGGTTTCTCCCCTTGTTTTACTTGTGTTTGGCTTCTAGTTTTCCTCTTTATTGTCATTGGTTTGTCCTCACCACCCTGGGACTTGAAAACATCATCCTTTACGCCATCCGCTCCTCCTTCAGAATGAGACTCCATGTCTCCCATCAAGTCATATGTGAATTTGACACCATCAGCCTCCAGTTCCTACACCTTTTTCCTTACCCATTGCCTTGAATATTCCTTGACTGTCTCAATTATTCATTCAAGATCTGTTGCTTCCTCCTCATACTAGTTTATCTATGGAAAAGGCTTGTTTTTGAAAGGTTCATAATCATGTTCCTATACCAAGTTGAACTCCTCATCCCGCTCCTGATCAGGAACTTCCACTATCCTATACAACCTTATCATTTTGAGAGGCATTCAAGAGAACCTTCTTTTGAGAACATCAAATTCATCCTTGTATTTTTCCCAGTAGTCCTCAATATGGTCCACATGTTAGAATGTCATGTTAGCCAACTTCATAGCCCTACCATATGAGTCAAAATTATTCTTGTTTTTGTGGGAGTAGAGCTCAAATTGTTCCATCTCCTTCTTGGAATGTTAGGCACTTTGAATGGAAGGGAATGATTCCAAGGTCTTGATCATCAATGGAAATTCTACTCCCAAGCCCTTCTTCAGATCTATCTATAGAATTGTTTCAAAGGGCATCATCTGCCTTGTCAGCTCTAGCATTAGAAGCTTATTGGTTAGATATCTTGGTATTCTGATTGGGACAGCAGGGGATCCTTGGACTCGGATGTATGAAAACTTTGGAAATTGTATGAACCATTGCCCATGTTGTTTGATTAAGTCCATATCATCTATGGTTATCTTGATATGACAAGAATTCTATAGTAACCTTGGAATGAACATGAAGAAGGAATCATTTTCCCTTTTGCAATTGGAAGTTTTATAGTGCAATTAAGGATACACATCCCATATTTTTTGTTTTCCCAATACTCCCTTGCAGCTCAAACCCTTGTATTTGGTTTTGTGTGCCAACATGTATACAAGATAGGATGTCATGGTGAATTTATATATTTCCTGCACACTTCTCAATTGAGCATCCAAGTTGTTTCTTATGATCCTTGCCCAATGGTAATGCTTATTAGCCACAATTAGTGTGATGGGGAGGAACATCCGAGACTGGAAGATGTGAGCTTGTTCCACTCCCATTACCCTACCCAGGAGGGTTATTATGTCATTGTACTCGAACTTGAAATCACTGTAGTGCAATTGATTGGGTAGCTTGGAATAATGAGGCTTCGGCTTTAGTATCCAGGAATTGTTCATGATCTCCAATGCCCTGTTTGAATCTTCATCATAAAACTTAGTTGCTTCACCTATGTTTATTTCTTCAATTAGGTGGTGATGTGAAACAATATTGAATACTTATGCAATGGACTCTTCTATGAGACTAGCCATAACTCTCCCCTGTGGTCCAATTATGATCCTTGTCTTTGAATTATAATTCCTTGCAAATTCTAGAACTAGCTCTAAACATAATTGCATTGGAGGAAATCCTGCTTCCTGTTCCAAACTAGTGTGAATGAGAACTTGATCCAGCTGAGTGGGTAAGTCACCATACATTCTTTTATGAAAATCATCATAGTCTACATGTCCAAGATTGGTGTCTCCAATCTTGACCCAAGTCGAGGCAATCTTGGATTGAGGCCAGATGCCCTTGAAATCATATTTCATCATCTCCTGCCTCTTTCTAACCTCTTCGTGTACCAATGCCACTTTCATTTTCTTATCAAGACTCACTTCACCCTACATCTATTAGAGGAAAAACAATAATCACCAAGATGCAAATAGTAACACAAACCATCAACTCAAGTTCCTCATTTAATGAAATTTGATCAATGCACATTAAATGATACTAATAAGAGCATACTAATGATTCTACTATGAAATCCAAATAATAGCACAAGAGGACCAATCCCATTTCATCACCTAGTGGAAAGATATGTGAATAAACCAATGCACAACTCATATACACAAGTTTATTTGTAATGAAACCACAATTGAAGCACAATTTCACAATGTGATTCAACAAAAGTAACAATTTAACTCCATTGGAAAAAGCTTCATTCAATGGATATCATTGTTAGATTATACCAGGAATGCAAAAAAAAGAACTTGAATCATCAAAAACCTCATTTAAATCCATGAGAGGACAGATTGATCAAAGGTGTGAGGCCCCAGAGTGGGATGGGAGGAAGGTCAGTTAATCCGAGCTAGCTTGATTTTTTAGCCTGATTAAGGTTTAGTTAATCCGAGCTAGCTCGGATTAGCCGAAGTTCATTGAATTGCTTCGATTTTGATATCACAATCTTTGGAGAATGAAATTTTCATTGAAATCATGTATGAATCACTTGTCATGATGAAAATTGGAGTCAAGTTTGTATTAAGAGTTTGATGTTCAAAGTGGGATTGAGGCTCCAAAGACAAAATTGAGATTTTGATTAGGGAATGGTGAGATTTAGCTAATCTGAGGGACCTTAGATTATCCAGATGGATTAAGGTTTGGCTAATTTGAACTCCCTCAGATTAACCAAACTTCCATTAGGTTGAAAATTGACTAAGGCATGAACTCAACCATTCGATATGTCATTTCAGAATCCAGTTCATCATCATCTTGCGGTATCATTTCATCCAAACAAGGTATCATTCATTCATATTTTGGGAAAATAAAACCAAGGTTTCAATCCTTATTCACCATTGATAAATTTTCCTAGGCCAAAGCTAGGGTTTCCAGAATTCAAAGCAAGAATAGGGAAAAATCTCAAAATATCAAAATCTCAAAATGGCCAAGTGCATTAAAAAAATTTCAAAATCGACCATCCAATTAGCATGATGCCTTTTCTCAAATCAACACCCTCATTTTATTTCGAATGGTTTCTTAAGAAGAAAACCCTAGTGCTGAAAAGTGACTCTAAAGCTAAAATCGAAGATTTACTATTGGAAGGAACAACCTATCAAAAAACCCCTTTCCAAGCTAAAACTCAGAAGGGCGAAAGATATAGAAGCTTAAAATCAAAACCCAAACATTAATGAGTGATCAAAATCAAAAGGCAAATGAACAAAGCTTAAAATAAGTGAAGGCACTCAAGAATCGTTACCAACATACTTCTACAAGAGCACTAATGGAGAAAGAATGAGGGAAAACCTGCGAATGATCTTCAAAAACCCTAGAATGATTGAAAGAGAATGCAGACCCCAAAATGACGGTGCAATTTAGAACAAAAGTTAGGAAAGATTTCCTCAATCAAGCACTAGACAACAACCAAATGAGGAAATAACCTTTTAAGCAGCCTTTAATTCACCAAATGACTCATTAAAATGCTTATTTAATGCTAGAGAGTACGGCCCAAAAATTAGCAAAAAGACCCAGGCTCAGATTTTGGCCAATCCAAGGTAGCTCAGATTAGCCAACCGGACTAAGGTTCTGCTAATTTGAGGTACCTCCAATTAATTGAATTTTCTTCAGTACTTAACCAATTTTTTCTAAAATCAAACTTTCAAGAGGGGAAAACATTCATGGGAGCAAGGCCAACAACCAAAGGTTGCAAATGCATCAAAATGTGGATGGAACATTGAGTGTGAGGGTGAAGCAAGACCCAAAGACCAAAATGACCTATCCCTTAAGGGGAAAAATTTAGGACCCTACGAATGCAAACAACGAAAGCATAGTAGGAAAAGAGGGTCCCCACCTCAATGGGGCATGTGTGCAAAAAGTGCACAACAAGTATATTTAGAAATTATGGGAAGAAGAAGAAAAATATAGAGTATCCAAGGAAACAAAAATATGTCAATAGGATGCCCATTCAAACATTGATTGAATCAGGGATTTTAGGAGATGAGAATCCTGAGTACATTAACAAGGCCATCAACATAATTATCTTTTGATCAGAGATCCTCATTGAGCATAGGATCACTTTTCTCAAAGTTCAACATGAGGTATGGGATCATAATATTATATTTGAGTAGATTGTTGGGTGTATTACCACCAAGAAATCACTGACCTCCCAATCAACTTGTGAGTTAGACTCTTTGGAGAAGATAAAGGAAGAATGGAATAGTTGACTAGAAAGTTTGATAAAGAAAGGAAATGGCCCTGATGAGACCCTTTTAGATGCACTGATGACCATCAAATTTGATACTAAATGGCTTCAAGAGACACCAACCAGATGCATGAGGCCACTAAAGTAGCTATGGAAGATTTTGAATGATCAAAGTTCAAGGTAGAGTTGGTGGATGGACCCAATGAAGAGGTCCTGTAGAAAATTTTCAATAATTTTGATGATTATCATGGGTTTCCAAGGAAATATGTTAAATAAAACAAGAGAAAATTTTGTTTTTAAAATAGAATAAGGTCAAAAAAGGTCAACCTATTCCAGGTATTCTATTTGCATTAGTTAACTACAAGTCATCTTTGGCAAGCTAAAAAAGAAGTACTACTCCTCATTCACCGACAATCTTGATCAAATAGACACTCCAGTTGAACTTGGACGTCCCTATGATTGTGGATCTAGGTTCCCTATTTTTGTGGATTGATATTTTGGAAGGAGATTTCTATATTTTTATTTTCTATAAGTTAGAGAATTCTCCTCATTGTAAAGGTTGGAATTTTGAAGTCATATTTGTAGCCTCAAGTTAGATATTTTTGAAAACTTTATGTAGATAGTTTTTACAAAAATTTCTTAATTTTATTGGTGACGTAAAAGAAAATGGTTTTCCATATGCCAGTGAAGTTTTTTGGACGTAAATGCAACTTATTTGATGAGAATCAATAGAAGAATTTGGATTCAAAACTATTGATTGTGTCGACTATGAATGGTATTCCTCTTTTGTTTGTTGATCTACAAAATTTGTGTCAAGTTAATTAAATATGTCTTTAATTAATATATTAAAATGAAATTTTCAAGTACACTTATTAAATCTACACTGTGGATGGATATGATTGCATAAATGATTATGAGTTATTTCATTCATTGGTATTGAATTTTTAAGAAGATTATTACAGAATTGCATGTTTGAATATAAGAAGAATACTTATTCATGTTTTCCTATTCTAAAACTTGTGATGTATCCTTTTTTCTATTTCTTTAAAAAATATACCATTGGAAAATTTTAAAAATATATGTTTTTTACCTTTTAACCAGCAAAGGCCCCTTGAACATTATAGTCATGTTGACCACTAGGGAACCAACTACCAAGACCTTGGAAGATAGGTGATTTATTATTACTTACCTTTTTTCAAGAGAAGTAGGATATAAATATTCTACTTAATGTTTGTTGTGTCAATTTAACTATCAACAAAACTAGTTCTAGAAGGAGGGATTGAAGGAACAAACTGGAGCAAATTGGGTCATTTTCATTGGATAGGTTTGAATGGGTTCTAAGATCTACTCCCAATAAAGAGTCATTTTTAGAACTCCAATTTCCTACTCAACCCTAAACACATAGAACTCTAATCCCACACCATTAACACCGCCAATAACCCCACTAGGATTTCCACTTATACCATAATTGTAGCCACGTAACCCACCTTCACCAATGGAATTCTTCATAGGAAATCCCTCACCACTAGGGACCATTCTCGATGGAATCCATGAGATGCCTAAAAAAATAGAATGGTTTTGTCCTAGGTATGCTCATGGGGAATCATGAAGTGAAGAAGAACATATTCAGCATTGAAAGATGCATGCACTAGGGCTTAGATAACACGCCATGATGTGGCTTGTAGATTGTTTCCTTGTTCGCTTGAGGATATGTCTTATAATTGGTATCTCAACCTACCCACTAGATCCATTAGCAGTTGGACATATTTGGAGAATGCATTTATTAACCAATTTTAGGTCTATGTAGACCCTACCATCTTATACCACCAGTTTGCCACAATTAGGAAGGAACCCCATGAACCCTTTCCTTTATTCAACACCCAGTTCCAAAGTTTGTATAGGTGATTGCATCCACCCTATGTAGTTGTTGAGAACATTTCAATTCAAGTGTATGTCAAAGCTATAGATCCCTTGACTGGTTTATTCTTGTAGAGAACTTACCCTGAGGCAGACATCCATTCATTGGCAAAAGTACACCACCTAGCCATTAAATTGCAACAACAACAATCCCTCAACTAGGGGGTATGGGAGGGACATTTCCTTCATTGAGATATCCTGGGATGCCTAACCAAATGGCTACAATTAATAATGCAATGAAAAGTGGAACCCCACTCATGAATATAGTTTCAGGAATGTCCAATTCCACTTATAGACCATTGGATGAAATACATACTCCACCCTTGTTTCCTTGGCTAGCTAATGGAAATAGCCATTTCAAGCTTGTATGGCACAAAATCCTAAAACCCCATATTTCTTCCAGCAACAACATCCTCAAAATTACACAGGAGGACACAATCCTCAAACAAATATGCCAACTACATAGTAGACTAATCAAGCTGAAACAATTGTAGAAAATGAACAAACCGTACGTCTATCAACAAAGTTGGAGACTCTAAGGAAAACTATGTTCCAAATTACAAATGAGATGGCCAATTTAGGTTAAACCCTCCCCGAATAAAAATCAATACCAAATCAGTGAGGTTATCAAAATCAGAACAATTATCCCAATCAAACCAATAATCAAAATCAGAGGAACTTCCAAAATCAAAACTTTCAAAATCAAAATAGGGGGTATAATCAGAGGCCCAACAATAGAAAATGGGATACAAGACCAAATAATGGAGGATTCCCACACAATAACCAGGCCAATGAAGATAGGACACACACTCTCGATGTAGCATATCTAAACTTCATGACCAATTGGTGTAGGTTACATGATAACATTGCTCATTATGAGGTGAACTACCATAAATGGAAAAGATGGTCAAAATTGCTCAAGTTGATTCTCAACTAGTACAAGTAAATGCTGAAAAATATGGTGGGTGTATAGATATTGCTATGGCCTTTGAAAATTATGACAAGTTTAAGTTTCCCTTCCAAGAATAAAATGAACCTGAAACTAATACTTACAATGCTCAACATTTTCAAGCTAAAGGAGGTCATTTTATGAGGAACCAAAATAAGGAATGCTCACTACATATTCTCCTCCAACTAACTACATGGTACCCCCAAATTGTAAAGTGGAAAAATATCCTCCACCCAAAGGGCCACTTAAAATTTCCAATAGAGGGAATTCTTCTTTTATCCCTAAGCAACAATACAACAATAATACAAAGTAGAACTTGATTAGGGAAATACATAAACAAATGACTTCCCTGTATCTCTTTGATATTTTGAAATGGTGTCCTACTTAATTTGAACTCATGTTGAAAGCTTTGGCTGATGTAGATCATTTAAATGGAAAATAAAAGGTAACCCCCATTGCTGAAATGAATGTAGCCTTATATGTGGGAAAGATGATAGTACCTTTGTTCTTATTGAATTTGAAATTTTTTGGGAAGAACTTGCATAATTGTTTGATAGATTTTGGGGCTTCAGGTAACATTATTCCATTCTCTATTTGTACAAAATTAGGTGTGGCCTCGATCCAAACCCACAAAAGGGTCATAAAATTGGATAAAACAAAGTAAATGTTGTGGGAGAGTTGAAGGATGTACTTGTGTAGATCAGATTAGACCCAAGGATTCAATAATGCATGGATATTCAAATTATTTATATTCCTGAGATGTATGGCATGCTACTGAGCAGGGATTGGTAAAAGACCATAGGAGGCTATCTTGCATTGGACTTCTCACACATGTGGCTGCCATGGAAAGGTTTGGAAAGTCAGATAAGGATAGAGAGTGAACCTTGCCTAAAACACATGATAACAAAATATGATCATCCCAACAAAGTTGCATACTTTGAAACTGAACTAGGGGTTTATAGGATGGATGAGGTTATGACATTTTTAGCACCAAATTATGATCGGGTTTAACCTTTAGAAGCTAGTGATTGTATGATTTCCATTAACCAAGAAGTGTTAATCCAAAAGCTACATCAAGACAAATTGGTCTAGGGAGGGAAGGAAAATTTGTGGAGTTTACTGATTCCAAACTGGTGTAGGGTCCACTATCAAAACCATTTTGAGTTAACTTGTTTTCCTTTTCTAGACATTATAAATTAGGATTTTTATTTGGGAGATATTCAAAATAAAAATTATATGATCTATGTCCTGGATGAGTTTCCACTTGAAATTAATGTTATACCTGTCTTACCAAAAATCAATAACATATAGGAAAGTGTTCTATCATTCACTGATCAACCCTTCAACTTATCTCTAAATCTACAAACTGAGATTAGAGAGCCCCAGGAAATGTTAGATACCCTTTCTCTTGCTCACCTTTTGATTCTAAGAGAATTACTTAAAGAGAAAGTGAGTCACAAAATTGATAACCATGAGGAGTTGCAGGAAACAATTTTTGCACATGTGCTTGATTTGAATGAAGTATCTAACAACCCTTAGATACAAAGATCCCTTGACCTTAACATTTCAAACTAGTCAAATTATTCATTTACTCCTCTTTTACAATAGCCTAAGATTGATTTTAAGGAGGTTTTACCCCAAGGCTAGTTATGGACGCTCAAGTTTGTTGGTTCTAAATCTAAACTAGGGAGTGGAGTTGGAGTTGAATTAACTAATCTGAAAGGGAAAATGTATTTTTCTTCTTATAGGTTATAGTTTAGGTACATTAATAATGTGGCAGAGTATGAGGCATTGGCTAGAGGACTTATTTTCACACATCAAAAGAAAGTATAAGGCCTCAAAGTGCTAGGAGACTCATAAGTGATAATTAAACATGTTTGTAGTCAGTATACATGTCACAAAAAATATTGATAGCCTACTGAAATAGGATATGGAACCTAATTGAGAACTTTGACACATTTGACATAAATTTGATTCCTTGGGTGGATAATCAAATTGCAAATGCACTAGCAGTAGTAGCTAGTACACTAGATCCTATGCATGATTCCAAATTAAGAAGGTTTTCTATTGAGTTGGTGTCATTCCTAGCTATTCCTGACAATATAAGGAACTTTCAACTCTTTGATGATGATCAACATATTATTTCCTTTTTGGAAATTTTAGATGTTTTTGAAGGACAAATCATTGATGAATCCGATAGAGATCAAGAAGACTGGGAGCCAAAGAATATAGATATGGAAGGCTTTATCATCCTGAAAAACAACAGTATTCCTAAAGGACTAGTGGCACTAGAGAGGAATTTTTACTCTGATCCTTGAGCCTAGAAGAAATTACCTCTAGATGTTGATGGGGGGAAATATGAAACTTACAATCTAGAAAATTCTAGCCTAGAAAGGAATATCTTCATCGATAAGACTTGTCCAAAAGATATCCATGATAAGATTTTGAAGGTGTTGAAAGAGGAAATTGCAGCTATTGCATGCAAATATGAGGTTTTGAAGACATTCGACACCTCTATGATAACGCATACCATCCCTTTAAAGCCACAAATAAAGTTGTTTCATTAGAAGCAATGATCGGTCAATGCTCTACTTGAACCCCTTATCCTCAAAGAAGTGCAGAAATTGTTATTAGCTAGAATAATTTTTCCTATTAGACATTCTACATGGGTCGCAAAGCTGGCACTTATGTGCAAGAGGAATGGAGAAATCAGGCTATGCGTAGATTTCAAAAATCTAAACAAAGCTTCAAAAAATGATAATTATCCTCTTCCTTCCCTTGACGAAGTGCTGCAAATTGTCAACGGCTCACAGATGATGCCATTCCTCGATGGTTATTTCAGATATAACCAAGTATTGGTAGAGTACGAGGATTGAATGAAGACTACCTTTACAATGAAGTGGGGAACGTGTTCTTACCATAGAATTCCATTTGGCCTCATCAATGTTGGAGTGAATTTTCATTGTGTAATGGACGTAACTTTCCAAGATTTGATAAGAAAATGCATTATAATTTACATGGATGATTTGACAGTCTTCTCTAAGAATAGAGAGGATCATGTTGTTGATTTAGCAAAGGTTTTAGGAAAGTGCATAAAGTTTGGTGTTTCCTTGAACCCAAAGAAATGTGTATTTGGGGTTTCAAAAGGGCAGTTGTCAGGCCATATAATTTCAAAAAGAGGAATTTCCATTGATCCTGATAGAGTAGAGCCTACTCGAAAATTACCTATGCTTGGTAGCAAAAAGGAGATGAGAACTTTCTTTAGAAAGATAAACTTCATGAGGAAGTTTATAATTAGGTTTGTAGAGACTGTCAAACCATTAAATGAAATGATGAAGAAAGACACAAAGATTGAATGGAGCAATAAAGAAAAAGTTATTTTCTCATAGATCAAGCATTCCATTTCAGAAGCACCTATCTTAACTAGTCCTGACTACTTACAACCTTTCTTTATTTATTATTTTGCATCTGACCACTCACGTGTTTTTGTCTTGACACAGTGAAAAGATTAAGGGGACGAATGACCAATAGCTTTCATGAGCTCCCCATTTAAAAATACTAAGATAAGGTATCCACCATTAGAAAATAAATCCTTTGCATGTAAGAGTTTTCAATAAATTCCACAACTACATCTTGCATAGAAAAATTACAGCCATCATCCCAGATCCAACAGTGAAGTCCCTACTCATGTAGAGTGAGCCAGGAGAAAGAAGGGGGAAGTGGATGGAAATTTTACAAGAGTTTTATCTCAAGATCCATCCCATGAAATTTGTTAGAGGATAGGGTTTTTCCAAAGCAATGGTTGATGTAGATTCCAAGATCACTTGTCAACAATATACAATGTAGTCATTCATTGGAGATCCCTGGTACGCTAATCCAATCTTCTTGCTATTGAATAATAAGTGTCCTGATGAGATGAATGCAACACAAAGAAGAGCATTGAGGTTGTAGAGTACTCATTACATGATTAAGAGTGGAGCTCTGTATAGGAAGAACTTCAAAGGTGTGTACCTACATTGTCTGGACTAGCAGTAGTCGGAGTAGGCCATTACAAAATCCATGGAAAATATGGTACTGAGCACGGTTCACTAGATTCCATGGCTCACCAGGTCTTTAGTTTAAGATATTATTGGCCACACATATTTTAGGATGCTCACCAACACATAAGAATATTCCATACATGTCAAACATCGACATCCAAAGAGCATAACCCAACAATGCCATTCAGCTAGTGTATGAGATAAGGCCTTTTTCCCAATGGGAATTATATTTTATTGGAGTAATTAACCTAAAATCCTCTATAGGTCATAATTTCATCTTGAATATGACTTATTACTACACACAGTGGATGGAGGATCAAAGTATAAAAATTACACCATCAATGTAGTCATCAAGTTTCTAAATGATCATATTATTACTAGGTTTGGGGTACCCTTTGCTCTAGTATGTGATATCGACACTACTTTTTCTTCTGCATAGTTTATTTAGTGGGCCTTTGAGTATAAAATAGTCTTAAAATATTCTTCCAGTTATTACCCACAAGGAAATGGGGTAGTTGAGTCTACCAATAAAAATTTGTTGGAAGTTATTAAGAGGTTATTAGCGCAAAATCTTAGTGACTAGCATACCCAATTAAAATTTACCTTATGGGCCAATAGATCTAGAATTAAAGCTGCCCTAGGAAATTCACCATATAAATTAGTCTACGGATAGGACCCTGTCTTTCCTATTAACCTCCAAATCCCTGTTTTATGATTTATGCAAGAGATTTATGCCAATGAAAATAGGATAGAGGTCAGGATGACTAATTTTTTGAACTTAGAAGAACAAAGGAATTTTGCTTTGCAAAATTTTTCTAAACATCAAGTTGTAGTCAAGTGTTGGTTTGATAAGAGAGCTAATATTAAGGACTTTAGGATATTAGATATCGCGTTGTTGTGGGATAAGGATAGATAAAAGAAAAGTGATCACCAAAAAATTGATAGATTGTGGTTAGGACTGTACCATTGTTGAAATTCTCGATGAAAACACTTTTCAATTGAGTACCTTATCAAGAGAACCTATTCCATTGCACATCAATGGACAATTTCTCAAGCACTACTTTGGCCAATGAAGGCCTCAAAATATTTCCTTTATATATATAATTTAGTTTATTTGTTGTTGCTTCATTTTGTCTTCTTTTTTTGTTGTTTTGTTGCTTGTTTGTTTTTTTTTCTCTCTATTTTCTTTTTGTTGTGGGGTTCTTCCTTTTTCATCACTTTGGAAAAGTGGGTAGTTATCCAAAGCATACTAGGGATACTATGGAAGAGAAATTTATTTAGGTATTTTTAGGTATACCTATAGTTCTCTTTCATTCTAAAACTCATGTTTTATGTTTATCTTAATGATTATTTGAAAGGTTAGAACAAACAGGTAC
The DNA here is from genome assembly GCA_007258455.2 of Sequoia sempervirens. Classification (NCBI taxonomy): domain Eukaryota; kingdom Viridiplantae; phylum Streptophyta; class Pinopsida; order Cupressales; family Cupressaceae; genus Sequoia; species Sequoia sempervirens. Next base: position 343,475,766 of record VDFB02000003.1, on the reverse strand, counting down.
ATTCTAAGTGATCTTGTGAAACATGGCTAAATGTCACTTATTAGTTAGAATCAGTTATCTCCTTAAGCATTTAGTTGTCTTAAGATGTTTGTATTTCTAATTCAGTTGAAAAATTCAGTTTCCTAATGTTGTCATGAGGTCCATCGTAGTTCTCAACCTAATTTTTTGACTGCAATGTCTGAGTATTGAGAAAAATATAAAAAAATATTACTTCAAGAAAGCCAATACTTGAAAAAAAGAGAAAAGAAGAAAATATGGAATAAACTCAATCTATAAAGGTGATTCAAGTATCTCTATCGGGGCTATAGATGCCTTTCTATCAGTAGAGAAATTCTTTGAGATAACTAGAGGTATCTCCATCAGGGCTATAAACGCTTGGCTGGCAGCAGAGAAATGCCCAGGATATCATTGCATGACAACTAAAATGACCCACCTCATGTAGCTTGAATGGGAATGCAATCATTTCCAAGATAGTTAAAGTCTTTAGGAGAGAAAATGTACCATGAACACACATGCTCAGATTCAAAGTTTTTATAATGATACATGTTTTGAGATTTCAACTTGGCCCATGGGGGACCCAAAAAATTCTCTCACCTCTCAGAGGGGAAGTGGGGAGGCACCATGTGGCACAATCCAAACCGTCATAGGAACTATAATAAGGCATGAAATATTTCTACAAATGTTTTGACATAAGTATTGAGGGGTATTAATAGCTGAGCTACTAATGGTTTTATTTGAGAACATGGTTAAATGAAGGATAAGATGCCATAATCATAGTCCATCAAATTTGAATGATATGCACATATATGGATGACTTGAAAGGTAAAAATCATGTAAGTTGAAGGTGCTAGATTCAATTTGGGTCACTCCCTATCATCTCATTTTCATAATATGTGCACAGGTTAAACCCACAGGGCAAGTCGGGAGCTAGCAATTGGAAATCTTCGAAGCTCATGGAGATGGTAGAGCCCATGGTATGACATGGAGACAAGTCCACATGGTCTAATTTGATTCATCAGTGGAAATATTCATCTACGGTCAAGTTTTCAAACATGTTTGACTTGATCTAGGTTGCTTGTCAGGCCATCTTACTGTAGGATCAATGGTTGGAATTTGAAGTTCAATATTGAGGCTAAGTGAGTCATTCTAATTTGTGTGAGCAAATAGTAATGGCAGATATGACACTGAACTACCAAATTGGTTTGCTTGAACACCACATGAAATACCAATTTTAAAGCATAATTGCAATTCATTAAAATTTTTTGTGTGACTAAGTACTTCTTGCTGCTCATTCAAGCTTGTTCAACATCCAGAAATTAGGGTTTTCCAAGTTTCTGCAAAACAATAAGTAAAACCAACACCCTACGTTTCAATTTCTTGCAAATTTTCTGAGAGTACTTACTTTTCCATTTGTTCAATTGAATTCCTAGTTTTCTCACATTTCTTTTAAGGATTGACATTTAAATTGAACAATATTTTTTCAAGTCTTCTTGTTTCTTTGTGTCAAACCTATACCCTAGATATAAGATTCTAGTTTTTTATGAAGTAAAACCCTAGCTTGTAAGAAACCCTATTACCATGGTGCCTCCATGAGCCCAAACCTCAAAATCAAAATAGAAGAAAAGGCCCCTTTCCTAGGACCTTAATGACCAATTGAAACCATTAAAATATGATAAACCCAAGGTTCAGTTGTTGTTCCAAGGCACTTAAATTGTAGACAGTCTCATTGATAAATAATCTAATATCAAAGATGACATATTACCCTATATTAGATGGGAACAATACAGCTATTGGTTTGGCAACAAAAATTGTGATATACCCATTGGTAACCCTTGGAGATTAGACATGGGTAAAATGGTAGTGCCTAATGTCTACATATTGATCTTCTAAGAGCAATGGTAGCTAATTATGACCCAGCCTCTAGGGTTGTAAGAACCTATGATGGAGTTGAGATGGTAAAGGTCACTAGGGATGAAATAGTTAAGGTATTCAGTTTAACTGAGTGGAGTGAAGACATGGTTAAGATTGACGAGAAGGAATTGAGAGTTGAATATGAGAAAATAAGGCATACCTTCAAGATCTCAGTATTACAAAACTTTTTGGCATCTGTTAAGGGACAAGGAAAAGTTATTTTGGGCCCATTAAATAAGGAGCCTTTCCCTATAAACTAATTCATGAACTATTTCCAAAGGACATTCTATTCCTTGTTCCAAATCTTAGGGTTTGATCCAACTACAAGCATACCAATGGAAAAGATGTATATGGCTACCACATTCAACATCCCACTTGTAATACACTTTATGACTTTGGATCATACTTGGCCGAAAGGATACATGAGGGCTTGGTTGCATTAAAGAGTGGCAAGGATGGGGTAAGATTCTGGTGGTATTCATTGTCCATGCATATGTTTCTATACAAGGGAGTTACTTTCTTTGGTAAGGATATGGAATTAGTAAAAAATGAGGGTGATCTAGACTTTCCTATCCAATGTTGGACCAAAATCTTTGATAGAAATGATCACAAATCTATTTTTCTGGTGTTTGAGAATATTTTTTCTTCTAAATTGAAGAGATCCTAATTATGAATATGCCAAGGATACCTGCAACATTGCATGATTTCTTGAGGCCTAAAGATAGGAGGCTCGATTTGAACATTTAGCACAACTGGGGAGACGTGATTCCCTACCCAAGCTATACAATTCTCATAGTTTATGGCACAAGTGTGGCACCACGTATATTTTTGAGGGATGTGCCACTAAGAGTTAGTTTCCTTGAGGTGATCTGGCAATTGGGAGATGTTGAGGACAATCACCTAAAAAATTAGAGGAAGGGAACCCTTTTCCATGCTTACACTATTTTTTCTAACTTTTTCATGGAGGGAGAATGGAGAAAAATTGTTGATGTGCTAAAACCACTTGAGATGAAGAGGGTCAGGAAAAGGAATCATGATCCTAAGGGATTCATGGCATGGTTAAAATATAGAATTAGAAGCTCTAAATTCATCCACAAATTATATTTTACTAAGGATGTGATAAGGAATATCTTTGATTTCCAAATACAAGAGGATAGGAGAATGAAATGGATTTCTTTCAACAAGTTAGAAAAGGAAATGTAGGCAAAGGACCCTCAATTTTTAGCTCTTGAGAATATTAAGGATAAAATCCAAAGGATTGAGTATGTATTTCATAATTTTGAGTAGGCAGTTGGAAAATTGAAAGAAGAAAGGTTGGTTCAAGACAAGGGGAAATTTGTGGTAGGAGAGGCACAAGATAAGAGGAAGTCCCCTGTGATGGAGGAAATACCTACCTACCAACCCCTAAAAAGAGTACTGGTATTTACTATGAGGAAGGACAAGGAAAAGTAAAAGAAAACCATCATCTCTTCTTCTCAACAAGAGGGGTCAAGAATTCCTTCACCTGCACATGAAATGCCACCATTGTCTCCCCCAAGGTCCATTGATCCTAAAGTTATTGAACTGGATTCACCACCTAGGGTATCATCACCACCAAGGCAACCACCTCCAAAGAAACAAAGGGTAGAATCAAGTAGTTTGGTGGACTATCTAGAAGATTTTGAGGATGAAATACTTGTTACTACTGAAGAAATGTAGCAAGTAATTCCTTCTACCCCTAGGGAGATAGTGTCACCAGAAATGGGCCTCAAACTGAGCAAGGTAGACTTGACTGGTATGAATAATATTGATGACGTGAGAGAGGAAGCATGTAATAAATTTATGGATGATGACTCATTTTTCAAGACATTCGCCCTATGGAGTTTTCTTGGAGAGAAAAAAGGGATGAATATGTTAATAACATTGCCAAGAAGAGAATCCTAAACCATCAATTTCCTAAAAAAGTCATTGAAGCCCAAGTTAGGCAAGAAATGAAGACAAGTTTTCAAAACATTACGGCATAAGAAGGAAGAGAAATGGTGAGAAATAGTGGTCTCCTCATGCTGCCAAATTCCCTCTACCATTGATTTCAATATGGTGAGATGTGACAAGCAACTCTACTCCATAGAAGAAGAAGCAAAAATTGCTTTGTAGGGGTTTGATTTTAGTGAGCAATGGGAAACACTAGAATTTTGGGCCTGGCCTCAAACACAAAGAAGCCTCTAGTTGCAAAGCTACCTGCATATTATAAGGGGGATTAATTATCAAGAGGGTGTCAGAAACCCTTGCAATTGAAGCACCCACTATGTCTATGAATGTTTCCCAATTTACAAACAAAAAGGTAGAGTCAACAACCGTAGAAAAAGACAAGTTTAGAAAAATGTCTAATGACTTTCTGGTTGAATACAACAAAGGTCAAAAAATATTTTGGAGTTGCAAATAGAAATGGAACTATTGAAAGAGAAGATGAAAAATATGTAGACTAATGTTCCCATCCAAATAGACTTTACTTCTCCTTCTTCACCTTGAGAGCATGTGCCATCTTCCATTGTTCCCTCCCTACAAGTTTCATTGGAAATTGTACCATATAGTTTGGGAAATTTTCCAATATTAGTTGAAGGACCAACCACTTTAGGTGCACATCATATAGAGGAAGTCAACAAGGAAGACTTGCTAGAGAAGTTGAAGAGCTATGAAGAAAGATGCAAACAACAGGATGGATTGATTCTTGCCAACAATCTAAAGATTGTGATAGTGGTGTTGGGGCACCTCAATAAAGGGATTGAAAATAGATTTATTAGCATACATGCTAATTACTCCTCCATGTTTGATTTGGTGCAAAAAATTAATAGGGATAAGGAAGTGGCTATCCCACTCATGGAGAAATGGACTCCCAGATATCAGTATCTTAGACTTATGGTTGTTGGACCTAAGCATGATGCCAATAAGCCATACAACATTCAACCTACCCTTAACCTTGAATGTGGAATCCGAGAATTCTAAGAAAAATTTGAGCCATTGGAGGCAAGAATAAGAGAGTTGGTTAGGAGGTTTGATGAGTTAAATTTTGGTCTTCTCCCTAACATCTTAAATAAAAATGGTGAGATCAAATCCCTGTAGGATTGGAAAGATCATGCAAATGAGGTGATTGCAAATAAGGCAGCCTTAATTTGTGAAGGTTCTAACATGTGGATGTAGAGGAGTAGTATGGATATGCTCACCCAAGAAGGGCTTGCCCTTGAGGATTTTGACAAGGAAGCTAATTAGGTAGTGACCAAGTATGCTCCATACAAGGAAAAAGATGACAAGGTTATTGAATTCAATTGGCCTTTTGAGGAGGAGTTTCAACTTTGGAAAGAAAAATATCTAGTTGATGTCCTCGATGAGTAGGTTGTTGAGGTGGGGTAGTAATTGCAATTTTGGTTACAGGTCTGCAACAATGGGAATTACAGTATGGAGAATACATGAATACATGGCCTATAACTAATACAAATTAGGCCTTAGATACAATAATGTTAAAATATTGTATTCTCTCTACTTAGAAATTGATGACAAGGATTATAGACGTGGAGGTATTTTGGATTCCTCCTTTTTCTTCATTTTATTCTTTTCTTCTTTAAGGCTTGGTGTATGTGGAAGGAATTTTGGGAGCACATGGATAAAGTGTTTCAACAACCAAATGGTGCCTTTTGGAAGGCGAGACAAATCTTTATCAATAAATGCAAATGGTTTTTGTCCCATGTGATATTTTCCCTCCTTTGAGTTGTAAATGTAACTATATTGGGGAATATATTTTGTATCGATCAAATGAGAATAGGACATGTGTGCATTCTAGCTTGAAGCTTATTTTATCCTCCATTTCTATAAGAAGGAATTCATGGCTAGATGTACAGGTTGTTGATTGATTAGAGAGAAAATTTTGTAAGAGAAAATACAAAGAACATTCTCAAGTCTTGTCTTAGGTTTTTGAGTCTTTAGATATGTAATTGTAATTTTCAATAATAGTACTAGCATTTTGAAAACAAAAGATGGTGCAAATTCACATCCATTTCTCTCCTAGTGTATTCACTATATATGAGCTATTAATAAAATGATCAAGGGTTATTTTTTTAACCTTCATTATGCTCCAATGATGTATGGCTTTTATCTTTATTTTAATTCAAAAATTTAATTAAATTTCTTGGATGAAGCTATAGGTTCATGTAATTTGAGTATCAGGGTCTCTATAAGAAGTTTTGGTTTAGGATACAAAGGTATGATGTTGTAATGCAGTATCGTAGAAGCTTTAAGGTGCTAAATGTTAATTTGTTATCCAATTATACTTGTGTTCAAATTGACTCTATTTCCTAGGTTAAGGAATTGGTCTGGATTTTGTATTTTTTATGTGATTTATTGATCACTCAACAACAATATAAATTCATAATTAAACTTTCTATTGAGTTGCAATTGATAGTGTTTCATTTCATGTTAATCATTCTCTACTCTAGCTGTTAAATGTGTAAAGAATCTGCCAAATTCTTGAAAGATTTCATCTATTGAGCTTAAGTTGTGAGAATAAATTTGTTCTTTGCAATGTATTTGGTTATTTGATGCATAAATCCATAGATACATTGTGGGATCACCCTCCCAGGTTTTGTAAAGCCCAAAGTGTAGGAGGAGGGCATTGGTGCTTTCACTCCATTGTCCAATCACTTCAAGCTGCCAAGAATTCAAAATGGCAATTCCATAGGCTTCCTTGAAGATCAACTTGGTTCTTAAAAACAACCAACACACCCCATTTTCTTCTTTGGTCAAAATGGGCCCCCCTTGTTTTTTTCCCTTGGTGTTCTTGTTTTACCTTTGGGAGTTGTCTTTTTCTCCTAGGCCTTTTTTTATTTTGTTTTGTTGGGTTTGGGTTTCAGACTAGAACTAGCACTTTGCACCTTTGGAAGGTTCAAGTTCTAGTTTATGTTTCGAATCTAATCCCCATGATTTTTCCTTTGTTTTGTTTTGTCTGTCAAATTCAAGTTTCGGAAAGGAACTTGAATTTGGTGCCTTGCCAAGGTTCACCTTCCTTGTTCCATCACAATTCTGATATATGCTTGTTTGTTTCCTTTTTTGTCTTTTTGAAATTAGATTTCAAAATGAAGTCAAAACCTTTCACTTTTAGAAGGATTTGGTTCTTAGTTCTGATCCAATCTTGATTTTAATGTTCATTGTGCTTTTTCCTATCATGTTCGAGTTTCAGACCAGAACTAGAACCTTGCACTTTTTAAAGGTTCACATGCCAAGTTTGTTCTCGATCCTGACTTCCACCCTGCCTTTGGATTTTCGCATTGGTTTACTTGTGGGTGTTGTCCTGACCCTCATGCCTGAATTACCCTCATTAATGATAGTTCATTCACATGTGCAAGACCCATATTTATTCTCATAGTCTTTACATTTTGGCTCATAATTACTTTACATTTTCATGAGTAAGAGCTAGAGTGGAGTAGTTGATTGGTTGCAAGTTCAAGTTTTGTAGCTTTTGATCATATGTTGTTGGTCTTTTCTTCGTGTCATTCGAGGTAGGGGTTCTCTGTTTCTTGCTTTTTTTGTTTCATTTTCTTTCATTTGCTTGTTCTTTTTCTTGCTTCACTTCTTTTTTTTGGTTTTGTTTTGCTTGTTTGTTTGTTTTGTTTTCTTGTTTTTTTGTTTTTCTTTTGTTGTTAGGTCTATTCATGTAGCATTTTTCTTGGGTTTGATTTTTTTTTTTTTTGTCTCTATAATGTTGTAAAATTGCACCCCTTGCAATTTCACATACATTCTTGTATTCACTTTAGTGTCCACTCCCTTAGAACTTATCTAGGATCATTTTAGCCCCTACATAACCCTTTTTCCCCCTTAGGATGCTTAAGACCCCTTTTTAGTAGCTACCCTCATGTGTCAGCTTTGCTTCAAACCTTGTACTCTTACTGTTCTTATCATTCTATACCATGATGTGTTTGGACATTAGCACACTGTTGGGATGTCCATGTGCTGCGCTAGCGTCCTGTGACATTTTCACATTTAAAGGATCATTTCCAAGTTCCTTGCCAATTTTCAACCTTTTTCGTCGATGCTAACAGCTTGGAACGCCTTCTAACGGCTCAGGAAGCTTCTTTTCCCTCCTCTTCTCTCTTTAAGTGCTATCTTTTCAATATATTTTTCTCTTTGAGATCTCTCTAGCTCTTGCTCTAGCATTTCTATCTACTCTTTCTCTTGTTATCTTACTTGTACAACTCTCTACAACTTGCTACAACATTCTCAAGATTTCATGTTCTTACAATGCTCTTGGCAACTCTCTTGGCTCTTACAGTTTTGTCTCTCTCTCCTTGGATTCCTTAAGCCTTGCAAGTAATATCTCTCTTATCTTATATCTTTCAGCATCTTGAGATTTCTCACATGCCCTCTCTAAGCATTTTACTACTTCATCTATCTATCTATCTTGTGATATGGATTCTCCTCCTTCAGTGGGGATTGCTTTTATCACTTCACATTTGCTTACTTTGTTTAGTTTCTCTATCTATCTGGCTATCTGTGGAGGTGGGAACACTTAAACAAGGGTTTGACTGTAGTAAGCCCCTAAACAACCCCAACATTTTTCCCTTTGTCTTATGTGTGTAGGCATTGAATATATCTACTTGATGGAGGCTTCATTGCTTGGTTGGTTGTGAGCACTTTATTACTCTTATTTCATTTTATCATCATTTAATTTATATATTATTTAGTTTATCTTACTTTAATTCATTGTTATACTTGTTATTCTTCCACATTCTTAAGAGTTCTTAGCAATCTGATTGTTAGTAGTCATTTAGTTGTTTCCTATGATAAACTTGATTTTTGGTCCGTACGAGATGCCAACACACCTCTAAGACTCCAATACAATGCATTGTCATTCTTGTTCTACGCTTCCATCCTTTGGCTGAGAGCCCATCAGTCTATCTAGAAAACCTTTATGATCTACTCTTTCTGATTTTGAAACTCTCACTTTGTTCCTTGAGGTAGTTTAGGGAAATTCACTCCTTGGGATTCTCTTGAGAATAAAGAGACTCGTGAGCAGTGAATCCCCCTTCTCTATAGTCTCATTTTTTTCGTACGTGGATTTTTTTTGTTCCTGTTGTTCCCTAGCTCATCTAGGGATTTTGTACCATGAGGTCGACCCTTTTTAAATTTTTGAAAATCTTGAACAACGTCAACCTTTACAAATATAAGTTTGAACCCTAGGCTCTTTCCCATGTTCGATCCCTTGAGCAACTAATTTAACTAAGTATTGGATCAATATTGTTAATAGGTTCCTAATGTTTGAATCAATATTGATCCTGAATCTTGAATGTTTTGTAAATGTCATAAATTAACTTTGTCACCCTCATACTTGATAATGTTCTGATTCTAACTTCCGCAAATGTTGCATGATCATGTTTCAAAATTAAACCCCAAATGTGGACCTCCATATTGTTCTTATTCCTAATATCGTTCTGACTCTATCTTCCAACCTTTGGTTGGGATCAAACCTCATAATGGAACCATACCTATTCCAAAATTATTGATCCAGTGCTAGGTTTGAACCCAATTCTGAGCTCTGACTTTTAGTTGGGATTGAAATCGAGATGGAACCTTGCTCTTTCGCCATCAGGTAGTCCATATTCCAAGTGTTTTTTTTATTCTAATTTTTGTACAACTTTCAGAATTGGACCTAGAACAAAACCAAAAACTTTGTGCCAAAATAAGTTTTCATTCTAGGTTCCATCCTAATTTTGACTCTCGTTGTTTTGTTTACGATCAGACTCCAGAGTGAAACTTGAACCTGCTCCCTTAGGGAAGCTCCAGTGCCAAGTGTTGTTCTAATCCCAACTTCCAATAGACCTTTTTTAGGGTTTAGGTGTTGAGTTTCACCCCGACACCAATTTATGATAGTTTGCTAATGGGTTTACTAATGTTCATATTTTAGGTTCTATCTCAAACCCAACACTCAAAAGCAATAGAGATATCTTGTAAATGAGTACTTCTTTTAGTTTATAGGATTTTAATATGGGATGCATTGAATGCCTAAATCTCTACAATACTCCTTTCTTCCTAATGAATGTCATGGTTGCAAGATTATTAAATGTTTGATTCAGAGTGAGATACTGGTTTTGAGGAGGTATCAAGAGAATAGAAGGCCAAGAAATTAAATCCATAATTGATTCCCCTCACCATGAAGTACAAGTTCCAAGGTGCTCCTATAATATCAAAGTTTGGGTTGGCGGTGATGAAAATAATGGATACATTGGTGGGCCATGTTGATCTTGAGAAATTTGTAAAAGATACCTTCTCAGAAGATATTAGTTTGATGGCTAAGAAATTTTCTAATTTAGGACTAACACATATGGTTTCATTTCCAATAGTGGTGCAATGTCATGAATTCATATTAGCTAATGCACACACATATAACCCATTCCAAGGGAAATGCATTGATCCTTGGGGGACTAAAATTATTAATCTAACAAAAGGAATGATAAGGCTACTCTTTGACTTGCCTCCCCATACCAACCTCAAAATCATGACAGAGCTTGAGGCATTGTAGAAGTATGAAGCATATGTGGATGGCAATAAAAGATATATAAATAAGAGGTGTTTGAAGACAGAGAAAAATTCAATAAACAAGCTTCCCACCAAGCCTAAGAGGCATAAATTCCCTTTGGAAGTAGGGGAGATCATCACATTGTTGTCTAGAGCATTTGGGAAAGAGGATTCACATTCATTTGAGACCTGGATGTTCTCTTTTATTCAGATTATTCTTGATAAAAAATAATATTTAGATTGGGGACAAATGGTGTCTAATGCCATTCATGATCAAATCACCAAGATGAAGCATACTAAAGTGTTTTATATGAGTTCCTATGCTATCTACTATGCTGCAAGAATGGGAAACTTCCAGGCCTAAACATAGAAGGGGTCCTTGAGGAAGCTGCTAGTGAGAATAGAGTTTGGAAATATTATGACTAGTTGGAACTCAAGAAGGCAGAGAAGCATTTCAAAAGAGTTAATGATGCCTTCTTGTATGTTGTTATCAATTAATTGACAGGAGATATTGGTTTTAGATTAACTAAGGAAGCCATGGCTTTTATTGGAGAATGGGGAAATTTTTTTCTATAATACCCCAAGCCTACATACATCAAATTGTTTGGTCTCAACAAGGCTCCGTTCAAGCTGTCAAGGTGTTGCAGTGATAAAATGATTTTAATGGAATTCTCCCATTAGGTAGCGGAAGTAAATACAAAGTTTGCAAGCAAGCACAAGGAAAGTTTCGATACATTCCTTATGGAGTTAGGTTTTTACTCATTATCATTAGAAGTGGTATCCAAGACAACAACATAGGAGTTTTAGGCTTGTAATATGAAGTTTTATGAGGAAAGAGAATTTTGGCTCAAAGGGGAAGATGAATGGTCTATATGCATCTTTGTTCCCTTATCATGAGTGTCACCTTGAGGATTTATGGGCTGATATTCAAGATCAATTTGAGGTAAGAAAAAGAGGATATGAAAGGATGATTGTTCCCCAAATGAGAGACTTCAATATTAAGGAGGATACCCAAAGGGATATCGAATGATGGCATCGCCCTTGATCCTTAATATGAGGTAGATGAAATTACAACAAAAGAGTTAGAGCCCATCAACTGGATGGAAAAGGAAGAGTTTAATATAAATAAGTTTTCTCAAGTAGTTATTGATAGAAGCTTAAAGTGGATTGACATATGCATCAGCCCGGCTCAAGGAAGAGCCACAAGAAAGAGAAAGGATTCATAGGTTGAATCATCTTCAATTGCTGAAACAAAAAAATATAAGAGGATTAGGAAGGAAAATCCACAAGTAGTAGAAGAAGAGGTTAAGGCTAGATGGTGAGGTTCTCCCAATTCTAGTTAATCAAATTCATGTCAAGCCTTATTCCTATTAGGTTTTGAGAATCCATGTATATATTAGCTTAGTTATTATTTTTCCAAGAAGTGTTTCTACACACTCTACATTCTCCTTAAGGGAATATATGATCTAAGTGTTTTTTTCTCCAAGTGAAAGCATACACATGTTATTTTTTCATGTTTCTTTTGAGGTAATCTATTTGTTGCAAGATCCCCTTATGAATCTATTATCAATGGACTTATAGGCCCCTGGATTCCATGACTAGCAGACAATCATCTCACAAAAATTACCAAAATGTTGTCACTTTGTGACTCCCATTTCATTTCCCATTAATATTTGAAAAATAATAATGGGTTTATTATTCTCAAGTATTTCTCTAGTAGTTGAATCTTCCCTTTGCCAAGCTTCAATCAAACACCCATTTGAAAAATCTCTAAAAAGTGGTTTTTGCTCCTCTTTCTTCCTTGGTTTGATTAGAGTTTCTAGTATTGAAAGGAAATTTGAACCAAATTACAATGTCTATCTATATTACCAATCCCTACTTCTTCTCTAATCTTGTTGTGAATCAAATATTTTATGGTGTAGAATGTTATGTCTCTTTTGCTCAATTAGGGTATTTCACCTAATGGAAACAGATAGATCCCACACCCAAAATCTAGGTGGTTCACTTAAACTAGTGTATGTATGATGTAATTTTGACTAAATGAAATGATCTAAATACAAATAATTGATAAAATTGATTGATTATGAATGCAAAACTAATGAAATGTGTAATGTTTGAATACACATTGTGATATTCAGAAAACACCTAGAAATGAATGCAAACTATAACAAAATTTGATGAAACTGAAAGTGTGCACCAAGATCTTGATGGAGATTGGAAATGACTTCTAAAATGTTATTGATCCTAATTTTTATGCTTGGTGGGACTCATTTTCCATTCTGGGAAAATCAGTCTTGGTTCTGGAAAATTGAACTAGAGCCCATTTCGGATAAATGGGTATCCAAAACTATAGAAAAATCCATTCAAGCCTGGCAGTGGGAATAATTTTCCATCCATGGAAAATTAGTCCACTTTCGAATTTCTAAAAATACAAAAGTGGAAACTATAGTCTCTGGTCTGCACTTCAGTTCATCACAGGTGTTCGCCTCCAAAAGTCTTATTTCTAAACCTGAAAGTGACTTTTTGTTGATATTTTTCCTTGGTCAATAGGAAGGTGTCTTCAAAAACTTTACAACCTGATATTTAATGATTTCCAAGTCTTCAAGATGCATAAATTTTCAAACACACAAGATAAGAGAGAGAAATGTTGAATGTTAGCACATGAGGGTTTGCCTTGGTCAAACCCATTTGTAGGTAATTAAACCAAAATGAGAAAAGAATGTAATGAAGCATGCCATAATAGAGTTAATACCTTGCAATGAAGATTGATCTTAAATGTCTGCAACAAAACATGAAGATTCTTCCCTTGAATGTCTTAGGAAGCTATCTTGATGACTTGCAATGATGAAACCCTAACTTGCTTGACTTGAGATAGAAGATAAATGATGAATGAATGATAAGAGATGTGTAAATGAGTTACGAAATATAAATTAGGGTTTAGAGACTTGATTTTATAGGAAAATAACCTTATTTGCACATAAATTGGATCCCCAAGGCCAACATGAAGAAAAATTAAACTTAAAACCTAATTTTTCCTGCTCAAAAGTCAAAATTGACCTAAATGGGACTCATTTTCCACCTTGGGAAAATCAGTCCCACCTGGCAAGGACTCATTTTCCATAGGTGGAAAATTAGTCCCAGTGGGGCCCATTTGCTAGCTAAGATGCTAGGAATTAAGGAAATAAGGTTTATATGATGACTTTGTCAGTTATTTGAACAATTTATGCCTCAAGATGCAGAATATGGGGTAATAGGGGCCTATTAATGATGATGTGAAGGTCAATTAGGGCTTGGAACATAGAACTCAATGTGAAAGTGTGATTTAAATACACTTTACAACACTAAATGAGGTCCACATAGCCTAAAAAGGTACAACATCCAATGTGAATGTATAAAACACATTACAACACTAGATTATTATTAAATTTAGTTTTCAAGCCTTCTAGATTGATGTGAAGATGCATTTAAATACATTTTATAATGTTGAATTAGGGAGAAATGGGTCCATTTAGTCTAGAAAGGCGTGAAATTATTTTACAACACCTCTACAAGATATTGTTAAATGCATTTGAAAGGGTCCAAGACCTAGTGTGGATGTGAAAACACCTCACTGTTGGAATTGTGTGCCTCAATCCCATGCTTGAAACCTCTAGTGATAAATTTCGATGTGACTGTTGAGATGTATAGCCGATCTGCTAGTTGATCCTGAACTATCACTGTGACCTCTGAAATGTATTGGTGATCGGTATAACCTGAATCTTCAGCGTAACCTTGGATAGTCAGATTGATGTTTCGGTGATGGTAGAAAGTCTGGCTGATATCGACGTGACCTTTGGTCTATCTAGCTGATGTAGCAATCGGTGTGACTTGCCTCTGTCAAAATGAATCTTAGTGCCGGGAGAAGTCTTGCTGATGGAACTGTCTTGTTGATAGTTGTTGTGACTCTGGCCAATGGTGTTTGGTCAGAGAGACTCTTGGTGAGGGATGTTATCGGTGTGACTTGTTGTGTTCGATGTAACCCTCTACCGAGAGTATTAGTTTGGCCGATGACTCTGCTTTCGGTGTGAGTTTGGACTTTAGTGAAACCATTTTCGATGTATGTTGTCTTGTTGATAAGGTGTGAGTTGGTGCTCCCATTGATCATCGGGGTGAGTCTGGCTGATGGACTATTGTCGATGTGACTCTAGCCAATGATCTGTATCAGGGTGACTCAAGGCGAAAGATAGATCAAAGTAACATGAAGGCTTGTTGGAACTCTTAGCGACTGTGGAAGTCTTGCTGATGAGTGTATTGGATATCAATATGACTCCTGAACTCATTATGACTCTCACCAAATAGTGATAGTCTCATCAATGGGAGTGCTGATGTCGAAGTGATTTTTGAACATTGGTATGACCTCTCACCGAATAGCGATGGTCTTGTTGAATAGCGCTACATGTGGTGGTCATCGATATGATGTCTCAGTGATGTGGTTTGTCTCGCCAACTACTTTTGAACTCGGTGTAACGTCTTGCCAATAGTGATGACTCTTGGCGATATTGACGATTGAGCTTTGTGGCATTGGGGAGATATGGTTAGTGTCTCACCAACATGCGACAGAGGGTGAACATTGTTGACCAATTGGAAGACTATCCTATGTGGTGTGACTTGGACCTATCAGAGAGGGCAGAATGTGAACCATTTGTTGCAACCGTTTCTACATGGAAGACAAACTGTTTGTGAGGAAATGAAAACAACTATGTTCTAGTGAATTGGATGTTCTGAAAAGAGAGTGATAGAGAGAGGGCCGAGAGGGTGGCTAAAAGGTCGAGGCCATGAGGTTGAAAAAAATAAAATGAGAGGCAGGGTTATGCTGTTAGAATCTCTCCTTATCAAGAATTGAATACCATGGTCGATCTCTCATGTCGATTTGTATTGTATATTGTTGAGGGTATTGCAACAGTGTGAAGATTGTTTGGTTTGAGAGGTTGATCAAGAAATGTAAAGGGGAGAGTTTGCTACTAGGTTGTATCTAGAATGAACAAGATGTAATCTCTGAAAAGGCTAAGATCCTGAAATTGGATTGTAATCTTTTGTTGCTAAATAATACAATGGCTCAAACTTTGAAGGGTGGGGTTTTTTACCAGAAAGGGTTTTCCCCACGTAAATCTTTGTGTTCTGGTTTATGTCTTATCTTTCATCTGTGTTGGTTCTATTCCTAGAAACTGTTATTGCTTGCTGTTGAATTTACATGTGCTTCTCTCAGAAGGATTAATGTGGGAAATTAACTGTGTTTGTTTCTGCTTTAGGACATAGTTGTACATGTCTTTGAGGCAATCTAATTGAAATTAAAGTTACCGAAGGCACTATTGTTCTTGGAGGTTTCTCTGAGATGCCCTAAATTTCCCTTACAAGTGGTATCAGAGCCTTCTTTTGGTTGTTGGTTCTAGGTATTTCTCCTATGAAGATTTCTCATTTTGTTAGGCTGGAGAAAATATGGAGGAATCATCTGATGTATTGATCCTTTGGTGAGTGGAAGTCTTGTGATATTCGGAGATAGCACGTAGCTTGAAGGATGGTAAAGATGGAGAAAAGGGAGTTGATCATGTTGTTTGCGTTGTAATATGTATCTCCTTGTTGGTAACGGTATAACCTTGGTGTATGAGGTGGATTTTCTTGCTCCGTGGCTATGTAGTAGTAAATCTTTCATATTGGGTGTCTATGTGAGAGGCTCCTTGGTGATATGGATAAGCCTAGGTTGTTTCTCAGCCATGGAAGAGAGTGCTTTTGCTAGGTAGTATTTCTTGGTGTTGGAAGGCACTGTTTCATGTTAACCTCTAATACATGAAGGCTATGGAGTTAATCATTAGATGATTTCCAAGCCTCTGAAATAGCCTTTCTCTCTTTCTCAATTTTTTTACACGGTTAAGTCAAACTTGTGGTTATGTGGAGTTGTTGTTAAGCTATTTCCTAGACCCTGTCTTTTGGGGTGTTGCTAGATGAGATAGTTGTAGTTACGCATGCAAGCTTTGTGCATGGTTTGAGGAGGTGTGATTTCTTCTCTACATGGGAGTGTTGGTACATGATTTTTCACTCAGCATTCTTGTGGTGGTGCTTGTGGGTTCCTTGATTTTGGTGCTCACTGTGGACATGATTGGCAAATCAAGTTTGGCATGATCTGGTGTTTGAGTCATGTTTTCTATGTGGTTATTCTCTTTGGTATCTCAGTGTTGCAATTTCCAATGTGATGATGGGTTTGCATGTTCGATGTTTGTAATCTACAAGTTATGTGGTTGGTGTATTAGCTACCCATTGGATGCAGTGAGATAACTTGGATGTGTACTGTCTTTATCCACGAGGTTGATTCATTGCTGGTGCAGACATATTAGTTGGCCTTGTCTTTGATCACTTGTGCATTGGTGTGATTGCTTTGAGATGAGAGGATGGATATTGTTGAATACCTAAATAGTAGGTTATGGGAATCTATAGCATGTGTATCACAATGTCATGGATAGCTTGGTTACACTGCTATGTGTAAGCTTTTGATAGTGAAGATGATCGGTCATGATGCTTGGAGAGCTTGGGTGTCACGTTTCAGTGGGAGCTTTAGCAGTAACTATGGGTTCATCACATGGTGGTGAATGGTCTTCTTTAGTGTTGTGCATTGGTGTGATTGCTTTGAGATGAGAGGGATATTGTTAAATACCGAATAGTCGATTATGGGAATCTATAGCATGTGTATCACAATGTCATGGATAGCTTGGTTACACTGCTATGTGTAAGCTTTTGATAGTGAAGATGATCGGTCATGATGCTTGGAGAGCTTGGGTGTCACGTTTCAGTGGGAGCTTTAGCAGTAACTATGGGTTCATCACATGGTGGTGAATGGTCTTCTTTAGTGTTGCAGATGTTTCAAGGGGGAGCTTTTAGATCCTGTTGTTACATAAGGGTTCTTTCGCATTTCTATGGACATTATTTGAAGATGTGCAACATCTTGGATCCATGGAGGATGCTTGAAGTCTTTGGTTGAGGTGTTGGTGGTGCTTGACAAGTGATGCTGGTTTTGAGTCTGTTTGCTTTATGTCATGGTATACTCTTGTTTGTGTATTGGAGTTTTGGCATTGTGCATTATACTTTAGACCATGGTGAAGTCACTTGAAGCATGGTATCTCCTAAGGGGATATGTCATCATGGTGTCATGATAAGTTCTTGATTCAGATGATTAGAGCTTTGACAATGGTCTGGTAATTCTTTGTGTATTGGGTGCTTTGATTATTTGCTTGATACTTCATGATATTGAAGTAATGCAGTTGAAATTTAGCATGAGATGATTAGTTACTAGTACTCATGGATACATGAAGAATAAGGTGAGGTTGTTTTTCTCTTATGAGAGAGGTGTTGTTGATTGTTACTCTTGATGAAGTTTTTAGAAGAAATTATGAGAAGCCTACACCTTGGTTGAATGTGAGTTCAATAGAGACCTATGAAGAGATTGCTCTTGATTAGTCATGATGAATTATATATCTTGAAGGAGTATTCTTGTTCCCACTCTTGGTCTGCTCAGTAGTTTATTTGAGAGGTATTTGGCCGATTATATTTTTCAGATGTGTTTTATGTTCACTTTCATGGTATGGATCTTGAATTTTTGTTTAATGATTTTGGAGGATTCATAGTGGAAGATGCACTACTTGTTTTATCTCCTTGATCTTTTGTGTTATGTTATTTACTGATGAGAATTGGTAGGAGATGCTCTATGGGATGTTTTCCTTAAATGGGAAATGAAGTAGTTTGGTCTTCTTTGAGAAGCTTACACCCATGTTGATTACATCTTTTTTAAAGTTGGTTTGATCTTGGGGATTGAACAGTTGGATGTTGTTAAGGCTTTTCTTTTGGGATGAGAAGGAGATCATTCTTGGCATAGCTAGTTGTTAGAAGTGTATGTAGGAGGATTTTTTATAGGAATATGATGTGCAAAGTTTCTCTCTTTGGTCTGAGTTTACTTCCTGGATGTTTGGTTTCACATTACATTGGGTTGAGGTTTGGTTGGAGCTATATTGGTCACTTTTTTGTGGTCATGTGTTTTTCACTCATGTTCATGGGTGATGACATGGAGTTTCTTAATCCTTTTTTCTTTTGTTGTGTGTGGAGATCTTGGGAGAGCCGTGAAGACTTGTGGTGAGAGAAATGTTTCTTGTAGCGGTTTGTTGCAAGTTGTGTGTATCATTATGGATATTTTTGGTACTACATGGTTACATTTTTTATGTGTTGTCATTGGTAGACTTGCGATGCCTTTGATCTTTTAGATTTGGAATTACTTAGGCAGTGGGAGTTCCTATATGTGTTTTGTCTTCTTCGACTGGTTGGCACTTGGATCTTGCATTTTTTGTTGATGGGTTGGTTTTGGAGCGGCATGAGTTTACTAATGTTGATACCTTTAAGGTATGTGAGATTAGATGGAATAGCACAAGTTGTGGGTGCTATTTTCAGTCGTGTGGGTTTATCAGTTGGATGGAAGTAGTCAGTCTAATTATTGTTCTAGCTGATGTTTTGTCTTGTTTCTAGAGAATGACTTCATGGTTGTCTTATGTTTGAGGCTTTGAAGTTGATATTGCTTCTGTATAGCATCTGAGCACAGTGAAGTGGTAGCAGTATCTCATTGATGGTATCACTGGGATATTTTTCTTATGTTTGTTGGACTGGTGCTTATTCACCTTGGATTGTATCTTTCTTCCTTAGGTGGCATGTTGGAAGATGACAAGGTTTGTTGCCTAAATGGTGGACATCTTGGATGTTGGTGAAAAATTCTTGATGGAGCATGAGAGCATGTTTGAGGTCTATATGGTTTCCTGGTAGGCTATGATCGGTTGAATTTTGGTTGCTTTGTTGGACAGTGACTTGCAGTTGGATGCCCGGTCTTTGTTGTATATTATCTGATGGATTGTTATTTGTGGTATCTTGTTGATTGGGTGTCTTGAGTATTGTGGGCTCTAAACTGGTGGAGCTTGTGTGATCTTAGTTTCTAGTTGCTTTGGAGGTTCCTATGTGATCTTTGTCAAGTGGGAGATTGTTAGAATTGTGTGCCTCAATCCCACAGCCTAAAACCTCTTGTGAGCAATTTCGGTGTGACTATTGAGATGTTTGGTCGATCTGCTAGTTGATCCTAAACTATTATTGTGACCTCTAGAATGTCTTGGTGATCAGTATAACCTGAATCTTTGGCATAACCTTGGACATTCAGAATGATGTTTCGGCGATAGTAGAAATTCTGGCTAATATTGAGGTGACCCTTGGTCTATCTAGCCGATGTAGCAATCGGTGTGACTTGCCTCTATTGAAATGAGTCTTAGCACTAGGAGAAGTCTTGCCAATGGAACTGTCCTATTGATAGTCATTGTGACTCTGGCTAATGGTGTTTGGTCAGAGAGACTCTTGGCGAGGGATGTTATCAGTGTGACTTGTTGTGTTTGGTGTAACCCTCTACCGAGAGTGTTAGTCTGGCTGATGAGTCTGCTTTCGGTGTGAGTTGGGACTTCGGTGAAACTTTTTTGATGTATGTTGTCTTGTCGATAAGGTGTGAGTTGGTGCTCTCGTTGATCGTTAGGGTGAGTCTGGCTGATGGACTATTATCAATGTGACTCTGGCCGATGATCTGTATCGAGGTGACTTAAGGTGAAAGATAGATCAGAGTAACATGAAGGCTCGTTGGGACTCTTAGCGACTATGGAATTCTCACCGACGGGTGTATTGGATATCGATATGACTCCTTAACTTGTTATGACTCTCACTAAATAGTGATAGTCTCGCCAATGGTAATGCTGATGTTGATGTGAGTTTTGAACATCAGTATGACCTCTCACCGAATAGAGATGGTCTTGCTGAATAGTGCTACATGTGGTGGTCATTGGTATGATGTTTTGGTGATGTGGTTTGTCTCACTAACTACTTTTGAACTCGGTGTAACCTCTTGCCGATAGTGATGACTCTTGGAGATATCGATGGTTGAGCTTTGTGGCATCAGGGAGACATAGTTAGTGTCTCACCGACATGTGACACAAGGTGAACATTGTTGACCGATTGGAAGACTATCCTACATGGTGTGACTTGGACCTATCAGAGAGGGAAAAATGTGAACCGTTTGTTGCGACCGTTTCTACATGGAAGACAAACTATTTGTGAGGAAATGAAAACAACTATGTTATGGTGAATTAGACATTTTGAAAAGAGAGTGAGAGAGAGAGAGGACTGAGGAGAGAGAGGAATGAGAGGCTAGCTAAAAGGCCGAGGCCATGAGGCTGAAATAGAGAAAACAAGAGTAAGGGTTATGCTACTAGAATCTTTCTTGATCAAGAATCGAATGCCATGGTTGATATCTCATGTCAATCTATACTGTATATTGTTGAGGGTATTGCAACAGTGTGAAGATTGTTTGGTTTGAGAGGTTGATCAGAAAATGTAAAGGGGAGAGTTTTCTACCAAGTTGTATCCAGAATGAACAAGATGTAATCTCTGAAAAGGCTAAGAGCCTGAAATTATATTGTAATCTTTTGTTTCTAAATAATACAATGGATCAAACTTTGGAGGGGGGGTTTTTTACCTAAAAGGGTTTTCCCCACATAAATCTTTGTGTTTTGGTTTTCGTCTTATCTTTCATTTGTGTTGGTTCTATTCCTAGAAACTGTTATTGCTTGCTATTGAATTTACATGTGCTTCTCTCAAAAGGATTAATGTGGGAAATGAACTGTGTCTATTTCCGCTATAGGACATAGTTGTACACGTCTTTGAGGCAATCTAATCAAAATTGAAGTTATCAAAGGCACTATTGTTCTGGGAGGTTTCTCTGAGATGCCCTAAATTTCCCTTACACTCACAACACCAAATAAATGCCTCATTAAGTCTAATTTATCATCAATTATTCCCCAAATCAAGCAAGTTTACTTTTTTCTATGGTACATGTTGAAACTTTAAGTCTTGAAAGTTCCTATCGCCAAGTTATTATTGCCTTGGTTCTATCAAATTTTTGGGTCCTTGTCCCAAAAGGAAATTTGGACCAAGTCCAATGTGCATTTCTATTCATGATCCCCACTTCTTTAGCCTCATCAAAACTTAAAGTCCTAAATTTTCCTATCGCCTTGAGCTCCTACTGCTAAGTTCCTGTCGCTTTGGTTTGGTAAAATTTTTGGTTCTTGAAAGGACATTTAGACCAAGTCCAATGTTTGTTTCTATTCTTGATCCCCACTTCTTCTTTGGTCCCATCAAAACTTTAACTCCTAAAAATTATTGTCAACCCAAGTTCCTGTCACTTTAGGCTGGTCAGAGTTTTGAGTCTTGAAAGGACATTTGGACTTAGTCCAATGTTTATTTCTATTCTTGATCCCCACTTCTTCTTTGGTCTCATTGGAACTTAAAGTCCCAAAAGTTCTTGTTTCCCTAAGTTCCTATTGTTTTGGTCTAGTCATAGTTTTGGGTCTTGATAGGACATTTGGACCAATTCTAATGTCTATTTCTATTCCCAATCACTACTTCTTCTTTGGTCCTGGTCAAAATTTTAGTCTCAAAAGTTCCTATCAACCTCAGTTCTCGTCACCTTGGTCTAGCTAGAGTTTCAGGTCTCAAAAGGACATTTGGACCAAATTCCAATGTACATTTCTATTCCCAACCTCTACTTCCTCCTTTTTCCTATCAAAACATTGGGTCCCAAAGATAATTTTAGATCAAAGTCCAAAATTTTATTTTGCACTCCATGTTCTTGTTCCTATCACCTTTAGTCCCTTCAAGACTTCAAACCCCATGTAGAATTTTGGACAATCCCAAAATTTTTTGTGAAAATGCCAATAATGTTGTAGCAACTTTCCCAACTACTATATCTAATGCTTGGATCTACATGAATATATTAAATGGATTTTCTACCAATTCCAAGTGTAATAATTAGCATCCATGCTTCATTTATTATTTGTAGACTACTTTTTGTCAAAGGGCCATCCCTAGCTATGATTTTGTTATAGATTTTTTGGAAGTTTTTGTACTTTTTTCATGGATTCATCATTGTGGAAACATGGCTATGGTGTAAGGGCCATTTTAGCAAGTTTTTAGCTTGATATTTGATGTACACATTTCTTCACATGATTTGTAGGGTTTTGGCTAGGGTTCCTTGCCCAGTCAAATGCCCCTATCTCTCTCCTACAACTTATAGATGATATAAGGAACTTTTGTGCTCATTGCAAGGGTTCTTTCTTAGATTTTATTTAGCAAAATTATGTTACTTTTTGTATTTTTCAACTGTAAAATTGGGTTTCATGTCTGTGTGTTAATAAAATCACTATTTTTAGCTCTTCTTGGTGATTGTATCCTATGTAATATTTGATACCTTTACGTATGCATGAAATTTTATCATTTTTTAGGTTGTATGGTTGTGATAACTTGTTGAAAGTGTTAATTGTGGGTAATTTTCACCCCTTTTAGGATCTTTTAGACCCTAGCCTTCATGCTTTCTTATAAATCCAATAAAATAGAGAATTGTTCGAGATTTTTTAGTGGTTTTGTTGATACTCTATGCAATAATAGGCAAGAAAAAATATTTAGTCTTAGTGCATCACCATTTTTCTATTTTTCATCATCCTCTTCTCCCTTTTCCTTCTATAGTTTGATAGATTAGGATTAGTGTAGAGTTATCCAATGTTGGGTTGGACTAGTATTGTTGTATCTAGTTTTGAGAGGAAGTTGTCCTTCTTAGGAGATCTAATCTCAACTACAAGTCCCACACTATGAGGTTATTTCCATTGTGTCATTAGAATTATAAACCTCATGTTCAACAGGGTGCAATTTCATTTGAAAAAAGGAATAATTCAAGAGAGAGCCAATTAATTCTACTATAGAAAATTATGGCAGATCTATAGGATGCCATGCTAGTGTCTGGGCCCTTTCTCACCAAAATTCAAATTCAAAAGTTATTCTTTTTGTTTTTTAGGACACAAAATTTCTTGTCAGATTTCCAATATAGTTACTTTATTTTGTGTTTGTTTCATATATATGAAAAATATTTTCTTCTTGATGAAGGTTAAGCAATTCAAGGTCAAGAACTCTACAACAACTCTAGCAACTAAGAAAGATTCAATCAAGGAAGAGATGACATGTAATGAAAGAAATTAAAAATATACAATTCTATGACAACAAATTCATTATCAAGTTTAGTGTAGAAAAATGTATCCTTTTACATTTTCACACTTTGTTTGGGCCCTCCTAATTAAAATGGACCTAATAATGCCTTAATTTAGTGTTGTAAAATGTATCCCTTTACATTTTCAGAATTATTTGGCCCTCTTAATTAAATTGGACTTAATTATGCCTTAATAAGCCCTATTTTACATCTACAATCCTAATAAATTACATTTCCAAAGGGTAAACCCGACAATAATTAATGCCTAAACTTAACACTTTACCTTGAGCAATTTTTGTTCTAGGAATAGGGACTGTGACCCATTCTCCCATGGGCGAATGGGTCCTCCCTAGGCCTTTGATCCTAAATTTAAAATATGCTTTTACTGGTATTTTAAGGTCCCCAAATGCATATTTCAATGTTACCTTGTAATATTTGAATTTCATGAAATTAAGGATACATACCTATAAATTCAAGGTTATTTTCTAAGTTTCAACTAGTAATATTAAGAGTTTTCAAGAGGATTTTCAAGATAAATTTCACAAGAGAAAATTTGATGATCAAGAGCATTCAGAGGCTGATTTATCAGAGTTTTATTGTAGTAATCAAGATCCATTCATCATGTCAAATTATTCTTGCATCATGCATGTTTTTGGAGCTAACATTGTGATGTAGGTTTCATGATCAAGTCAAGCATTCAAAACATTATTTCAAGCAAGATTCAAATTTTAAGATCCACATCCATTGAATTCATTTCATGCAAGTTGCATACCTCCATTATCAAAGTTCCTACAAGGGTTTGTTGAGTGGTAACACAGCATTTTCATTCTTCATTCCCTCTTTCATGTTTTCTTAAATTTCAAGGTTTGATTACCAAAACAAGGTTTCACCAAGGCAAACCCTCATTCACTCAAAACAAACAATTTTTCGTTCTTATGGTGTGATTGCATATTTAGGTGGAAGAAGCATTGAAGACCTCTTGAAGAGAAAATTTGGAGAAGTTTTCAAAGTTGCAAAAGTTCTTAAAATTGTTATCATTTCATAGAAACTCAGATCTCGAATTTATTTCCAACATTTTGACTATGAAACCTAGACAAATCAAAAGCTACAAATCTCCCAAAATTTTTGTTTGAACTTGACCCCCATCCTCAAAGAATAAGGAAATTTGTAGATTCTCACAAAGGGTTGATTCACCTAAGGGTTGTTAGTCAATTCTTTGTGGGGATCTAATTTCCTAATGAAATAGGAAGATAGGGTGTGTTACCTTGACCTACCTTTCCACATTTGGTCACCACCCTTATTTTTCTTCATTTCATCAAGTATGGCATGATGATTCATAATTTATTATTTTTATTATCACTAACCTTTTGAAAGACTTCAAGGGAGACTTATCCTTCTCTTTGTGGGTGATTTTTGTAGCAACATATATCCAACAAAGGTTTTGAGATTTGCATGGTAATATCTACTTTATTCTTTATTTTGCTTCTACTCCCCTGAGGGAGTTTTTCCTTTGCTCCCTCAATGGAATGCACTCTTATCTCTCATCATCATTGTTGTTGTGCAAGTGGAAACAATAACATAGGGTTTGATTGAGGCAAACCCCTATACAACAAAACCATTTCTCCCCTCTTCTTTGTGCAAGTGTTTAGGTTGCTTTCTTGGAGAGGAGATTCAACTTTGAAACTCATCATAGAACCCTAAAGCCTTATTCCTATTATTCATTTTTCATTCATATGGAAACTAGGTCATTTTGATTGCACTAGCATATATATACCAAATCTTCATTTTTTGATCAATAGGAAATCTAGTGAAGGTGAACCTGCATAAACATTGAAAACCTAATTTTGATCATTGCAAGACTATAGTGTAGGTTTCTAGTGTTTTTGTGATGTTCCCCTATCTTGTATAGTTTCCTCTTGCTTCAGGCATCAGGTTCCTCTTTGTACCTTCTCTCATTCTCTACTTTTCATTTTTTCTTTTTTCATATCATTTGCATTATGTCAATTTTATTATCTTTTTCATGGTTTATTACATCCATATCACATCACATCAGCCCCAAATTGAACCCAAAACAGCTCCAAATCCTAGTTGACTCTCCCTTGAGGACACTAGCCAAGAACCTTTGGTTGATTGCATAAATTCCCCAATAATCTAATGAACACATGGAAACAACAATAAAAAATACATCCTAGACTAGTGTACTTAATCTTGGATATCTTTTCCATGTTTCATTTTAGTGAACCCATAGCTTTTCTTTGCATCCTTTCTAATTTTCTAGTATATGTTAAATCTAATTTTATTGCATATACTAGCTCTAATTAATTGGATATATTATTACATTTCATATCTTATTTTGTAATTATTGAATGTTTGATTAGAAGACAAAACTAAAACAAATTCTCTTCTTCTATAATTTCATCTACATATATGTCTTTTCATCACTTTCTTCTCTCTCCTATCACTTCCTAGGAACATTTGTGTGTCCTAAACTTATACTTGTTTTATGAGTTTCATGGCTCATTGTTCCAAATTTGAGATCCCTATGAGAAGAAGTTATCAAATTATGGCTTTATGTGCTTTGACTAACTTTGGTGTTGAGCTCAAATTTGTTAACTCATTTGCCCCAATGGACTCTGGAACATTATCGTCTTTATAAATTACTCCTACTTTGCCTATGAATTTTATATCAATGTCTCCTCTTGATCCTTTTAGGATTCCTAACTTTGTGGCCTATGTTCCTAATGCTGAACCTTAGAAACTAGATCAAGACCTAGTGGGGACCTTCAACACTTCTTGAGCATGGAACACTTGGCTGGGGAATTTTTCTCTCTCATTAAGAATATTAGGAACTTTGCTTAATGATTTGTAATATGTGGAACTTTTGCATAGCATGGCTCACATAAAAGACACAAACATTATGTTCATAAGTAGTTTCACTCAAATTCTCAATAATTTATCTCCTCAAAACCAAATGGGATGCTATAATTCTCTATCTCAACATTCACTTCTACTATAATTGATGTTGTACATTTTGGTAATAGTTCTAACACTATTTTGGGGTTACAAGTGGCTTCATCCCATCCTCCTTCAACTCCCCACTCACTTCTCCAAATATCCACCCACCATTTTTCCAATATATTATAGGCCAATCAACTCCATCCCTCACTTACCATAATTCCAATCAAAGTGTTTCCCAACCCCTAGGTAACTTAACTCCTCCATAATCTACCATCTTACCCATTTATCCTATGATCAACAACCTATTGAAAAATTTCACCTCTTTATAACAATAAATAGCAGCCATGAATCAAAGCCAATCTCAACCTACCCCTCTAACATATTACACCCATAATCCATTTTCATATGTTTTCCTAAAGACCCCCATTCTGCCAAACATTGAGACACATTTTTTGAGAAGTATAATGGGAAAGGAGACTGTAAAAACCATGTGTCATTATTTACCACTCTATGTGGTGATTTCCTTTTCAAATATAATCTTCTCACTAAGCCCTTTCCATGGTCGTTACAAGACACGACCTTGATTGCTTTTGTTCATTTCCTAGCAACTTGATCCATTCTTTCTCACAACATTTTAATCAATTTCTTTGACAATTTTAAGATAATATTGGACCTCAAGTCACATTGACTAGTTTGGTTCATTGTAAGCAAGGAGTGAGAGAAAATGACTAATTTTATTCAGCATTATCAATCCCTCTTCTCTTAGATGTTGTACTCTCTCCTAGATGCTAATGTGTAATGATATTTCATTTGAAACTTATAGCCATACATTTGGGACAAGACCTTATTGATGTGATATCCCTCCTTTACACATATTTGCATGACTCTTCATGATTATAAATTGGTGGTTAGCCAATACGAGGGCTCTTCCTCATTGGCTCTTGTTGGTCAATCTAAAACCATTGCCCCAAATTATCAATATTTAAAAAATTATAACAAAAACTTCATTAAAATACATTATGATTCTTCTAATAACATTCAAGCATAGGCTGTGGCCACAACACCTTCTGTTATGGCCCCCTATCAATATAAACCAAGGAGTCAGGAATTCTCTAAGATTTTCAAATCCCTCCATTCCATTATGTTGCAACTTCTTAACAATAACCTCATTCAACTTCCTCCATCCACCCTATTGGAACTATTAAATTCTAATGTTTTTTGAACATTTTATGTCCCCTAAGTCTTCATATGAGTCTTTCCTTATGCATGTTTCATTCATCTCATGTCTTATTTGCTCACATTCTGGCTCATATTTGTCCCTTGAACCATCTATCCTTGCATTTTCCCTCCTTTTTGTCCATGTCGGCATAGGTCTCTAAATGTCTCCCCGACCTGTGTTTGTTTCACTATTTCTTGTTGCAAGTTATCGGCATGATGTATCTTGTGTTTTGATGACAAGTATGTTACATATCGGCATAGGGTCCAAGTTGTTTTGGTGATAGTGGAGGCTACTATTGGCATATCTTATGGCTATCGAGATGGTGTCTTACCAAGTATCACTTGTCTCCCCGACTTTGCATTTTGGTGGTCCATCAGTATAAGTTGAGTGCTTTCGGCATAGTGTCACAGCGATGAGAGTTTGTCTCACCGAAGAAGCACAAGCGGTTTTCTTCCAAATGGTTTTCGGTGTGACTTGGATGCCTTTGATGTAGAGTCATAGCGATCTTTGGTTGTCTCGCCAACTAGGCTTTATGTGGCTTTCGATATAACATTAGTTTTCTCTTGGTGAGGGATGAATACAATGGGGTTTGCTTCGGTGAGACTTGGCTATATCGGTGGTGTGTCCTGGCAAGATGAGGATGTTTCACCGATAGAATACAATGGGTTTCCTTCAATTGGCTTTCAGTATAAGGTTATAACTTTCGGCCTATGGTCCCAGTGATGCGAATATGTCTCACCAACTTCGCATATGGTTTTCTTTCAGCATGAGTTCATTCCGGTCTCACTAATGGAACATTGTGTGAGCCTTTATCGGTATGAGTTTCACCTTCTCTTAGCGATCTATGGTGTTGGAGTGACTTTCGTTGTGACTTAGCAAATTCTATATAATGTCTTGCTGAGGGTTCGTGGTTATAGCGACATGTTTGAGACATATGGGCTCTATTAGTGAGAAAATTAAAATGTCTTAGCGACGGTGAATTGAACAAAGATAACTGCTTGATGTGACTTATGTGTTTTGGCGTGTGATCTTGGCGAGGAGCTTGGGGTCTTGCCAAATGGAGTGCAGTGTTGGGTTTTTCGGCAAGACAATTGGGTGGTCATAACAACATGAAGCTATATGGGGATCTTCAGCTTGACATAGTGATCTTAGCATATAGTCTCCCCGAGAGCGGTATGTTATGGTGATAGTGATCAAAACAAAAAGAGTTTTTGGCGAGAGATATCCTATGTCTTAGCGAATGGAAAGCACGTGAAGAATGCATTTAGATATAATGTAGTGTTTTCTATATGATATCTCACTGACAGCAGAAGGCTATAACGATACACAATAGAACAAAGGGCTACTTCTTGACTTCAATATAACATGTGGATGGTCATAGCGAATAGCACAATGCGCAGTGAACGAGGGATGGAATGATCAACGATATATTGCCTTCGGCATACCTTCACGATTGTCTTGGCGATTGATTCACTGGCGAACGAATAATAGACATACATCATTGTGGCCGACATGAATCTGCTTGGCTGACCGTTGCAGGCCAACCTTGTTTGAGCTTGAATCTTATGGGGGGCCGACATGAAGTTTCATTTTGACATTTTCTCATCCTGGTGTATAAATAAGTATGTTGTAATTGATAGTTGACCCTAGACATTAGATTTTCGATACACTACAAGTAGATATAGTAGAATAAAATTATCAGACCAGAGGCTATTGTTGCATGATTTTCATAATGGAGGTATTTATGAGATTCAGTTGATGTTGTTGTATTGCTCTGGTGTCAATTATCTATTGAATTGAATGAAAAATACTGCTAAGTTGTCTCCATAATTGATTTTTCTGGTTGTTTAAATTGACATAACAAGTTTATGTTCAATGTATCGATACACATTTGTTGTATTTGTGTGACTAATCAACTGGTTCTTTCAAGCAAAGATTTAAATCCTTTTATTGATCATAGTAATCAGAGAGATTCATTCTAGATTATTGAAGTAGAACTTAGTAGTCACAGTTCTGCATGTTTATACAAGTTGTAAACAAAACGTATGCTAGATAATTTGTGTCTCATCCAGAGAGTGTTGCTCATCTTGATCTCATTTGACTCTGCATACCCAACAAAGCACTAGTCTTTGCACTTCATCATTATAAATTCATTTAGTTTCTTTTTATTTAGTATTTAGGATTCATATTAGAATATTGTCATTGTTTTCAAGTAGTCATCATTTGTTCACTGTCAATCTTCCATTGTGGACAAAAGCATTTCAGAAGGATAGTCATAAGTTAAGTATGCATTATTTAGAGAGGTACACCCACCCAGGTTTTCAACACCTAAAGAGTAGAAGGTTGAGCTCTCTTGACCTTGTCTATTACCCTAAAGCATATCAAGAGATTGGCAGCCTCTTGAGGCATTTTGCCTGCATTTTTGAGAGCTAACAAATTGGAAACTATGCTGGGGAACAATCAGAATCAAAGCCTTAATAATAGAGTCATAATTATTTCACAGACTCCATTGGGAACAAGAAGTATTAAACATCTTTCTCATTTTTGATAAAAGTGAGTGGCGACTCTGACAAAAATTTTGCAATTGTGCAAACATGAATGGAAGAAGATCTCAGTTTAGGGGAGGTCATTCTGGAGCTCCTACTGGCAAATAGTAAATTGACTCACAAAGATAACAATGTTGACAAAGGAAAAAGGACATGTGAGGACATGTATTTGACAGGTAATAACAAAACATCAAAGGTACATTATGAAGCATATGGCGCAGAGCCTTGTACTCCAAAAGACCAGAGAAATCATTTTTGTTATCTCGATGCTCAGAAACAGACTGAGTTTAGAGCTGAGTTGGAAGCAGAACGAATCAGAATCCAACATGAATATGATCAGCAGATGGAGGGTAATCATGAAATTCCTAAAGGAAACCATAAGGTCTTGATTTATGATGAAGTAAAGGGACAATTGGAACAACAAGAGAGGAAGATAAAGGATTTGGAGGCTAAATTATAGAAAGCACAAATTTCTGATCAGACAGCTAGTGGCCCAAAGTATGTCCCACCTCACAAGTTGGGTGATCATGGTGCAGGACCCTCCCATCAACAAAATATTCCTCACGATCAGAGTGGGAATCATTACAGGCAGCCAAACCGTCCACCTCATATTCCCACATAGCATATAGGTATGTATCCACCTCCTGGTCAGTAATATATCCCACAACAGAATGCACAGTACAATAATTACATGCATTAGTATCAGAATCCACCTGTTCCTCCTCCTCATTAGCATACAACCATGATCAGACAGTTTGATTTAGTTGGATTTTAGCTATATCCTTACCCTAAGGATAGTAGTTGGAGAAACATGGTGCCCAAATTTATAGGAAGTAATGCAATCATAGTTGAAGAACATCTAAGGAGTTTTAATGTTTCCATTCAAGAAATAGATATGGCTCATGAAGATTTACACATGAAGTTATTCATGATGTCACTTCTTGAAGATGCCAGGGATTGGTTCAATAGTCTGCTAGCATGCTCAATTAACTCTCTCCAAGCATTTCGAGACAAATTCTTAGATCAATATGGGAATCAAAATGCTCTAGATGCAGCTCTTCATGAATTAGTGAGAATTCAGAAAAATTAGAATGATTCAATTTATGATTTCAACCGAAAGTTAAACAAGTTACATACTAAAGTACCTCCTGGATCGAGGTTACCAGATTCTGTTGCATTAATTGTTTATTTAAATGCATTTGATCCTAAGATAGGGTATGAACTAAGAAGTAAATCCCCAAGAGATTTGGCTGAAGCACAAAAAATTGCATTGACAATTGAAAATAACAGAAAGGTTGCTGTATAGTTAATAAGAGAGACAACCCCAGGCCTCCTCAGCAAAGCAATAATTATTAGTATAGACAAGAGAAAACTTACAGAAATGAGAATAGGGGTGAAAGACCAAGGCTGCATGATATGCCATACAATACAGACTGGAAAGATGGGAAGCCTATTGCAGCTAGGCCAAGAGGCAAGGAGACCCCTGATCCATTGAGCAAGAAGGGAACTTACATGGTGAGTAATAATTATTTTTGTGAAGTCTATAATCAGCCACATTCTCTAGACTATTGTGTTGTAGCTCAAAGGATGCAAGAAGAAGGAATGTTGAGTGAAAATAATGAAGAAGATCACACTGTATATTTGACTTCCAATGTTTTTCACCATGTTGAGGAAAGAAATTTATCTTTAGAGGATGAAGGCTATGAATACGATGTTGCTAATCAGAAGTATAATGTCCATATGGCTAGGCAGCAGATCTTTTATGATTCTGATGAAGATTACACAAAGCCACATCTTGTTGAGGAGCCTACTCAGTATAGTGTAAGGAGACTCACTGAAGACGAAAAAGGAGAGAATAACTGTTGCTGCAGTTGAGAAAGCCAAAAGTTCATACAGGTTGAGAAACAGAAAAGTTAATGAACTTGATGGAGTTCCTGGAGGAATTTTTATAAAAGATCAAAAGGAAACACAAGAAACTGTAAAGAAGCCAGAATTCAAGCAGCATGATAAAAGTGGAGAAAGGCCTATCCAAAAGCAGAAGGTTGAAGAATTACACAAGGAAATGCAAAAATCTGATTAGCCTTGTAAGAAAGAAAAAGAAGAGAGCAAAGGAGAAATGTTAGAAATGAAGAAGACTGTTAAGACAGAGGGCTCCTCTTTTGACTTCACACAGGCATTATCCCAAGTAAAGATGTATGTCCCATTACTTGAATTGATGAAAATTAAAGAGTATAGAGACAATGTTGTTCAATTGATTACAAATGGGTGTGAAAAACATATGAATTCTGGAGAGATCAGTGGGAAGGAAAAGATAAATCATTCAGAAGTATGTTTGGGTGATGTTGTAACAACCTCTCCACAAGTGGATCCTTTCTTCACCACATTTCTTATAATTAATAAGTTGCTGAGGAACTGCATGATAGATTCTGGTGCTGCTATAAACATCATGCCAGTCAGAGTAATGAAGTAGCTTGGCATGTGGGTTGATATTAGTGGAGGCAGGTGCTATGTTATGGATAATTGACTTGTTCCTGTGGTTGGTATTATAAAAGATTTTGAAGTCAAATTGGCTACATATCCACAGGTAACATAAAATATAGATATAATAGTCATTGATACTCCTCAATTTGGGATGCTTTTGTCAAGGAAATGGACTGCAGCTGTAGGTGGAAATGTTAAATTTGGTTTATCTTATGCTACTATACTAGTGAATGGTCAGGAAATCAAGTTATACAGAGAGCCAAGAATGAGCCAACTTGTTGAAAGTGTGCCACAAGATTAGATCAATTATGTTGATTTGGGGAGTTTTAAGATTGAACTAGCTCAGCCAGAATTAATTAATAGTGATCCAATTGAAAAACATGCTGCACAAGATTGCAACGGTGTATGAAAGATGTATTTTGATGGAGCCTGCAGTCAAGAGGGTAATGGAGCTGGGATTGTATTTGTTTCACCTAGAGGTATTACTTTTAAATACTCTTTTCTATTAGCATTTGAATGTATAAACAATGTGGCAGAGTATGAAGCTTTATTGACAAGCTTGAACATAGCTATGAAACAAAAGATTAAGTTGCTGACTATTTTGGGTGATTCTGAGTTGGTTGTTTCACAAATTAAATCAAAATATGCAGCAAAGCACAAAAGATTAAAACAATATAGGAATGTTGTTTGGGACACTATTGAGTTGTTTGATTCATTTTCAATTGAGTGGATTGACAGGTCAAAAAACATAATGGCTGATTTTTTAGCAAATGTAGCACTGAAAAGAGATGATATCACATTGGATGGAATATCACAAATTGAATTCAAGACAAGGCCTATTGTTCCTGAAAATATTTATAGCTAGAAAGTTTTTAATGATGATGCTGATCTTTTGAAATTCTTGCACTGTATAGACCAATAGGAAGTAGATGGAAAGCAGATAGTGTTTGGAAAGGAAATTTTGCAGCTCAAAACAAATAAGCTTCCTAAAGGCTTGGTGGCACTAGAGAGGGTGTATGATGGAAATGATCGGTCCCTTCTGAAGCAAACACCAGTTAGAAAGGAAGATGTTGAAGAAATTAACCTGGGAATTGAAATAGCACCAAGAAAAGTGTACATTGGGAAGAAAATAAGCCCAATAATTAGGCAAATGTTGATTAAATTCTTAAGAAGGTAAAAACATGTGTTTGCCTAGTCATTTGAAGATCTGAAAGCATATAGGGAAGATTTATTTCAGCATGAAATACCTTTGAAGCCAGACACTAAGCCTTTTAGACAGAAGCAAAGGCCTATCAACCCAACACTGGAGCCTAAGATGTAGGAAGAATTGACAAAGCTTAGAGATGGAGGAATTATTAAGTCAATTAGACATTCAACATGGGTTTCAAATTTGGTTCTTGTGAGAAAGAAAAATGGTGACATCAGATTATGTGTGGACTTTAGAAATTTGAACATGGCATCTCTCAAGGATAATTATCCTCTACCTAACATGGAAGCAATATTGCATAAGGTGACAGGTTGTGAGTTGTTGTCCATGATGGATGGGTTTTTTGGATACAATTAGGTTAAAGTCAAGGAATCTGAGCAATATAAGACAACATTTACAACTCCTTGGGGAACATATGTATACATAAGAATGCCATTTGGTCTCACCAATGCTGGAGCAACTTTCCAAAGAACCATGGATATAGCATTTTCTGATTTGATTAATGTTATCATGGTGGTGTACCAGGATGACTTGACTGCTTATTTGAAGAAGGTTGAAGATCATGTGCAACATCTTGAAAAGGTATTATCAAAGCTCTTGAATTTGGTATTAGTTTAAATCCAAAGAAGTGTCATTTTGCAATCACAGAGGGTAAGATCTTGGGTCATATTGTTTCAAAAGAAGGAATTAGAATAGATCCTAAGAGATTTGATGCTATTGATA
Organism: Sequoia sempervirens; assembly: GCA_007258455.2. Lineage (NCBI taxonomy): Eukaryota > Viridiplantae > Streptophyta > Pinopsida > Cupressales > Cupressaceae > Sequoia > Sequoia sempervirens. Next base: position 343,441,051 of record VDFB02000003.1, on the reverse strand, counting down.
AAATTCCTATCCCTAAGACTGTTAAGGCAATATAGTCTTTCTTTGGAAAAATTAATTTTGTCAGAAGATTTGTTTCTAATTTTGTTGAGATTGTCAAGCCCATATCTAAAATGTTGAAGAAAGGACAAAAGATTGATTGGACTGTTGAGGCTTTGGATGCTTTCATGTCTATCAAAAAGGCTATCAAAGAGGCTCCTGTTCTTAAATCTCTAGATTTTACAAAGCCTTTTCAGATTTTTTCTTTTGCCTCAATGCATACTATTGCTGTTGTTATGTTATAGAAGAATGAGGATGGTTATGAACAGCCTGTATCTTTCTTTAGCAAATCATTACAAGGGTTTGAATTGAAGTATGACATAATGGAAAAATAGGCATTTGCACTAGTAAAGGCTATTAAGGCATTCAAACCATATCTCGTTGGAGCAAAGGTAATTGCTTATGTCCCTCATGCTGCTATCAAGGACATTTTAGCACAATCTGAAGTCACAGGGAAAAGATGCAGATGGATCAAAAAGATTCAAGAATTTGACATGGAAATACAGATTACCAAGCTAGTAAGAGGCCAAGGTTTGGCAAGACTGATGTCAGAAACCAATATTGAGGCAAATCAGATCTGCAATGTTGAAGAAGGGGCTATAGTTGCAAGCATTGGGCACACTCCATGGTATACTAATGTCATGCATTATTTAAAATATATGAAGTGTCTAGAGGGAATGAGTGACAACCAAAAAAGGACTTTGAAGTTACAAGCATCAAGGTATGTCTTCATTGATGGTGATCTGTTCTGGAAAAACAGAGATGGCATACTGCTATTATGTCTAGATGAATCACAGGCCAAGCATGTTCTAAGTGAAATGCATGAAGGAGTTTATGGAGGTCATTACTTAGCAAAAACAACTGCACACAAAATTTTCAAGGCTGGGTATTATTGGCCAAAGGTTTTTAATGATTTTTTTACACATGTGAGAAAATGTGAGGCTTGCCAAAAGTTTTCTGGAAAGTTAAAGTATCAAGAGGCTTTGCCACTTCGACCTTTGCAAGCTGATGCCCCTTTTCATCAATGGGGAATTGATTTCATTGGAGAGATACAAGAAAATTCAAGTGGAGGACATAGATGGATACCAGTTGCCACTGATTATTTTAAAAAATGGGTGGAGGCAATCCCAACAAAGTAGGCTACAAGTAAGGTAGTGACTAATTTCTTGATGGACAATATTATCACTAGATTTGGTGCACTGTTGAGGATAATCACAGACAATGGGATGTGCTTTAGGTCAGATGAATTCAAAAGTTTTTGTGATAGGTATGGCATTACTATTTCTTATGTAGCTCCTTATCATCCACAAGCCAATGGTCAAGTAGAGTCTAGCAATAAAATTCTTTTGAAGATTATAAAAAGGATGCTGGGACATAACAAGAAGGTTTGGGATTCAAAGTTAAAACTCGCTATGTGGGCTGATAGGATTACTATGAAGAAGGAAATTGGAAAATCACCATTTGAGTTAGTGTATGGAGCACAAGCTAGGGTGCCTCTGCAGAACTTGTTACCAGTCTATAAGTTTGTCTTACAAGAAGATTTGGAAGTTCCTAAGCCTATGGAGGATAGAATGGAACAACTTGCTGAACTTGATGAAGTAAGGAGAGAGGCCCAAAGCCAAAAAATGAAGTTATAGGCACAAATGAAGTATCTATTTGACAAGAAGGAAAATAATAGAAAATTTGAAGAGAATGACTTGGTGTTAATGTGGAATGCAAGGTGTCAGGAGAAGGGCAAGCATGGTAAATTTGAAGCTCTTTGGCTGGGACCATTTGTTGTTATTGGAAAAGGAGGTGAAGATTCATACTATCTACAAAACATGGTTGGTGAAGACCAGGAATTTCCTGTTCATGGGAAATTCTTGAAGCTTTTCTTCTCTTGAGCATCATAGAGGATTAAGGGTTGCTAGTGCATGGACAGCTATTGTGTATCCTCTCTAAAATTATTTTCCATGCACAATAGTCTAGGATTTTGTCCATCTCCATTTCATCGTCACCTTCCATTTCACCTACATCTTGCATTCATCTTGCATTCATTCCATTTGTCTCTTGTCTATTTCCATCACCATTCATTCCATTGTTGCTCAAAAGTCCATCATTTTTCTGTCTGGTCTTCTCACCCATGATTCTGGATCCTTGCAATGATTTGACTATCATTCATCCCCAGACGCAGCCACTATTGGAACTATTAAATTCTAATTTTCTTGAACATTTTATGTCCCCTAAGTCTTCATATGAGTCTTTCCTTATGCATGTTTCATTCATCTCATGTCTTATTTGCTCACATTCTGGCTCATATTTGTCCCCTGAATCATATATCCTTGCATTTTCCCTCCTTTTTGTCCATGTCGGCATAGGTCTCTAAATGTCTCCCCGACCTATGTTTGTTTCACTATTTCTTGTTGCAGGTTATCGGCATGATGTATCTTGTGTTTCAGTGACAAGTATGTTACATATCGACATAGGGTCCAAGTTGTTTTGGCAACAGTGGAGGCTCCTATTGGCATATCTTATGGCTATCAGGATGGTGTCTTACCGAGTATCGCTTGTCTCCTCGACTTTGCATTTTGATGGTCCATCAGTATAAGTTGAGTGCTTTCGGCATAGTGTCACAATGATGAGAGTTTGTCTCACCAAAGAAGCACAAGCGGTTTTCTTCCAAATGGTTTTCGGTGTGACTTGGATGCCTTCGATGTAGAGTCATAGCAATCTTTGGTTGTCTCACCAACTGGGCATTATGTGGCTTTCGATATAACATTAGTTTTCTCTTGGTGAGGGATGAATACAATGGGGTTTGCTTTCGTGAGACTTGGCTATATCGGCAGTGTGTCTTGGCAAGATGAGGATGTTTCACCGACATAATACAATGGGTTTCCTTCAATTGGCTTTCGATATAAGGTTATAAATTTCGGCCTATGGTCCCAACGATGCGAATATGTCTCGCCGACTTCGCATATGGTTTTCTTTCGGCGTGATTTCATTCCGGTATCACCGATGGAACATTGTGTGACCCTTTATTAGTATGAGTTTCACCTTCTCTTGGTGATCTATGGTGCCAAAGTGACTTTTGTTGTGACTTAGCAAATTCTATATAATGTCTTGCCGATGGTTCGTGGTTATAGTGAAATGTTTGAGACATATGGGCTCTTTCGGTGAGAAAATTAAAATGTCTTGGTGATGATGAATTGAACAAAGATAACTGCTCGATGTGACTTATGTGTTTCGGCGTGTGATCTTGGCAAGGAGCCTGGGGTCTTGCTGAATGGAGTGCAGTGTTGGGTTTGTCAGCAAGACAATTGGGTGATCACAGCGACATGAAGCTATATGGGGATCTTCGGCTTGACATAGTGATCTCGACATATAGTCTCCCTAAGAGCGGTATGTTATGGTGATAGTGATCAAAACAAAAAGAGTTATCAGTGAGAGATATCATGTGTCTTAGCGAATGGAAAGCATGTGAGGAATGCATTTCGATATAATGTAGTGTTTTCTATATGATATCTCACCGATGGCAGAAGGATATAACGATACACAATAGAACAAAGGGCTACTTCTTGACTTTGATATAACATGTGGATGGTCACAACAAATAGCATGATGGGCAGTGAACACGGGATGGAACGATCAGTGATATATTGCCTTCGACATACCTTCACGATTATCTTGGTGACTGATTCACTTGCGAATGAATAACAGACACACATCACTGTGGCTGACATGAATTTGCTTGGATGACCATTGCAGGCCAACCTTCTTTGAGCTCGAATCTTATGGGGGGCTGACATGAAGTTTTATTTTGACATTTTTTCATGCTGGTGTATAAATAAGTATGTTGTAATTGATAGATGACCCCAGACATTAGATTTTTGATACACTGCAAGTAGATACAGTAGAGTAAAATTATCAGACCAGAGGCTATTGTTGCATGATTTTCACAATGGAGGTATTTATGAGATTTAGTTGATGTTGTTGTATTTCTCTGGTGTCAATTATTTGTTGAATTGAATGAAAAATACTGCTAAGTTGTCTCCATAATTGATTTTTCTGGTTGTTTAAATTGACATAACAAGTTTATGTTCAATGTATCGATACACATTTTTTATATTTGTGTGATTAATCAACTGGTTCTTTCAAGCAAAGATTTAAATCCTTTTATTGATCATAGTAATCAGAGAGATTCATTCTGGATTATTGAAGTAGAACTTAGTAGTCACAATTTTGCATGTTTATACAAGTTGTAAACAAAACGTATGCTAGATAATTTGTGTCTCATCCAGAGAGTGTTGCTCATCTTGATCTCATTTGACTCTACATACCCAACAAGGCACTAGTCTTTGCACTTCATCATTATAAATTCATTCAGTTTCTTTTTATTTAGTATTTAGGATTCAGATTAGAATATTGTCACTGTTTTCAAGTAGTCATCATTTGTTCACTGTCAATCTGCCATTGTGGACAAAAGCATTTCAGAAGGATAGTCATAAGTTAAGTCTGCATTATTTAGAGAGGTACACCCACCCAAGTTTGCAACACCTAAAGAGTATAAGGTTGAGCTCTCTTGACCTTGTTTGTTACCCTAAAGGATATCAAGAGATTGGTAGCCTCTTGAGGCATTCTGCCTACGTTTTTGAGAGCCAACACACCCTGTAGATACTACCAAACCTTTACCTCCTTCGTTTGAATCAAAGGAATTTTCTTTATATCATCAAACACTTTGGAATGACATCAAGTGATTTATGCATCTTAAGCACCAAGTGAAAGACCTCATTGACTCTAATATTATCTAGGTGGCAAGTGTGAATGATAAAGGGAATAAATATGTAGAGCCTCCAAATTATAATTTGCATATCTTTACCATCTCATTACCTTCTCATTTCGTTAACCTTGTCAAGCCATCTATTGAGGTTGTGCCTTCTTCTATAACCTTCAACCATCAAAGAAAACCTAAAAATAGCCTAATAGAAATGGTAGATTCTCATCCTTTCCGCAAACTAGATAAACCCAAATATTACACTACCTTCACCTGCATTGATGCCCATATTCATGTACCTAATGGACCTCTATGAATTATTTCCAAAATTGATGATAAACCCACATGGGGAGTACTCATTGATCTTATTTTCTTAGTAAATGTAGCTACTAAATAGTTTCTCTACATCAATGAACTATACAAAGATAATTATGATAAATCATAAGTCTCAGTTAGAGCACATGATGGTTCCACTCATCCTACCATTGGTACCTTGACCCTTCATGTTTAGGTTAAACCCAAAACTTGGACATATCCTTTGCCATAATTCCAACCTTTAACTAATTTCTCATGAAGTTTAGTCATTCATGACTCACTTATATGAGAGAATTCCTTTCCATAATCCATAAGTTTTTAAAGTTTCCATTTGAAGGACAAGTGCATAATATACATTATAATTATTTTTCAATTTTTGGCGCTTCATAGGAAATTTTCACTTGATTACCTTGGCCACATCCTACTAATCCTATTCAACCTCATGAGGATTTTCTATTTCTCTCTTATTATAAATTCAAAGGTAGTTAAATTACATAGTTTTCTACTAGTAGTTCCTTTGAGCCCAACTTGGCTACTACCCTTGAGGTTCCTTAGTCTTTTCATTTGTTACACTAGTTTCTCCTATTGCATAGGTAGCAAACAAACCACACCCTAGACAAAATATTCTCCCCCAACCCTAAGCGTGTAGTGTTTATATTTTGAAACACCTCCACCATCGTACTCAAGACCATGAGGTAAATGCCCAACACAACCTAGACCTCCTTGGCCTTCTATGATTATTTTATTCTTACCTCTTTAGAGTCTAGATGAAAGAAATCCATGATGTAAGGACCTTCCCCTCCTTCAGTGGTTCCTTTTTCTCATCCTCTTATTCCTACAACAAATGAAGAAAATGAACCAACATTATGAAGTACCTTGGTTCCCCCTACACAAGCTACAATCATACACAATGAAATCAAAAAGTGAAATAATGCAAGAGACAATGTTGTATTATGGCTTGATAGCATGGGATAGAGAGTGGACCTTCACCTAGTGTTTCCTCTCCTATGTAGTCAGATTATCACTTGGCCTCACTTCCTCGACCTTATTTTCCTTCTTTGACCCCTAATAAAGCTTCACCCTTGTCACCTTAGCATGATCCTTACCTTTCCCAACCAAAAAAAAAGATTACGTGTCCACTGCCTTCACCACTATTGAGTTTGTGGGGTTCTTCTATTCCTCTCAAATATTCTTTTTCTTATGTGATTGATGATGCTCACAACCATGACATTAGTACTATCATATCACCTATTGTGTAATATTCAAATAATGATTTGAATGAGACGATTAAACCAATGGAAAATAATTTAGATTTATCCTTGATATTGTGGTAGTCAATGAATTTATCTTCTGAGGGCATGCATGATGACCCTTCTCTACTGAACAATCCTTCTTACAAGGAATCACATACCTCTCCAAATACTTATCTTTCTATAGTCCCTATATCATATTTCTCATCATCTCTTTATGATGAGCAAGATTGGGAAGCAAATAATTTTATATAGACTAGGTCACACAAGAATGGGATGCAAATAATTTACTATAGATTGGCTCATCATGCTTGCAAGACGATATATAGAAAATCATTTACATCCCAGTCTCTCATCATAAACATATGGTGGGAAATATACTAGAGGGAATACAAGAGAAATACATAGAGAGGAACTTGGTCCCATACATGAAGGATTGTTCACTAGAGAAGGATCATCACACATGCCCCCAAAAGCTAAATTCATTGATTGCTTAAAGATCAAGGGATAACTCTAAATTATTTTCCACTAGTGCAATAAAGTCATTAGAATCACTATTTGAATATTCCATAATAGGTGATATGATAGTGCTAACAACATGGTTGCGAGCATCATTAATCATAGACTAGTTTTCCATTGAAGCAATTTTTGAAATATTAAAAAGAAGTTAACATTTAGGGGGAGCACACCAAACACTATGTTATGTTTTTATGAAAAAAATAGGAGCACTTTGTGTGATCCCCCTATTTGAACCCCTTAATCTCCATTTTTTGTAAATTAGAAAGTATATTCAAAGCATTATGACTCTTGTTCTTGTCATGTCTTCAAATTTTGAGCATAACTATCTCCAATGTCTTATCCAAGGTAATTTTTTGTGAATTTCAAAACCAAGTGGATATTTAAGACCCCCCTTTTTTCATCTATTTTTACGAACATACCCAATAATGTAGAAAATATTAAAAAATAAATATTAAATTGAAATTATTTCCTTATCACTTTCCCTAAGAATGCGAGAAATATGGGATGGGCTTTCGGGTCCTCAAATTAAATTATTATAAATGTCTTATTACATAAAATATATTTTGCATAGATCTAGTAAATGATGTTGTGGACTTTAGGTCATATGCCTAGGAGAATCATTGATCCTCACTTGTCTATAAGTGTGGGGTTCTCAATCCATCTCCTTTTTATGAGAATTATCTCCAAAATGCAATGACATATTTTACTACAAAAAATTCCTTAAAAGGGATTTTTGAGTGTATGTTCTTCCATAAAGAAAAAATGTTTTTGTAACTAGTTGTTTGAAAAATTCTATGGTGTGATCTAGAATTTTATTAAAGTTATGCATGCTTAAATTAGATACAAATATAAATAGAACAAAAATTTACAATAGAGGAAATAAATAATATATATTCACAATATGCCCAGATAACTAGTAAATTGATTATAAAGGCTATATAAAGCTACTTACATTCTTGTGAGAAACAATCCATCCAATAACCATCTATGAACTAAACACCCTAATTGCATAAGAGGGTAGACATATTATTAATAAATAACACTAATACAAAGATACCTTAGGTTATAGATATAATCTAGATTTTTATACAAACCACAAACACAAACAATGATTTTTAGATCACAAAATCCCTCCTTTGATCCAAAAGAAGTCAATTTAGATGAATTAGAGCATTTTTTAATATGGTCAACCACCTAACCCTATCACTCAACAATATGATCCTCAAATTTTTGAACATTAATCAGCCTATTTTGATGCATATACATATTATCCTAATTCTTAAGACTTTTCTCTACATTATGTAATGTGCGATTCTTACCAATTTGTACTTATAATGCCCTATGTCACCATTACTTGTAGTTTGAATATTTGTTTCCTCCTCTTGATAGTATCATGTGAAGGTAACTCATTCAACATGCCTTATAACATACCAAAGTATGTGTAAGATATGACATTTCCTAACTGGATGACAAACATCCTAAGTGGATTAATCTTATTACACATAAGATAATGCAAAACATTAAGAGAATATTTTTAGAGTTTCTAATAAACTCCATAAAACCAAGATCACCTGCAAAACTTGGATTAGCCTTCTACAAGGAGAAAAAGCACATATATGCAAGAGCAATTTGCAAAATATGTGCAAATAATATTATTGAGAATAATGAATAACATGAGATGACTTGTTATAAAGCAATATGCAAAACCCTAAAGGTAAAACCTTATTAGGACCAAAGTAAACTTAATAAAGTGTAATTAAATATTTAATTACACCAACACCCCCCTTAAGTGCAACTTAGGGAGAATAAGAAACATGAAAATAATGTAAGGATGGGTCAATGAAAGCATGAATGGATCTTGGCTACAAGGCCATGTTAGGTACCCATGTACATATGCAATACAAAAGAAATAGAGAATGCAACCAAGTGGAAAAAGATGGAGGAATCTATAAGACCTTCCAAGTACACCATTCATCACATAGATACATAAGAAATTCCCCCCTGAAGAGGGAAAGATATGATGAAAGAATATGGAAGTTATGTGTATCTCAATGTCGATGTTGAAGTGTGACTAAAACTGATCCATAGGAGCAAGTACCATGAAGATTCTAGAACATTAACGATAAAAAGAATGGCCCTAAAATTGATATGTGACCCAATGAGAATCTAATATGATTTAGGATCATTATGTTGGAAGAATGAAGAAGAAGCCTTTGGTGTGTCGTCATTAATGCCAACATTGGTTGGTAATAGTTTTGTCAATCCAAAAAAACTATGTTTTTGTTATTTTGATCTAGTAATTTGGTTTAGAAATGATCTCAATAGAATATCACTCCATGATATTCTAGTATGATGTTTAGGACTTTAGTTGCATGTCTGCATAAGTTTCAGTGGCTTTTTTTTTAAGGAATGACAAAGTTTGGCTTATAGTATTTTGCTCATTAATTATGTAATTGGCATGAGTTTTCTTTTGGTTGATACAAATAAGTGGTGTACACTTCTTTGGTGATTTAAAGAGTTCCTTATTAGGTTTGGGCTGACCTAGTTTATACTTTGCACTTTTTTTCAATGAAAAGGTGTTCCAAGTTGAGCCAACAAGCTACATTTTAAATTAAGTATGTCTACAACTAATTAGGTTGACCTAATTAATGTATGAAGTTTTAATAGTGTGTATATATGAAAAATATTTTTGCTTTGAAAGATATAGATGTATGTATGTAGTGAGTAACATGCAAAAAAATAATAAGTAATGTGCAACTATTGTGTGAAGTTGTATACACTTGATATATTTGTTGTGTACCTGCAAACCAGTGGAGGATTTGGTATCCTAAAGCGTAATTAGAACTGAACTTAGCACACAGAAGGTGTATTTCATCAATTCATCATTTTGGCAATGATCCACACTCCCTTTTGTATTTACTTTAGGTTGTGATTCTTTCAAGGATAGTGAGTCCTGGCAGTGTGCGAAGTGGTATACACTTGTTATAATCTGTAATAACATATTGTGAGTTAATCCTCATCATGGTTTTTCCCATTTTGGGTTTTCCACATAAAAATCCTTGTGTTCATCTATTATGTGGTGTTATGCTTCCTTTCATGTTCTTGTTTACAATTGCAGTTGGGTGATCCCACAATAGTGGTTTACAATTTTTGCCCAAACTGGACACTAAAATCATTATTTTTAACTAAATATTCACATTTGGGCACCTATAGCAGCTAAATCGTGAAGGATTTGAAGATGATGCAAAGTAGAGTCTTGTCAAATTTTGTTTGTAAATTCTAAAAATATTTTTTTCAAATTTTTGGAATTAAATTGCACTTCTTTTTCCATCTCCCACAAAACTAGTTTTTTCATAAAACAACATTTTAAAAAGTGACGCACAACATATAACACATCATTTTTTCTCCATGAAGGATAAAATTCTAATTCTTTCAAATTTAGATTTGTAACTCTGATATCTACTACTTCCACTTGGTTAGACAATTTTTTATTGAATATTTTTTCTTTAATCAAGTTTCAAAGTCAAACCAATTACAATTCAGACATAGCGCAACCGTATAATGCATAACTTTTTTTGTATATATCAAAATTCTTTTCTTTTATTTTTTGTTCGATCAAGGACTTCAATATCTAGCGCACTCATATTTTTCAATTTTTTTTTATAATCTTCTATTTTTCACATGCAGAACAAAGACCTTCATTTTCGATGAAAAACCTATGTTTAATAAAATTAAAAAAACAAATACATAATAAAACCAAAACATATTAAAATTGTATTCATTGGATAGCTCATTCCAAGGACTACCTAATTCCAGTTTGGTTTTTGAGGATTCCTCCATTTTCATCCTCAACTTGAGCTCTGAAGTGCCAAAATTTAGGTTTTTTGTGTGTCTCAAGGAGGGGATGAGGATTTAGGGGGGTTCATGTGAACCCCTAGGGGTTCATTCGAACCAGGGTTCGAGCGAACCTCTTCAAGGGGGTTCGCTTGAACCCCTTTCATATGCATTTTTTTTTGTTTTTGGTGGAAAAAGGTTTTAAGTGTTCACTCGAACCCTAGTTCGATCGAACCCCCTTTTGGGCCAGTTGAACTTCTAGGTTTGTACGAACCCCCAAACTCACTTTTTTTTCCATGGGGTCATTTTTTCTCAGTTTTCCTTCCTCCATCAAATTGTAAACCACTATTGTGGCTTCACCCAGCTAGATATGTTTTGATTATTGAATGGTTAGCAATCAAATAGTTCAGTAAAATACCGATTCACCCCCCTCTCAGTATTTTGGGAGTTCAAAAATTGGTATTAGAGCTTGGTTCATTTGGAAAAGTTTAAAATCTTAAGGAAGATCTTGAAGTTTGAACACATGGCTGAAAAAAGTATCTTGTTCCTCTAGAAGAAATTTTTGCGACTGAGGAACTCCATGCTACTCTTGAAGACCTGGAAAAAAGTGAAAATGAGAAAGAAAAGTTGAAGCAAATGAATGCATCAAAAATCTAAGAGATCAAATCAAGAAGTTCAAAGAAAGGCATAGAGAAATTAGTGATCAGTTGAAGAAAGCTAATTAAGACATCACCAAACTAAAAGTTCAAGTGGAAGAAAAGAAAAGAATTGAAGAATTTCAAAAAGCTAAAATCCAGAAAAAAATTGATGAATGTACAAAGCTTGAACAAGAAGTGGTAACTCTAAGATCTAACTTGGAGAAAGAAAAAGCTCATGAAGAAAAATTCAAAACAATTACTACAATGCTTGATGAGTTGATCATATTTCAGAAACTAGCTAAGGATAAAGGTGGTCTAGGATTTGAAGAAGGAAAAAGCTCAAAGATGAATTAGATTCCCAACAAAGTTGACAATCAAAGGAAGACTCAAGGCAATAATAAATGGTTCAAGAACCAAAGAAGCAATTCTGGAAGGATTCATATTCGACAATCTAATGCTCAAAGGTACCCATCTTTTAATGGTATTTTTTTTTCATGTAATAAATTTGGTCATAGGGCAACAAAATGTAGAAGTAGAATGAATCAGAATGTTGGATTCCTTTCTAGAAAATTTTTTGCTTGCAAAAAGTTTGAACATAGAGCTACTAAGTGCAGAAGTCAGATAATGATGAATAGATTCAATACTGGTAGAATGGCTCAATATTTTCAAGGCTATTGTTATACATGTTATGATTTTAGACATAAAGATAACTAGTGCAGATCAAGGATAAGTTCAAATTAGTTTGGTCAGAGAAATGTTGTGTGCTACACCTACAACAAACTAGGGCATATCTCAAAATTATATAGAAGCAAAAATGGGAAGAAACCTGACCTGAAACAAAATAATAAACCTGTGAATAAAGTGGATCCTACCAAAGTGAGAAAGGAAATGGAGAATATTTGAAAGAAAAAGGAAGAACCTGTACCTACAGCTAGTGTAGATACTTCTAAAAATTGAACCTAGTAGTGGCTTCAAGGGAGAAATTACAGAGATATCTAACAAACCCTTGATATAAGAGGTGTCAAGTAGTGACACAAAGATATGTGATGTAAAATGGCATTCTTAATCTATTGAAAAATATTTTGGTAGAAAAAATGCAAATTTGGAGGTTTACAGAGCTTTTTAGGGTTTATAGTGTATTTCACAAGTGTCTATCAATGTTTTGAAGGTAGAATGCATTTAATGCAAATTATGGCAAATCGGTAAAACATAAAGTAAAAGCTCAAGTTGAATTAAATCACTTTTACACAATTAGAAGAAAGCGGAGCAAGCTAAAAGCAAGGTGAAGGTGATTTAGTGTACTTGGCATCAAAACCTAATTTTCATCGAAGCTTGAAAAAGGTATTTACAATTATCAATTCTTGGTTGGTTTGAATTAGAAGCATTTATCATAAGCATATTCAAAATAATTAAGGAAAGATGGCCACACCAACTATTGTTGAGACCTTTGAGATACCCCGACCTAGGTTCAAAATATTTTCATGGAAAGTTTATGAAATGGACCTCATGGGTACATTTTCACAAATCCCAAGTAGTTTTTTTCCTACTGAAGATACCAAGACCTAAATTCACAAAAAATTGGAAGAATTTAACATCCATAAAGAACTCATGAATCAATGGGAAAAGGAATTTTCAAGAGATGATTACTCTGTGAAGCCAAAATATGAAAACCTAGTATGAAAGAAACTAGATGTATGGAATTTTTTCCCAAAATTTTGTGGTGAGATGTTTGCAAAATTTGTGAGGATGGTACTTAGCAAATTGCACAACAAATTTCTATGGACAAGTGTTGGTGGAGTGATTACTATGGAAGTGATTAGGGTTGCAACTAGTCTATGTGACACTAGACTTGTACCAGTGCTTAAAGCTATGAAGAACGATGTGTTCATGAAGCTAACTAGTGCCACATATGATGACAATCACTGACAACAAATCCCATTACAAATCTGACCATGAGGTACGTTGTTGTTATGATTGGTCAGAAAATATATTTTACTAATCGAGGTAATTTAGTGTTTTCTACAGCAATTCATGTTGCACATGAAATGGTGATTAATGGAAGGGATTATGATTTTTGTGAATTGATCTGGCAACAAATTATGGATAAATTGAACCAAACTAAAACAAAGAAATATCCTTTCAAATTTGGCTTATTGGTGGTTTGTTTGTTATTTTACTTCTTGAGAGAGCTACTTGGAAAGAAGAACATTATATGGGATCGCAACAGATCAGTGCTCACATCAAATTTTTGAACATTTACATGGTATTGGAGACTACAAGGAATATATTAATGCTCTCATTGCATTCTTTGCAATTTCTCAGAACAATATGTATGAGAGAGATAGAGTTCCAAGAAGCTTGGTGGAAAAATATGCAAAGGATATAACTGTTGACGCCAAAATTTGACGAGGTAACAGTGCCTTATGGGAAACTCAGTTCAAGGGGGACCCTTTGCGCCGAACTGAGTGACCTCCAGGTTTTAAAGAAGTCGGCTTCTTCTATAATGGGTTTTTGGAAAGGGAAAAGGAAGCAGATATAATAAAGCAAATTTAAATCTAAGTCGATGCGCCAAAGCTTTTTGATAGGCATGATAAATCATAGACTTGAGGGCCTGAATGTTATTGCTATGTTCCAAAACATCAGAAACTTAAAGCTATAGCATAAACAATTCATTTAATTGACATAAAAGTATCGCATACATTCTCACTGCTAAGAAGAGTCATTAAGACATGGTTTAGGTAAGCAAGTTTGTATTCAATGCATAGAAGTCCCTTCAAATGAAATGCTTAAGACCATAAGAAGCACAGTTTACAGTTTAAACAAAACATGAAAATAGAAAGGCCGAACAATAGGCACAGTCTGAAAGTTTCTTGTGAATAAACATGCAAAAGAGGCCTGGTGTCTCTTGCTAAAAAAATAGTATTCTTTCTAAAATCTTGGACCCTTTTCTCTCCTTGACAGAGAGAGTATATATAGTTGGAGAGAAAAATTCCCACCGCTTTGGAAGCTGTAACAGAAAAGATTCCCAATCTCCGACAATGATGCCCGAATTAGAACATTCTCAATGCCATTATAATAGCAACCAGCTAGAACCTAGCATCCAGTTGATTGGTTGCAGGCGTGCCCTTTGTAATGATGGTAGTGGTTCGAACCAAGCCTCGAGGCGACAACTGCTCTGCATAGCTCTTCATTTCTTTATTCCAAGTTTGTTCAGCTCGGGAGTGGTTAGCCGATTGCTCTTCTAACGAAGCTTTTGTCTCTTGGAGCTCACCTTCTAGCTTGGTCTTTGTTTCCCGGAGCTCTTCTTCTAGTTTATTCTTCAGACCTTTGAATTCAGCCTCTTTCTCCTGTGCCTTTTGCTGATACTGTTCTTGTAGGTGCTCCACCTCTTCACCTTTCTCTGCCATCTTTTGACTGTACTCAAGGCGGAAACGTTCAAGCTCCCCTTCCATCGACCATAGGCTCTGTTGTGATGCTTGGTTTTGGTTTTGCAATTCTTTTAATAAGACTGGGTCGGCTGCTTGGGTCTTCGCAATTTCGCCCTGAAGCCTGTTTCTCTCATTTTCTGCTGTTAGCGCCCTTTCTATCATTCGGGTGATATCCACCTCTAAGGATTTTTCCTTTGCCTCTAGAAAGCTCACCCTGTCCTTGGCTGCCTTGAGTTGTTCATCCTTCTTCTTTAACTAGCGACCAATTTTTAGGAAGTCCGAAGTGACCACCCGTTGTGTCTCCTCCATGATCTCGACTTTATCTTGTGGCTGGGCTACCTTCATGTCAAGTCCAACAGTATAAATCTCGTAGTCCTCGGGTTGCATTTCTCCTTGGGGCTTGTTTATCCTCGGGTACATAGTTTCAAATTTCAACTCTTGGCGGGCCTCATCATACGAAGCTTGTACTCTTGGCTCGACGGGGGCATTGTCATCCTTCACTTTACGTTGCCTCATTCTATTTGCGTGCGCCTCCTTTCCACAATCTATCTGTGCTATGAACTTAGCTAGTGATGAAACTAGCCCACCTGCGAAAGGGACACCAGAAGGCAGGGCATAGGGATAGGTGACTTTCATAGGTGCACGCATTTGCTTTTTCTGGAGGGTAATTGTTTGCGGCCCGAAAAAGTGTGGCACATTCCACAGCCTGGCCGAGGATCCCAGCAGGGCTAAATTTTGTAGGCTGAATTGGGGTCAGTTGTAAGGGCCCTTGGAGGGAAGAAATGCTACCGTGTCGGGCTGTTGCGATGGGAAGGGATCTGTAAGCATATCAGGAAAAGAGTGGGGGCCAATAGGAGGAATATTTTCTGAAAGCGAGGTGAGGAAAGTCTGGAGTAGCAGGCGTAAGCATGCTCGGAGGAGTAATTATAAATAGTTGGGTTTGAATATTGGGCAAATCCAACGGAAAAGGCTGGACCAGAAGCAGAGGGTGGAGGGCTCGGACTAATGGCGGACGGAGCAGGCCGGGCGGATGCGAAAGAATGAGATGTAGAGGAAGGAATGAAAAGTACCTGCTGACTGGTCAGCGGTGGCTCCGGGATCGTTCGGGACTCGCCAGTAAACTCTGGCATTTGACTAGTATCGGGTGCTTCTCCTTCGACGGGTTCATGTGAAATCGATCTGATAACATTTTCAGTACGTTGCCTTTTCGCGGGCGGATGCTCACTAGCTTCGGCAGTCGGACCCTTTGCTGAGGTGTTAGTCTAACTAGTTTAGCGGCCCATGTGCATGTAAGCGAGCCCTTTGATATGTTAAAGCGCACATTAGTGCCCACATAGGCGGCATGCTCGGAGGCATCGCCTCCCTGCGTTGATACTGCCGTTTCTTCCTCCTGCCCCTCAGATCCCTCTGCTTCGCTTCTGTTAGCACTAGAGATCGGGCTGGGATGGCCCTCATCCCACCATCTTTCAAATTCCTGATCCTCCTTCACTTGATTATAAGGAGCCTTCAACTGTGTTGTTTCCTGGCGGTACCTCCAGAAAGCTCTTATTTTTTCGTCGCCCCATTCCTCGTCCACTTTCAATTTGTTATACATGGTGCGCTCCATCAGAAGGTTGTCCCTGGCCACAGCCACTGGAAAGTAGAACTTGTGCCATGGGCCCCTGGTATCCGGCGTAGGGACTTGTGCTAACTCAACAAAATTTTCATCTTTATCAGTCTGGCAATTACGCCGCTTCTCCCAGTATGGTCGGGGAACATGTGTAACATTCATGTGTGGCTCGGGTAGATCATTGAAAGGGTTGTAATCCCACTTATCGTTTACTAGTACCAACCCTAGCTGTGCCAGTTTGTGCTCTAGCAACTCGTGCGATTGCTTTTTAACAAGCGTTATTGATTTGAAACTCTTCGGGCAAGTGAAGAATCCCTTCTTGACACTATCATGGCTACAGAACATGAAATCAACGATGCACACCTACCGGAAAACCTCCAGCGCGAGAACTCTATCGGTGACGCAGGCCGGGAGCAGGAAAGGCTTACCAATAAAGCCCTGCATTTGAAGGATTGTGAAATCCTTGCCCAAGAACCAGTCACAAGCGGGGTTGTAGCTTTGCAGAAATCCAGTCTGCTTAGTGTTAAGCCGGACAATATCACCTTCTCTGATCAAATCATTCAGGACCGGGGCTATGAAATAGTCCGCGAAGGCATAATAGTCATATGTTGCGGAAAGGTAGGGTGTCCATGTAGACACCGGCTTTCTTTTGCTCTGCTCATCAAAAATTGATAGAGGGACAAATCGGGCGAAGAAATCCGGATTCTGGTGCAGGAACATGTGGACCAGGTAGGAAAGAAATCAAAATTTCTTCTCCACCTGATAATTCTCTATTTGCGGTATCATTTCTTCAACCATGAACTGAGCAAAATCATACCAGAAATGTTCAAGCTGTTTGCGAAACTACATCGCAGGGCCTAGCTGAAAAGCCTCAATCTTTTCATCGGAGTCTCGGCCGCAAACAAATGCCAGCATGGAGATGGGGTCCTGGAGGTCATCGTGGAATGAACCACGTGATAATGGGATACTTGGTGCCTTAGCGGAGGCAACACCCTTTTTATTAGTTTCTTCTAGCAAGAACTCGGAGCTGGTTTTCATCTTTTTCCATATTTTTTTCCCTTTGCTTGGGCGGAAATGCTCGATATTCTCCTTTCTCCTTTTGGGATCAGGGATACATAACATATGCCAGATGGCCTCTGGGCTGATCTGAACCCTTAAATTGTGACCTTTAATGCAGTGGGTATCTGGGTTATAGCGTTGAACAGTCGCGTCGACCACCTCCGGGCAATAGTGCACCAGTGGGACCATGTATTGTGGAAGACCGCTAAGCCAGACTCTGTTTGCCGTGGCTTGGTCTGCCTTTGATGCTGATAACCTTGCACAAGTTGTCTCTCTGAGAGATTTAGGGTTCTTGGCAAGCTTTGGGTCGTAGATATTCGCCCACTTTTCCATAACCCTTTTCGGATTATTCCACTCTTTCGGTCTCTCTAGCTCCTCTGTGTTTGCTCTTCTTGTCTTCGCGGGTATACCTGGAGTTGCATATACTACATCGTCAAACACGTATACCTCATCCGAGGAACGAATAGCCTTAAACAGGTCCTGGCTGATCTCTTCTTGTATCGGCTGAGCTGAAGATTCTGACATCTTTCTTTCGTTACAGAACTTGTAAGCTTCTTGGCTTGTGAATACATTGCGATGGATATCTAGACAGAAAACACTTTGCACCCTCCTTAGCTTTTGTGAAAAGACTTGGAAATACCAAGCATTTTCATGCAATAATAGCAACTTTCCAAAGGTGGTAGGAGAAAGCAGGCCTTTTGCATTTAATTCAGCATGTACCGTTAACCTGGCAACTTCGTACAAGACAAACTGATTGCTACTCCGAGGCGGCCGGATTTCATCATTGCTTTCAAAAGCTCGTGTGATACGCCCTGATCTCCTTGGAAAATGAGCCTACAACTGGCTTTCTCACCTTGCGTTAGCATGTACCGGCATTAAATATCTAGTCGGAATGATTACGCCAAGCAAACGATCACGGCCTGAAAAGATACGAGGATCGCCTTGGGTTCTGGGATGCGTTTGAGATATGACACAATTGCATACGGCCATACATCCCTTCACCAACACGTGCCACCTTTTTAATGCTTACTTAATTAACTTCATTTAATTAAGCACGCCTAGAGCCATGCTATCGTGCATGTATCAGCCCAAAACGTGAGCAAACGCAGACTTGGCCTTTGAGATTGCAGCCAGTATACATCACATTTCTTACAGGCGGATTGGCATATGTCTTGTCAATTTTTCTATAAATAGCCCAGTGGAAAGCAAGTAAACATACTTAGTTTTTTGGAGTGATAGGTCAGTAGCAGATTGCTTTGCAAATCTTTTCATAGGTTAGGTGGTGAGCCGACTCGGCGTTATTTCAGCAGTCTTAGGGATAGTGTCAGGGGAAGTGGATACCCCAATTCGTCTTACCTCATTCAAATCACAGACGGCGTTTGTAGGCGAGATCTCCACTAGAAGGCTCAAAAGAATGACGAAGAACAAGCACTCTCTTGCTCTGGTAGCCATGAAGTGGGTCCTAGGCAAGGACTGCGTTGAATATGAAGACAAGCATAGGGTGAACACCGACGTGTGTTCGCACTTTGTAGCATCCATGCTGGACATCTGCGTCCCCCGGCCTCTTATCTTGAAGTTGGTCAAGGAGATCTTCCTGAAGAAGTACCTGAACGGGCTTGGCGAGGTTGTCACACATGCCACGTATGGGATAGGTCTGCCATCAGCCAGCGACCTACGTCGCTATATTGAAGAAGAAGCTGTTGTGGCTTGGCTACCATTTCTTAGCGGATTCCGCCTGCAGACCCATGGCCAGCATCAGCAAAGGGTTACCCAAGCCCTACACTTCCTATTTAGGAGCTACAACGTGATACCCTTCTATGACGTAGAATGGTATACCGACTTCAGGGACCTGGTGTATCCACCACTAACTACAGCCTTGTTGAATGATGCTGCCAGCGTTGCCGAGGAGCCTATGGATGAGGAAGAGGTGAATGCTGCGGTGAATGCGTCGGTTGCTGCCAACCATTCATGTGGATAGATAAACCCCTTGCCTTCCTGCCTGCTGATATAACATACTTGCTCTAGATAAGCCTGATAAAAGGCCATTGTATATATAGTATGTTCTAATACTTGTACATTTTGAAAAATAGGCATTCATGCCATTTTGTAACCCATGAACATATATATATAAATATATACGTATCTCTTTTTTAAAGAAAACTATGCTCCCTTTGCTTCTATGTTTAATTTTTCTGGGTTTGTAAATCTTTCGTGCTTTTTCTCCGTTTATGAGTATATTTTGTACTTAAGAAATTCTGGTGTTTTACCCGCTAATGACGATGAGCAAATGCGTAACAAGACAACTAACTTAGCAAAAGAATAGGCCAAAAAACAAGAAAGGAAATAAAAGCGTTATTTACAACTGTACTGGGTAGAGCATTTTGCCTAATGGAATAACTTCAGATGAATCCCATTGACGGGGATTCCTAACGGCTCCTGTTCCATGTTTTCTAGCTCAAAAGCGTTGTGTTGCATGCACCGAATGATTTTGAAGGGTCCCTCCCATAGGCTATCAAACTTACCGTGCTGACCTGGCTTTGCGGCCCTGCTGTCATATTTCAGCACTAAATCTCCACTTTTTAGGCCTTGGTCGGAAGCCTTTTTGTCAAACCACCGTTTGACCACCTGTTGATAGCCTATCATTGCTTTTAGGGAATTCTCCCTTTTTTCTTGTACTTCTAGTAGTTCGGCAAGCCGAACCTCCATGGCATCATTTTGTTCTATCTCAAGAGATTTCAATAACTGTATCGCCGGGATCTCCATAGAGATAGGTAACAGTGCTTCTTTCCCATATACTAGCTCATAGGGCGAAGTCTTGAGGACTTGTTTAGGAGTTATGCAGTTAGCCCAGAGTGTTTTTCAGAGATTTTTATGCCATTCCCTTTGGTGTTCTGAGCCAACCTTTTTGAGGAGTCGGACTAAACTTTTGTTTGTCAACTCAGCTAGGCCATTTCCCTGTGGATAATAGTTTGATGATTTTTTAATGCAAAGTGACATACCTTTGTGCCTACAAATGCTCTAGCATTATCCGAAATGATTGTCTTCAGAGGGCCGAACCTTGTCACCAGAGCCTCGATGAAGTCCACAATCTCTGCTTCCGTCGCCTCCTTAAGGGGAACAGCCTCCGCCCACCTTGTGAAGTAGTCTGTAGCTGTTAAAATCCATTTATGTTCAGAGCTAGAAACCGGGTTGATCATTCCGATAAAGTCCAGGCCCCATTGCGCAAATGGTTCATCTGCCACAATAGGTTTGAGGGGCATTGCTGAATTCTTCCTTCTATCAGAGAAGAACTGACATTTTTTACAAGTTTTTACCAGAGAGTAGGAATCATTGAAAAGTGTAGGCCAGTAATATCCAGCCTGTAGGACCTTGATGGTGGTAGTTTTAGCGGAGAAATGTCCACCTTCGTCGCTATTGTGAAATGCGTCGAGGATCCTCTACGCCTCCCCTGAAGTAACGCATCGTAGGAGCACACTATTAAAATTCCTTTTGAAAAGAACTCCTTCTATTAGCATGTATCCGCAATTCTGAAGGCGGTAATACCTTCTTTTTTGGGATGAGAGGCCTGGCGGATACTTTCTGGTTCGCATGAAGTTCATTCTATCTTTCAGCCAATCATCCTCCGATCCCGATCCATTTATCAGGACAAGCTCTGGCTGTTCCTCTTTAGCAGGCATCTCCTCGTCTTGTGCCATATACTCACACAGTCCTCTGCCTTTGACAGTCTTGGTAGGCCTGACCTCGATGTCATACTCTAGGATCTTGGTGATCCAATTAGCCCTTTTTTCTGTGATCTCTCCCTCCATGATGTATTCCCACACACTAGAATGTGCGACATATACCAGAACTTTGTTGCAGGAAATTAGATGGCGGAACTTTTTAAGTCCCTTTACTATTGCGAAAGCCTGTCTTTCAATGAAGTTATAATTCACCTCATATTCCTTTAAGGTTCGGGAATAGAATGCAATTGGATGCTCTCCCTTTCCTTCTCTATCCTTTTGAGTCAGAACAGTAGCGATATTGGACTTACTACTGAAGGCATACATTATAAAATCTTTGTGTTGATCTGGATTGATTAACACTGGGGCTGAGGAGATCGCTTCCTTGACCTTTTCAAATGCCTCCTGAGCCTCTGTTGTCCACTTGAAAGCTTGATCCTTTTTCAGCATTAGAGTGATCGGCCTAATTATTCCCGCAAAATCGGAAATAAATTTACTGACGAAATTTACTTTGCCCAGAAAAGACTGGACACCTTTCTTATTTACCGGAAGGGGAAGCTCCCTATAGCCCTTACTCGTTCGAGGTCAATAGAAATACCTTCCTTAGACACAACATGCCCTAAGAGTTTACCCTGAGGTACTCCGAATACACATTTCTTTGGATTTAGGGAAATCCTGAACTCCTGGCACTTTTGAAAAACCAACTCCATATGATCGAAATGATCATCTTTAGATTTAGAAAACACAGTAAGGTCATCCAAATAGATTAGGATAAACTTATTGATCAGTTCGCTAAATGCGACGTCCATAGCTCTCTGGAAAGTTGCCCCTGCATTAGATAAACCGAAAGGCATTTTAGCATATGCAAATGTCCCCCACTTGGTGGTGAACGTAGTCTTGTGCTGATCTTCTTCTTTTACTCGGATCTGGTTATAGCCAGAGAAGCCATCCAGCAGAGAGAACATTTCTGATCCTGCGACAGTTTGGAGGATTGATTCCATAGAAGGCAACGGATAGTGGTCTTTTAGAGATGCTCTGTTCAGGTTTCAGAAATCCACGCATAAGCGGATATCACCATTCTTCTTTTGGACTGGCACCAAGTTTGATACCCAAGTACTATGTTTGATTGGGAAGACAATGCACGACTCAATGAGCTTGGTTAGCTCTTGTGCCATCAAGGCTTCAACTTTAGGGTTGACTGGCCGCTGCTTTTGTCGGACTGGTTTCGCACCTTCTGTTAGCTCAATAGTATGTTGGATGATGCCAGGATCATAACCTTCCAGATCATCGCAAGACCAGGCCGCAACTCCATATTTTTTGCAGAAACCAATAAGTCTCTCTTTCTTGCTGTGAGACATCTTTTCCGACTCTGAGATTTTTGCCGTCGGAAACCCGAAGATTCTCATAATCACTTTTGTCTGCCACGAATTTATGTTTATCATTTCGAGCGTCACTACAATTGAAATTTTTTTTGAGAGTAACCAATCCTTTCGGAAGCTTATTTGACTTTAGCTGCATAATTTGTCCTTCGTAGGCCTCGGCGATCTTTGGTTGGAGTTGATCAGTAAATTCCCCTGAGTGTTGAATAAACAAGGCGATGTGCTCATCGCTCTCAAAGACTTGCCAACTTTTGACATTGTCAGGTATTGCTGGTCGAACAAGCACTCGCACTGAATATTTGTTCCGAAGCAAGTCAGAGACGGGATCAAACTGAGCACCGATTACCGCCATGCAATCTGCATCGCCATTTTGTGCTCGGGGAATGGTCAGGATGTTGAAGGCTTCAAAACTTTCTACAAGGTCCCAGATTCGATGCCGATAGGATCTCATGCGGATATTCTTTGCTGCAGAAATTCCTCGAACCTGATTAACTACTAGTTCGGAATCTCCGAACACAATCAATTGCTTGATACCCATTCGTTCCGCTAGGCTTAGGCCTTGGACCAGCCCTTCACATTCAGCCTCGTTATTTGAACAGGTGAATTGGAATCGAAAAGACCTCAACAACTTTTCATTATATGGGGATATTAGACATACCCCTGCTCTAGCTCCAACCTTGCTCCTTGCTCCATCAAAATACAATGTCCACAGCTCACTTGCTTGGTCATTGTCGGGTTCTTTGACAACCTTTGGGAGAAATTGGTCTTCATCATAGATCACATATGTGCCCAGTCCAGTAGCATGATAATTCCCGAAAGGATCATTGTTTATATGTTCACTCAATAGAGCATCTTCCTTATCACTTTGGTCTCCGCTCACCTCCTCCTCTTCTAGCAGTTCGACATTGTACTTTTCCTGCTTGGTGATGGATGTATGTGCGGCTTCAAAATTGATCAGGGCCTCACTCGCCACATGTTCGGAATGTAGAGCCTCCGATTCTATTTTCATCTTTGCGCCATGTTTGGTCCTAAGTATTAGATGTGACCAATCTAAAGACAAATATCCGCCCACCTTCGAAGTAAACTCTCGAGAAAGACAAAGACCAAACATTGGTGGAACATCTATGATCACTGTATCTTGCGGGACCGTGATACTTGGATAGGAAAATAGAGTTAGCGGAAGTGCTTTGATGACACCCACAGTATCTACCTTATTTCCATCTAGCTGCATCACCCCTTTCTTCATAGGTTCATAGCTGAGTCCCAAGGCTTCGGCTATCAGTTTTGGCATAACTGTTGTACTAGCGCCAGAATAAATCATAGCATTGTGTAATAGCTTTTCCCCTACAATGAGGGTCAAGAAGAAGGGTTGAGGTTTTGGCCTACCTCCATCTTCCGTATGGGATTCCTTTGCTTTATCTGTAACAACCTTAGCCCATGGCATTTGATAAACCGCCTTGGTACTGGCCGAAGGCTCGGTTAGTGCTGGGTCCATCTGTTGCTGAAGCGCCTTTTGGAGTATAGTTTTCTGTTCCGAGATAGCTAGAATGTCCCATAAAGACACATTAGCGAGTGATTTCTTCAATTGCTCCACCACATTAAAAGGTGAGGAGCTCAGAGATTTCTGCTCCTTTGCTTTTGTTATAATTATTTCCTTCCACGGTTGAGAAGACAAAGAGACGGTCGGTGCACCAGGAATTTGATCTGAAACATCTTTGCATTGCGGGTTGTCCGAAAGCGAGACAACGGGCTCACCGGTGTATCTCCTCTTGGAGCGTTTGTTATAGTTAGACTGTACCTGTGGCGTTTCGGCTGTGGGTGAGTCATTTGCAAACACCATTTCCTCGTCTTCCATCCATGAGAAGAGCGCATGATCAGGAACAATATCAGACTCTTGCTCTAAGGACATTCCCTGTATTTGCACGGTAAGGATCGCGTTCTCCATTGCCGAGGCGTATATGTATTCTCCATTCTTTGTCGCAACACCTTGACTACGTTGCTCTGCTATCCTTTGTTATAAGTTTCCACGTGGACAATTTTGGGGCATATGTGCATCATTGCAAGGGAAGCACCATGGATTGATGTCATCAATAAGATTGTTCTGTCCCACGGTCAATTCTCTACTAGAACTTGGCGACGCACTTGCCAGCGGTGTAGGCACCAGAACGATTTGGTTTATAGCTGCCGCTGGTGAATTAGTGCGAGGCGCATTCTGATATTGATTTTGATGATAGGTAGGTCGCCCACCTTGATAGTTCTGATATGCAGGTCGTGGAGGAATCGCTTGGTTCCACTTGAGAGTTGTTATATCGTTCGCCATAGTCCACAACATCTCCTTGAGGTCACCCATCTCATCTTTTGGAGGACCCAACGTAGAGGCCAAATTTTCAGGAGCGGCTGTATATGAGTACGCTGACTGGGGAGTCGCTGGCGCACTGGTCAATGCAACCTCTTTTGCTACGTCCGATATCTCAAGAAATATCGGCATAACAGGTCGAGGAGGCAATTTCCCGCAGTCTATCAAGTGACTCTTTGCTTTGATAGCGGTGGCATATGCATCTGGTAAAGTGGCTCCTCCCAAAGACTTGATCATCATAGAAATGTCGGGATTGATGGACTTCAGGTAAAACATGAACGCCAATTCCGGAGTCGGGCGGATAGTTACAGGAATCCTTCACCAACTTGAGTGAAATCGGGCATTGAAGTCCATCAGAGCCTCTTGGGGTGCTCGTTTGATGACGGATAACTGATAATATAGCGAAGAACGATCTCCGTCATTTGAAAACCTTTCATAGAATGGATCTCCGAGGTCATCCCAAGTGCGAATGCTGTTAGGAGTCAATGTTCGGTACCAATCCAGAGCTTTGCCTTTGAAGGACGCAGCAAGGAGCCTCAAGGCTACATTCTACGTTGTGATACCGTGTACCAGACATACATCCGCTACATCCTGTAAATGCTTTGCTGGAGTTTTTGTGTTATCTCTGGCGAATTTAGGAAGAGCTTTCAGGGCTAAAACCGGGATAGCGCCCCAGACGGCAGGCGCTACCGGAGATACTAGGGAACTTCCAGCATCCCACGCCACATAATTTTTGTTCGCGGCCGGCAACATGGTGAGAGGAAAGGGTGGTGGGAATGGAACTGTTGCTAACTGATTTGCGGCTTGGACTGTCCCTAATGGAGGCACTAGTAAACCTGGGTTTTTTTCAGTCTGGGATCTAGTTACAGGCTGATGGCTCATACACCCCTCTTTAAGACAATTTCATTAGTTCGGGTCCCACCGGGCGTGCCAGAAAAAGGGTAAAACTGTTGACGCCAAAATTTGATGAGGTAACAGTGCCTTATGGGAAACTCAGTTCAAGGGGGACCCTTTGCGCCGAACTGAGTGACCTCCGGGTTTTAAAGAAGTCGGCTTCTTCTATAATGGGTTTTTAGAAAGGGAAAAGGAAGTAGATATAATAAAGCAAATTTAAATCTAAGGCGATGCGCCAAAGCTTTCTGATAGGCATGATAAATCATAGACTTGAGGGCCTGAATGTTATTGCTATGTTCCAAAACATCAGAAACTTAAAGCTATAGCATAAACAATTCATTTAATTGACATAAAAGTATCGCATACATTCTTACTGCTAAGAAGAGTCATTAAGACATGGTTTAGGTAAGAAAGTTTGTATTCAATGCATAGAAGTCCCTTCAAATGAAATGCTTAAGACCATAAGAAGCACAGTTTACAGTTTAAACAAAACATGAAAATAGAAAGGCCGAACAATAGGCACAGTCTAAAAGTTTCTTGTGAATAAACATGCAAAAGAGGCCTGGTGTCTCTTGCTAAAAAAATAGTATTCTTTCTAAAATCTTGGGCCCTTTTCTCTCCTTGACAGAGAGAGTATATATAGCTGGAGAGAAAAATTCCCACTGCTTTGGAAGCTGTAACAGAAAAGATTCCCAATCTCCTGCAATGATGCCCGAATCAGAACATTCCCAATGCCGTTATAACAGCAACTAGCTAGAACCTAGCATCCAGTTGATTGGTTGCAGGCGTGCCCTTTGTAATGATGGTAGCGGTTCGAACCAAGCCTCGAGGCGACAAGTGCCATCTACCACCTCAGAGAACTATGACGACCAGCGCCTAATAACACAAACCCGCTTTGCCAGCCCACAGCCTGCTTCGATGATCAGTGAAAGGCACGCGGCAGCACGTCGCAGCCCAAATGAGAACTCCTCCTTTAGCCGCCGAAAGATTGCGAAGAAGCGACACGTGTTCGAAGGGTCAAATGCTATGCTGAGGTGGGGAGGAAGCTGTGTGAACTGGATCCGAAAGACGCTTGGCAGCGTTTCGGAGCCTGTTGCATTTTACCTCCCTGCTGTATTGAAAAGGCTGCGAAATGCTGCCATGTGGCTGAAGGTAGGGCCCGCCATGAAATAAAGAAGGCCAACAGAACTGTTTCGCAGCCGGCAGCTACATATGTTATCCCCGCAAGGAAAGCTTGTGATACGCTGCCATGTATCGAGATGTGGGCCCCTCTGACAATCTTAGGAGTGCTGGACCGTTGTGGAAGGCGTAGCGACCTGAAGAAAATATAAAGCAAAAAAGAATCCATGTGGGCGAGACACGTGGACGCCCAGCGCAGCATTTCAGGACCCGAAAGGGAAGCCGCTAGCCCAAGTTGCGAAGTGAAAAATGCGCAAAGGGGAAGATCAAAATCTGTCGGGAAGCCGAACAACTTGGAGACGCATAGTCCGGCACATGAATATCAACAAAAGGAACCCAAAGGGAGCTATTGGATCTTATTTTAACAATAACCTTTCTTGTGTCTATTGATGAATGCATTATTGAGACAATAGAACCGAGGACTCTGTGGATAGATCCTCTTGGATATGAAATTGAGGAACAATTAGCTGAAGGATCCTACTCATCCCTGACATGGTACTTATGAAGATAAGTCTGCTAAAGTGCATTTGGAGAACTCAACACCGCAAAGGACTAAAAGGGTGAACAAAAATATTGAGGCATATTTCAATCTGCATACATTGTCTAAGGATGATTTTGATAGGTTGAGGGAACTTGTAGATGAGAAAAGGGCTAGATCATTTGATGTCCCCTTTGAGCCTATGAGATCAATAAGATAATCTTCCACCACTTCCTCTGCATTACTATCAACTCTCGGTGCAATTACTACAGTGAAAGGAAAGCAAGAAGTGCACAATTCCCCTGAAATAATTAAAACAACTCCTTCCTTTGAATCCAACACTATGGCCTCTAAGAAAAGGGATGTACCCCTATTATACCACCTACCACCCCTAGAAAGAGAGTGAAGCAAAAGGCAAGTAGGTAAAGGAACATAAGTGATGCTATACAAGAAGAAATTTATCTTGGTTTGCAAGAAGAGAAACAACTGAAAAGAAATAGAAGAAGCAACACCTCTACAAGCAATGAAGAAACTAAAACCAAAGATAAGGTTGAAATCTTATCTAATGATGAAGAAACAAAATATGAAATGGAAGCATTCAAAATTCATGTGCATGAGAAGAAGTATGAAGGAACATCAGGACCTATGGAGGACAATCCCAACTCTCCTCTGATAAGTGATCATCCACCTCTAAAGATGGAATCCTTAGTGAATAATATGGTAGATTTTGAGGATTTTCTAACTACTGCTAGATTATTTGACGAAGTTGATAAAAAGGATAAAGAAACAATTATAGATTCTATTGTTCAATATATGGTTATATTTAATGAGTCGATGGAATCTATAAGGAAGAAGGTGACTGACAATGTGTGGGAAGCATTAGCTCATAGAAGGCATGAAACTATAACCATTGAAGAAAAATTCAAATATGATGCCTTAAACACATATGGATCCTCCTTGTCTAAGGAAGATGTTGCTTCCTTGCTAGAAGAGTGTTCCCAATTGTTTAGGGTAAAATAGAAATTCACTACCTTAATGATTAAAGAGAAGGAAAGTATAAATAAATTGAGGTAAGAAACCCTTGAAACAGTTAGAAAAATGGAAAAGAATTATGGGATTAAAACTAGTTCTTCATCTCATACAGTTTCGAAGAAATATGTTCCTCTGAATGATACAGAAGAAATAACTAGTAAACATATTGAAGATCAACAAAAGGGTGACACCAGTAGTAATCCAAGAGAACATTTGAGGATACCAGAAATAGAGAAGAAGAAGACAAGAATGAAAATGAAGGAAACAAGGGTGAAAAGAAAGATGATGGTAGAGATGATAAAGACAAGAAGGAAGAAGAAAATAAAGATAGAACTTCAAAAAAATCCTTTGGAAAAGAAGAAGAGGAAAAGAAAGAAGAAAGTAAGGAAGATAGAGAGGTTGGAAGAAGTGAAGAAGATATGTCAATCTTTGTTGATCCATCAAATCCTTCTAAAGAATCATCCAAAAATATTCTTAAAGGCTTGTTGACAAGGAAATCATAGATCCAACCTGTGCTACCACCCCGGCCAATTCAACTTCCTTCACATCCAGGGTATGTGGATCTGAGAAAGATCTCACTGATTGAAAGAGTACAAATTTGTGGTAATTTTCTTAACTTCGGTACAAAATAAATGATTGAAACTTATCAAAAAGGGACTAAATTAATAAATGATGTTATTCAGGCTTTATAGGAAAAAATACCCAGTGCTACTATCGATACCTCCTTAGCCCCTATTGAGAACCTGGAGCTTCTAATTGATTCAATCAAAGAATACTCCTCTAGTCTTAAGCCACAAAATAAGAAAGAAGCAAAGTCAATAGTTTTGGAGAAAAGGTTATTCGAGCTACAGGATAGATGTGGAATTGTACATAACAAAGTGATGCAAAGTTTGAAAGAGGTAAAGGAATACAAAGAGGAAGCCCAAATATTATTTGTATACTACATGCAGTGGCCTTACGCCACTCCAAGCATCAAAGATTTAATGGACTCAATAGAGTCTCAACTAGATCATGCCTCTGAAGCCTACAAAATTTTAGATGACAAAATTTATACTACTTGGACTTCTATTATAGACCTATAGAAAAAGTTCTTCACTTTACAGAACTAGAAAGAGGATGTAGTAAGATGGTTTGGTCAACTCAGAGATTTGGTTATGTCTAGACATATTCCTATGTCATATGCTCTATTGGATGCAAAAAAATTGATAAGATAAAATTTAACCCATCCACTCTGGAAGAAGGAGAAGAATGTTTGGTTAAATTGGAATCACTGCACAACACACTAGTCAAAGTGAAAGGGATCTAGGATGAAGGAAAACTTGCTTGGGAAGTTATTCTCAAAGAATTGGATGGTGACCCTAGCTCTAATTAAATTTTCTCTACATTTCTTTTTTGGTTTTGTTTAGGTCATCATTAGGACACCCTTTGTTCTTTATGTCAAAGGGGGAGAATATGTGTGGAAAGTATATAATTTTGGTTTTTTTCATGCAAAATTTTTGCTTAGTCTATACAGTTGAAAGGGGGAGTGAAGTTCTTTTTCACATTTCATTTTTGGCACATGTTTCCATCAATGAAAAAGGGGGAGATTGTTGGAAGAATGAAGAAGAAGCCTCTAGTGTGTTGTCATTGATGCCAACATTGGTTGGTAACAGTTTTATCAATCCGAAAAAACTATGTTTCTATTATTTTGATTTGGTAATTTGGTTTGGAAATGCTCTCAGTAGAAGATCACTACATGTGATTCTAATATGAAGTTCAAGACTATTAGTTTCATCTCTACATAAGTTTTTAGTGGTTTTTGTTGAAAGGAATGAAAGATATGAATGACAGAGTTCGACTTACAATAATTATGCAATTGGCATGAGTTTTCTTCTGGCTGACACAGATAAGTGTTGTGCACTTTGTTGGTGATTTAAAAAGTTCCTTATTAGGTTCAGGCCGACCTAGTTTATACTTTGCATGTTTTGTTTTGATGAAAAGGTGTTCTGGAGCCAACAAGCTACATTTTAAATTAAGTATGTCTATATCTAATTAGGTTGACCTAATCGATGTATGAAGTTGTAATAGCATGTATATATGAAATATCTTTTTTTATTGAAAGATATAGATGTATGTATTTAGTGAGTGACATGCGAAAAAGCAATAAGTAGGAATGTGCGACTATTGTGCAAAGTTGTATACACTTGATATATTTTTTGTGTACCTAAAAACCATTGTAGGATTTTATATCCCTCCTAATTGGAACTGAACTCAACACATAGAAGGTGTATTTCATCAGTTCATCATTTTGGTAGTGAGCCACACTCCTTTTTGTATTTACTTTAGGCTGTGAGCCTTTCAAGGATAGTGAGTCCTGGCAGTGTTCCTTGTAATAACTTATAACTAGCTATAACATATTTTGAGTTAATCCTCATCATGGTTTTTCCCCTTTTGGGTTTTCCACGCAAAAATCCTAGTGTTCATCTGTTATGTGGTGCTATGCTTCCTTTCATGTTCTTATTTATAGTTTCATCTAGATATATGTTTTGATTATTGAATGGTCAGCAATTAAATGGTTCGGTAAAATACTGATTCACCCCCCTCTCAGTATTTTGGGTCTTCAACACATTAACCATAGGCTCTCAATTTGAGACATGAACTGATGTGAACAAAAATGTGTCAAGTTATGAGTAAGATTGTGGAAAAAAGAGACAACAAAATCCAAATACAACTCATGCGAGTTGTCATCAATACGAAGATGGGATCAAAGTGCATGCCATGCGACTACACTCTAATCAAATTATTATGCAAGAATCCCCCTTGATGGGAATTTATTGAATCTCATTTATACAATACCCCAAGATTGTAAAGAGAGAGCATGAAAAACATGCATAAATCAAAGAGAAAATGAAAACATAAAGCATGCAAAAAGGAAAGATTGCATGCAAGGATTAATGTTCACATCTATCTCCATAAAAAGAATTGATCTCAAATTTGCGTAGAGGATGAAATCATCTTTTCGATGATATAAAGTTTTCAAAAAATAGACACTGTACATGCTCAAGTTATGAATTTTTGAAAAAAAAGGGTAACTTTTGCTAGCTGACAATGTAGACATGACCCTTCTAATTTGATTTCTGAAAAATTTACTTGTTGCATGCAAAAACTAATGGATACCTAGATAATATTTTGGTGCTGCTAACAAAACCCATAAAGCATTTTTGAATCCAAAAAGTAGAACATCTAATTTGGTAAAAAAAAAAAAATTACCTGCAGGGAAAATAACTGTGATTTTGATAGCTGTTTTTGCAAGTTTTGCTTAGTAGCTACAAAATCTAGCAGATACCCAGATGGTATTTCATGATTCTAGATAAACCCAAAATTTAATTTTCTCAAGAATACATGAAGAAAAAGATATTGGCCATTTTTTATCCAAAAATGAACCAAAAAATTGCTCAAGGTCAATCCCTTGAGGATCCTAAAAAAATTCTTTGATTGAATTTCTCCTAGATCTAAGAAGGGGCTTGCAAATTAGAGCTCTGATACCATGTTAGAGTTTCCAATAAACTCCATACAACCAAGATCACTTGCAAAATTTGGATCATCCTTCTACAAGGAGAGAAAATAAATATGCATGAGCAAAAAACAAAAGACGTGCAAATAATATTATTGAGAATAATGAATTACATGAGATGACTTGCTTTTATAAAGAAATATGCAAAACCCTAAAGGTAAAACCTAATTATGACCTAAGTAAACTTAATAAAGTGTAATTAAATATTTAATTACACCAACATGCCCCCTTAAGTGCAACTTAGGGAGAATAAGAAATATGCAAATAATGTAAGGATGGGTCAATGAAAGCATGAATGGGTCCCGAATACAAGGCCATGTTAAGTACCCAAGTACATATGCAATGCAAAAGAAATAGAGAATGCAACCAAGTGATAAAATATGGAGGACTCTATAAGACCCTCCAAGTACACCATTCATCACATAGATACATAAGAAATGCCCCTCCATAAGAGGGAAAGAGATGATGAAAGAATTTGGAAGCTATGTGTATCTCAATGTTGATGTTGAACTGTGACTAAAACTAATCCATAGGAACAAGTACCAAGAAGATTCTAGAACATTAACCATAAAATGAATGGCCCTCAAATTGAGATGCGACTCAATGAGAATCTAATACGATTCTAAATCATTAACCATAGGCTCTCAATTTGAGACATGAACTGATGTGAACCAAAATGTGTCAAGTTATGAGCAAGATTGTGGCCAAAAGAAACTACATAATCCAAATACAACTCGTGTGAGTTGTCATTAGTATGAAGATGGGATCAAAGTGAATGCCAGACGACTACACTCTAATCAAAGTATTATGCAAGAAGCCCCCCCTGATGGAAATTTATTGAAGTTCATTTATTACAATACCACAAGATTGTAAAAAGAGAGCATGCAAAACATGCATAAATCAAAGAGAAAATGAAAACATAAAGCATGCAAAAAGAAAATATTTCATGCAAGGATTAATGCTCACATTTGTCTCCATAAAAAAAAAATTGACCTCAAATCTACATAGAGGATGAAATCAGCTTTTCGATGATATAAAGTTTTTAAAAAATGGACAGCGTATGCTCAAGTTATGAATTTTTGAAAAAAAAGGGCAAATTTTGATACCCCATAATGTAGACATGAACCTTCTAATTTGATTTCTGAAAAATTTACTTGTTGCATGCAAAAACTAATGGATACCCATATAATATTTTGGTGCCGCTAACAAAACCCATAAGGTGTATTTGAATCCAAAAAGTAGAACATGTAATTTGGTAAAAAAAAAACAAAAACTTTACCTGCAGAGAAAATAGCCACGATTTTGATAGCTATTTTTGCAAGTTTTGCTCACTATTTGCAAAATCTAGCCGATACCTAGATGGTATTTCATAATTTTAAATAAACCCAAAAATTATTTTTCCCAAAATACATGAAGAAAAAGATATTGGCCATTTTTTATCCAAAAATGTACCAAAAATTTCTCAAGTTTGATCCCTCGAGGACCCTCAAAAAGAACTTTTTGATTGAATTCTCTCGGATCTGAGGAGATTGAGGATTAGAGCTTTGATACCATGTTAGAGTTTCCAATAAACTCCATAAAACTAAGATCACCTACAAAACTTGGATTAGTCTTCTACAAGGAGAAAAAACAAAGACACAAGAGTAATTTACAAAAGATGTGCAAATAATATTATTGAGAATAATGAATTACATGAGATGACTTGCTTTTATAAAGCAATATGTAAAACCTAATTAGGACCTAATTAAACTTAATAACTTGTAATTAAATATTTAATTACACCAACCCCCTTAAGTGCAACTTTGGGAGAATAAGAAACATGCAAATAATGTAAGGATGGGTCAATGAAATCATGAATGGGTCTTGACTACAAGGCCATGTTAGGTACCCATGTACATATGCAATGTAAGAGAAATAGAGAATGCAACCAAGTGATAAAAGATGGACTCTATAAGACCCTCCAAGTACATCGACTCTAGGAAAATTCATTGCTAGCAATTCACCGATGGAAAATTCACCGCCAACATTTCACTGTGGGGAAAACTTCACCAAAGGAAAATTCACCGCCAAGTAAAAATCACTGCCAACAATTAACTGCAGTGGAAAATTAACTGCACATTAATATTTTTTAATATATATTTCAAAAACTTTGATTTTATTAAAAATATTAATGCGGTTAATTTTCCGCTGTGATGAACTGTTGGTGGTGAATTTTACTTGGTGATGAATTTTTCTTTGGTGAATTTTCTACCACGGTGAATTGCTGGTGGTGAATTTTCTGTCGATGAATTATTGGCTGTGAATTTGTCGTATGCGAAGTACACCATTCATCACATAGATACATAAGAAATCCTCCCCATAAGAGGGAAAGATATCATAAAAGAATCTAGAAGCTATGTGTATCTCAATGTTGATGTCAAACTGTGACTAAAACTAATCCATAGGAGCAAGTACCATGAAGATTATAGAACATTAACCATAAAATGAATGACCCTCAAACTGAGATGTGACCCGATGAGAATTTTATATGATTTAGGATCATTAACCATAGGCTCTCAATCTAAGACATGAAATGATGTGAACCAAAATGTGTCAAGTTATGAGTAAGATTGTGGCCAAAAGAAACTATATAATCCAAATACAACTCATGTGAGTTGTCATCAATATGAAGATGGGATCAAAGTGCATGCCATTCGACTACACTAATCAAATTATTATGCAAGAAGCCCCCCCTAATGGAAATTTATTGAAGTTCATTTTTACAATACCTCAAGATTGTAAAAAGAGAGCATGCAAAACATGCATAAATCAAAGAGAAAATGAAAACATAAAGCATGCAAAAAGAAAAGATTGCATGTAAGGATTAATGTTCACATTTATCTCCATAAAAAAAAATTGACCTCAAGTTTGCGTAGAGGATGAAATCATCTTTTTGATGATATAAAGTTTTCAAAAAATAGACACTGTATGCTCAAAGTTATGAATTTTTGAAAAAAAGGGTAAATTTTGCTATCCGATAATGTAGACACGACCCTTCTGATTTGATTTATGAAAAATTTACTTGTTACATACAAAAACTAATGGATACCCAGATAATATTTTGGTGCCACCAACAAAACCCATAAAGTTTTTTTGAATCCTAAATGTAGAACATGCAATTTGGTAAAAAAAAATAAAAAAAATTTACCTATAGGGAAAATAGTCATGATTTTGACAGTTGTTTATGCAAGTTCTGCTCACTATCTACAAAATCTAGCAGATAACCAGATGGTATTTCGTGATTCTAAATAAACCAAAAAAATATTTTTCTCAAAAATACACAAAAAAAAGGATATTGGCCATTTTTGATCCAAAAATGCCCCAAAAAATTACTCAAGGTTGATCGCTTGAGGATCCTCAAAAAAAACTCTCTGATTGAATTTCTCCTAGATCTGAGAAAGGGATTGCAAATCAAAGCTCTAATACCATGTTAGAGTTTCCAATAAACTCCATAAAACTAAGTTCACGTGCAAAACTTGAATTAGTTTTCTACAAGGAGAAAAAATAATGATGAAAGAGCAATTTGCAAAATATGTGCAAATAATATTATTGAGAATAATGAATTACATGAGATGACTTGCTTTTATAAAGCAATATGCAAAATCCTAAAAGTAAAACCTAATTAGGACCTAAGTAAATTTAATAAAGTGTAATTAAATATTTATTACACCAACAAATACTAGTCATATATTGATCATGAAGAACTTGTACACATTATATGGTTTTACTAACTAGAAACGTACTTTACATTAATACTCAATATTATAAACCAAAACAAATAAACTCATCCCAACTAATATGAACACCACACTAGAAAGATAAAACTTAGATACCATCAAACTAGAAAAAGAATTGAAACACATTATCTTGCAAACTAGTACAAATGATTCCTATAAAAAGTGTTACTGAAGCATTTTATCCAAATTTTAAATGAATAAAAAATTTGAGATGCGAATTATCCTCCATACCTCTAGTGGATTCTCCAACCTTCATTTTGACCCTTGGGCTCTAATAGTCAAATGCAACATAAATGTCACCCAATAATATTTGATAGCTCAAAAAATACAAACTTAAATATTTAATATAACTAAAAAAATTAACCAATTTATTAAATTGTGTTAAAAAGACATCTTTTATCATATAGCTATTACAAAATTGAACTTTTGGATATCAAAAATAAAATCTTTCCCCTCCAACATAAGTGTACATGCACTTGAAAAAAGTATGATTCGAACTAAAAAAAATCTCTTTTTAAATTTGTGATGTGTAATCTCTCATAATGACCATAATATATTTTAAGTAATATATTTGCATACTCTAGAAAATAAATAAACCCTAGCATTCCAAGATACATTACATTTGATCCCAAAAGCCTCTACATATCACTAGTGTGAGATCTAAAGCTTTGGAATCTATTATCACAAAATAATTTCATTTGACCTCTTTCTTTTTAGTTCTTGCTACAAATTATTAATAATTTCAATATATTAATTAATGGATATTTCAAGAAGTCATCCTTCATAAAAATTTAACTTAAAAATAAATTAAAGTGGATTTAATCATAAAATATTTTTTTGATATCAAAATTTTCTCGTGTCTAATTTAGAATAGTGAATAAAATTGTTAAAAGGAAAATAAAAAATATCAAAATATAAGTCAAAAATTATTTTTTAATAAACATTTTAATATCAAAGTATCAATTGTACCATCCTTTCTTTGTTCTATAAATATTCACTCTTTTTTCTAACATTTTTTTTCATCCTATACCATCCCTAATTTATAATTGTTTTTGTTTTTTAAAAGTGGTGATGATAATCTATTTTTTATCAATGTACCTTGTGTTTGGTTTTGAATGCCACACAATCATGATATATTTGAATCTCCAAACTAATTACTTTTTTAGAGTGAGCAAAGGTGAACACAAAAGCAAGTAAAATATAAAACTTGACTTTTTTATTCATGATATTCATTTCAATTCAAAATTAGTAAATTAAAATGTTAGATGTTACATTTTGATTTTCGTTTAAATTGCTATTGAATCATCTTTGATCAAGTAGAAATTAAATTTTCTTGTAATAGTGAGAAATTATGAGCGCTAAATACCCACTTTCATGTTACTTTAAAAGAGAGAGGCAATGAATCTCCCCTTTCATAAACTTACAATATTCATGGTTGTTAACATCACAATTTATTCGACTTGAACCTTTCTCCTATCAACTTATTGTTCTTTTCACAAATAGTATTACACCATAGAAATTCCATGAAATAGTACACATGATTTTTTCCCACCTCTTCTTTAATTCTCTATAAATTTTTGTATTACCTTATTTTTGATGAATTTCTTTATTCTTTCTCTTTAGAACAAATAATTTATTATGAATTTTGATACTACTTTATAATATATTATATTTAAATCAACCCAAAGATACATTCTTATAGATATATTTTTAATATTATTTTAAAATATATAATAAATTATAAAATCTTAAAAAAATGATATTATATATTTTTAATAAAAGTAGGTAATATTAAATAATTTTATTTGAAAAATTATATAAAACAAACTTTTAACTTTTGACTAAAAATATATCAATTCAAACTCATCTTTAATATCTTTAAATCTAAAATGTAATGTCCCCACTCTCAGAGTGACATCATGGTGGCTTGATTCTAGCCCATCTAGCATTGTTGTCGGTTAGAAGGCATGAAAAGGGAATGAATTTTGGCCATGAGGATCAAATTTTGGTAGGGTGTGTTCAAAGAATTAAGAGAGAATTACCCTTAATCCAAGCAAAGCATAATTTTGATCTTACTTTCCACTTGTAAGTCAAAGCACACAAGGAGGTCTACTTGCTGGTCAAAGCAAGCAAGAAGGTCTACTTCAAGTCAAAGCAAGTAAGGAGGTCTATTTGCAAGACCAAGCAAACAAGGAGGAAAAAGCAAACAAGGAGGTGAGTTGACCTCATCAAATCTGATCAGCTTCTAGAAATTTCCCCTTTCTATGGCCATTTTGAAGGCTTAAGGGAGAATCAACCAAAATATAATATTTTAAGATCCAATCTGATCTCTTCCTAGGGTGGCTTAAGGAAGCTTCCAAATTAGAATTTTATAATGCTCCAAAGGCAATCCAATCTTTCTAGGGTGGTTTGGGGAAACTTAGTCAAGAAGATATTGAATATTTTAATTAAGCAAATCTAATCCTCTTTGGGACGACTTGGGCTAGGTGCCTTAGTCTTGAAGTAAAGTGAATTTTTTAATAAAAACAAATATGATTCATTTCTAGGGTGGCTTTGTCTTAAAGCCTTATTTAAGAAGGCTTGGGGGTTGAGAGAGACATGTTATTTTTGTGTTACTATCATGTATGACAGTTTGAAGAGAGAGATCTCTTGACTGAAAATAGTTTCAGTCGATTCAAGGTGGTGCTCCCTTGAATTATGTGGTATGGTGATGTTCCCATTCCACCATGTGAGGTGATTTCAAGTAGAAATTCATCATTGAGCTTAACTAGATTGGTATAGCACAACTCCGGTTGTAGATTGTGACTTTGTTTTATGGAAAGAAGAGATTTCAAGAGGTTCACTTGACAAAGAAGGGGCATTTTAGGCGATTACCAGCTTTAGACATAATCAAACTTTTATTACAACAGTCTTCAAGTTGATTTCATTACCATATCTCTGGAGATTTTGGCATTTACAACCTCTAGTGGGTTGCTACAATGTTTTTTCAGTCATCTCCAACTAGGGATATCATCCCACTCACTTAGCTTCATCTTCCATTCTTATAGCTAGGGTTTGGTTTTGTGCTTTGGCACAAACTAGGTGTAATTGAAGGTCTGAAACTCAAAATCAGACCTAACAGATTGTATTATCCAGCCCTCTCTGTTGTAATCAGATTTCAAATCAAATAAAGAGGGTAAGTTATCATTGTTGGGTATGTTCTTCTTGTTTGTGTTCATCTTTGTTGATTACCAAAAATCTATGTTCTAGTTCATCTCATGTTGTTTATGCTTAGAACCCTATAATCTACATGATATAACAAACCTTGTTGAAACATAAGTTGAAGACAACTCAGAAATTTTCAGTACAACAAAAGAAAAAAATTCAATTAGAACCTCTAAGGGTTCTTATAGAAAAACATTATACATTTGATACAACGGCCACACACCTCCCACTCCACCTAAAAAAAAAACATAAAATCTATATATATAAGACACAAAATCTTCCCACATTAAAAATAGAAAGAAGACACTCATTTAAAATAATCTATGCATAATTTTGTAGGGGAAATATCCTTTTAAAATTATTAAATTTATTACTTAAAATTCTCTTGACCGAGTGAAAATGAAAGGCACTAAAAAGAATCATGAAAATGAAAGCCACTAAAAAAAGAAATCAGTCGTGTCTAATTTTCTTCTTCCGTCCGACTTACGTTTTCGATGGATTAGGAGCCGTTAGTTTCTACGGTCATAGAAACGAGTTACATAGAAGAAAGAAAACGTAAATTTCAGACTTCGCCGTTTAGACTTCTTCAGCACCGAATTTGAGGGGTCTAAGCATGAAAAAATGACAGCCTGCCTAGGGGGAAATTCACCTTGTTTTGACGTATATGTAAACATTAATTCCACGAAAGGGCCATCCACCATAGCGTGGAACAATTCCACGCAACGAATTTTTTTTACGTACGTTTGTTATAAGTAGTGGGAGATAGATTCCAAAGAGACAAGGATGAATGTTCAAGGGATTAGCACCATTTACATCAACCCAAAAAAAATTCATATTCGAATATTTCTCTTAATTTTTTCTCTTTAATTTTTTAGAAATTTTTTATCAAGAATTTTTTTAATGCTCATCTATGTATAAAAAAATTAAGTAAAGATAGAATATGTTTTGCCAACAATCTTATTAGATGTATCTTAAATATTTTAAAGAGCATTCTTGATTGTCATTAGTACTATATCTTCACAACATTGTAAGGGTAGGTAAGGAGGTGTTGTCCAACTAAAAGCATAAAAGCATATGAAAACGATGTGTTTGAGGTTCAAAGGATAAGACCCATAATTTATTGCATAGTAAATCATCCCTTGATTCCTAAGAACAAAATTTTAAAATGTGTTCTTTGTTCCTTAATGAATTGATTTTTAGAATAAAAACAAGTGTGTGGGTGAAAGTAAATTTCATCTTCTATACACTACTTTCATTTCTGTAAAATCCACTCATGTAGTTTAGTCAGTTTGGGCAACAATTTCATGAACTTGCATTTAATTGTATGCTCTAATAGATAATCTTCATGCTTACATATTCTAGAATCTATATTGACTTTAGGAATACAATCATATTTTATAAAAAGATGAGATAAAAACCCTTGCTAACATCCCTCTTTGGCTATATATTTGACCTGTGTAGGGAATCACCATCTAAAGAGGGTTGAATTCATTTTCAAGGCAATGGATGCCCATGCAATCCCACATCATTGGTTTAATGAAACACAAAAGTATTAATGGAAGAAACTTTCCCAGTGTTGTTGAACTAAGTCATAAAAATATTTTGGGAGTTGTCATCAATATGGAAGCCCTCTTTCCAACCTCAACGAAAAATGAAGGTGAGATTGAAATCTTAAGGGTGGATATTGAATATGAAGAAACCTCATTGAGATTTGTTGTAGATTGCTCATAATTGCCAACAATCTCATCATAGAGGTAAGTATGATGAAGGAACAAAGTTTTGAGGTCAAAAAGTTCATAAAAACATAGTGAATCTAAACAAATTTTTAGAATGATATTGTACACCTAAAATTTACCATTACATTTGGTCAATTTACCTCTATTTCGTCTATTTCACTATAGTTTATATTAATTAAAAAATATTTTATTATTTAATTAATTAAAAAATATTTTATTATTTAATTAATATTCCTTGTTTTTTCTCTATTTTCTTAAGTCCTAGGCTAAGGTAAATAATTCATTTCGATTATTTATCTACATCTATCCTACCTTACCCCTTCTATCCCATAAGTTATTTATTTAATCTTCCTCACTTGTCACATCCTCCGTCACTTTTTTATTGTCCCTTTAATCTAATCTTTATTTTCCCCCTAATTATTTGCACACACTTAATCCTTGATTAAGTAAGCCAACCTCTCCCCATCAAATCATGCACATAGGCCCTTATAGAGGTGACATGGCCTTGGTACCATGTCACATGAGTCTTGTCCCCTCATAGTACCCAAAGGGAATTAATAAATTATGTATTCCTCTCATTTTCCCTCTTGGGAAAGAATTGCCTTGATGACAAATCTTGTCAAGGTACCTCCCAAGTACCATATCCCTCTCAACTCACCTCATGGTTCCACTTGGCACCATACCATGAGGTGAGAGGACCAAATCACCTCCCACCATTAATCTCCATCAAGCAATCTCAACCATCCATTTCTATCTCTCCTCATCATATATATATATATATCCATGACTTAGCTAGTTTATTTATAAATTACCCATTTTCACATGGAGTGCCATTATGCTACCAAAATTGTTAGTGAGCCTAGATTAAATTGATAATTGTGGAAAAATATACACAACATGGAGTCTAAC
This sequence comes from Sequoia sempervirens, assembly GCA_007258455.2. Taxonomy (NCBI): domain Eukaryota; kingdom Viridiplantae; phylum Streptophyta; class Pinopsida; order Cupressales; family Cupressaceae; genus Sequoia; species Sequoia sempervirens. The sequence goes on along the minus strand of VDFB02000003.1, from coordinate 343,399,398 downwards.
ATGGTTTTTTTTGTTTAAAATTATATGCTTGTTTAGACATTATAGGCCTAATTGAGATGTTTCTTTGATTTGTGCTTCTTTATACTTTCTAGGCCTAGTTTTGAAAGACAAATTTATGGTATATTGGTAAAGAGAAGTATATTCAAATGTAAAGAAGATGCATGCAAAAATATATGCAAATTTAAAGGAGATACATGTAGATTTAAAAAGAGGTACATGCAGATCTGAAAGAGATTGGACCAAATTTGTAAGAGAAATATTTGTGAAGAGAAGTGCATAGAGATTTGAGAAGGAAAATATAGGCAGTTATAAAAGAGAAGTAAATAAAGGAGATCATAATGTCTATCTTCCATTGAAGAAGCAACATTCAAAAGGAGGAAGTTTGTTGTGGAATTTTTGCTTCTTAAAGGAGAGATTGGTGCTCTCACTAAGTTGGTGCTTAGCAGTGGGGGTTGGTGCCTACAATAGGTTGGTTCCTATGAATAATGGGGATTGGTGTCTCCTATAGGTTGCCACCTACAAAGTTTATAAAAAGGATTCATATAAAAGTATTATTTTGTCATGGATTTCTCTTGCAAGGGTTTCCATGTAAATCATGTGTTCCTCTTATGTTGCATAATGGTTAGATCTTATGTGAATGATAATGAGTAATTAATATTATTATGATTGTTATTTTGAAAAAGTAAAGAATTTTCCTATACTGATTCCCCCCCCTCTTAGTATAAGTGTGTTCTCTTCATGGTTAGAAATAAAGTTTCTTTAAAGATATTTAAGTAGTATCACAAAGTACTCTATCTACTACCAAGGTGATAGTGTGGGTCACTTATAGAAAGGGGTACAAGTAACTTCTAACATAGTAGTGTTGGTGGTATTTGTAGTAATTTATAAGAGTACTTACACTACTCATTATAGATCTAGTGATTTGTTGACTCATATTAGGTATGCGGTTGAAAAAAAAGGTCTAACAATGGGTATGGGTTTATCCTATTTGATGGTGCAATGTGTTGGGTGCAAAAGTGGTAGGAATTAGGATATTGTCACTTGATTTATGATAGAGATAGTGCACATGCCAACTAATCATTTTTGTAAGGAGCTTATTTGACTTCAAAGATTGTTTAGATATTTAGTTGAGTCAAGGAGTTATAAAGTTCATTACATGATAACTAGAGTGCAATCAACTTGGAAAATAACTTGACATTTTATGCATGAACAAAGCACATTGAAATTTATGATTATTTTGTTTGGACATGGTGGAGGATGGGAGGGTGATGCTAGATAACATTAATACTTAGGTGAATATTATATATGCATTGGAAAAACTTGTCAGCACAAAAAAGTTTAAATGGTGCAATTTGTCTATGGTCCTCATGAACCCTACTAGATAGTTTAGATTATGTTAGAGTTATCTTATGCCCTTGTAATGTATATGAAAAATGAGAGAATGTTTGGTTTAGTTTCCTACACCTTGCAACCTAATGTTTAATTCATTTATTATTTTATATCTATTTATTGTGTAATAATAGAAGAGGGTGTCCCACTTTGTTTTGTCACTATTGGCCAAGTGGTGGTATCTCTATTATGTTTGTAAGAACTTATATGAAATTATAATATGTATAAATTATTATGTGATGATGTTATGATATGCATAAGAGCATGCAATGAATAACTTATAGAGTGTTCTGCTTGAATTGTATAACTTATGTTGGTTGCTATGACATGCCATAAAGCATATTTGAAAATGGAGTATGAAAAAATAATGCAACAAAGTTTGGTGAGGTAGTTATGATGCCTAAGAGGATCTTCTATTGATAGAATTGTTGACAACTTCTAATGAGGGCATCAAAATTTGTGCCATGATTCAAAGGTGCCACATTTGTTGCATGGTTCCCATAAACCATTGGTGGACTATTTTTTGGTACTTTCCTATATATAATAGATTCTTGGATGGAGGTTTACATCACTTGTATTGTATGCAATCGAAATTTTCCCAAACTTGGTGTTTTCTCCTACAAAGGCTTGATCTTATTTTATATTGTAATTGATTTATTGTGAATACAATTGGTTCATAGTTTTGGAAGTTGGATTTTTTTCCAAAAGAGTTTTACCAAGATAAATCATATGTAATAGTATACATGTTCAGTGATCTATTATTAAAATTATTTATTTTCTATTTAGAACTAATTATCTCACATGGATTAATCAAGAAGCTTCATCTAGCAACCATTTTAATAATACACATGAAAAGGAATTGATACTGTTGGTGTTTGGTCTAAATGACCAAAATATTTCTCTAAGAAGATATGTGTTGATAACTAAGAACCCCAAAATTCATATGAAAATCCACAAAGAAAGTTTACATAAATTAGAATTGGGAAGCATGATGTCATTAGCTTTTCCCTCAACTAGCCCTATTTGATATGGAAATTTAGTTCTATGGAGGTGAAAGCAATTAGAGTTTAAAATTGCATTATCAACCCAAATCTACTATATGATTTTTGTGGGTCTACATGAATTCACCTAGAACCAAAGCATGAAACTAAAAAATTCAAACCAATTGGTCAATTAGAAAATATACAAGTTCACTTAGATCTAAGCACACAAGACAAAAAAAATGTAGATAACCTAAGATAATGGGTAATGTATAAAGGTTTTATGTTTGGGAGATTAAATATAAAGTTAAAAAATGAAGGTTTTGCATGACACACATTGTGGGACACTCTAGATCCCAAAAACATGTAAGGAAAAAAGAGAGATTCTTGTCAAAGTGCATCAAGGAAATGAGTACACTACCTACCATTTGAGTGAATGAGAACATGTATTTCATCCAACTTTACTATAATCATTGCTCATTTACCATTAGGATTGTAAATTTTTGTTCATGAACTTCATCACAAGTCTTCCCAAGGTACATGGTAAAGATTGCATTCATTGTACATATATGCTAAATGATTATTTATACTTTCTTATGGGTGATCCCACAAAGCTGGTTTATAATTTTTGGGAGATTCTAATTTTTGCTAAAATCATATATTTTTAGAAAATATAATGATTTAATCCTTTAAAAGTTCCATTTAAAGTATTCCAATTGAAGAGGGTTTGATCAAACTATCTTAGATCAAACCCCCTTGGATTGAACCTCGCTAGTTTTAAACCATACCTATAACAGAGTCTCTTTGACACCTATCAAAATGCTAATAAAAAACCACTTTTCATTTACCTTTCAAGGGATCAAATGAATTCATTTAAAATTTATTTTTTGAAAGTATGTAGTCCTTATTAGAAGCTTCCCAAAAAGTATAATTTTAAATAAATTTAATTTTATTATTATATTTATTTTTAGTTCTTGTGAATGTAGGTTTTTCATCGAAAATCAAGCTCTCTTTCTACACATGTGGAAAAATAGAAAATTATTAATTTTTTTTTTGAAAAATATGAGTGCACCAGATATTGAAGTCCTTGATCCATAATTTTTGTTTTTGAATTTTGATACATACAAAAAAGTTATGTTCTACGGTCCACCTATGTCTAAATTGTTATTGGTTTGACTTTGAAACTTGATTAAGGAAAAAATATTCAATAAAACACTATGAAACTAATTGGAAGCACTAGATATCGTAGTTATAAATTTAAATTCAAAAGATAGAATTTTATCCTTCATGGAAAAAATGTTGTGTTTTACGGTGAATGTCACTCCTTAAAAATGGTGTTTACTAAAAAAAACTAGTTTTCGAAGGGGATGGAAAAAGAAGTACAATCTGATCCCAAAATTTTTAAAAAATATATATTTAGAATCTATAGACAAAATTCCACAAATTGCTAGTTTGCATCATCTTCAAATTCCTCACAGTTTAGACACTATAGGTGCCTGAAAGTGATGATTTAGTTAGAAAAAATTAGTTCAGTGTCCAGTTTGGCCAAAAATTGTAAACCATTATTGTGGGATCACCCTTACCATTATTTTAAATTCAAAGAACATTGTATGGATAAACTATTCTTCAAGAAGGTATTTAGACTATAAGCCTCATTGTCTACAAATATTATCAATAATAGATATGGTAGGTTTGCTAAATACTTTTGACAAAAATATTTCATTTGGTAGGTGCAAAACTCACTCCTAGAATATTTTATCAACTACAAGCAATTGGGAAAATACAAATGATGAATACGTGGGCAATAGGATTTTTGGGGGAATACATTATAAGAAAAAAATCAACATGGATTAAATGGTTGCACTTGGAAGAATGTTATTACAACATCACCCAATATACATGACCCTTGGTATTCCATTCATGGCATTATTAGTTATGATGCACCAATTTTCATTAATTTAGCATTTATAGATAATAAAGTGCTACTCTATTAGAAACATATTCCATCATTGTCACAAGAATGAAATTTTTGAGAAATGGAGCCACCACAAACTATTTGATTCTTTGGAAGAACCTTCATAAAGGATAATGCTTGGGTTGAATCAATAAATCTACAACAATTAGAATTTACATTGTTTGAGTACAAACAATTTTTTGAAGGTTGGACTTTTATTGTCCCATTTTCAATTAATTTGGGTTTGTTAACCAAAATCTTATTTCCTAATCGTAGTGTCTCCCTTTTTCAAAGTTTGCATATGTGTTCTCTCTCTTTACTTTCCATGTGTCTATCTAAGGTCCCAAAGGTTTGTAGGTATGGAGACATGTTAGCAAGTGTGAACAAGTGTTAGAGTTTTAGAGTTTCCCTTACTAACTTATATCTTTTCTCTAAATTCTACCTTTTCTTTTATTCATATCAAAGTGTCAAACTTGCCTATCTAGGAATATATTTTGTCCATTCCACACCTTTATTTCCTTCTTTTGTTAGGATTTCAAAGCTTCCATCATCTCTTTTACCAAACCCCACTCTTTCCCTTACCTTTCTTAGAGTTTCAAACTTCCCCTTACTTGCACGCTTTCCCTCCAAATCCTGACTCTTGCCTTTTTGCATAATTCACTTCCATTTACCTCCTTACACAACCATGAGTACCATTAATGATAAGATTTGACACCTCACTTTCTAAAAATGGTTTTTCCTACCTACAAATAATTGTGCAAACTTAAGTGTGCAAATTCACATGTACTTGCAACATTGGAGGATGAAGATTACTATGCTTTCATTAATGTTGTGGCTACACCCTTTACTCCTTTGGTCCTCACGTAAATCTAAGCCATTATTTTTGGCAAGGTCCCATACCGGTCATATCTTTCAAATATATAAAAGGTATTGTGTTCATTCAAGGCATAATGCATTCTACACAAAAAAATCCCTTATTAAAGACGTATTCTAAATACTTTAATTAGATATGAGAACAAAAACCCTTAGAATTTTTAGGGATAAAATGATGAAATCCTTTTGGTTTCAAGGATCAAAGGACAAAACCCCTGTGGCCTTATAAGACTATAGGATGATGTCATTTAGAGGCTATGAATACAGTTTCATGGTGGAAAATCTTTGTTTCAATTAGTTTGCATTATTTGTAGTTTGTTGTAGATTTGAGTAGTGTAGTTTTGGATTGTTGCCTACTAGTATTACAACACATTTCTAGATTTCATTAATAATAAGAAAATTTTGACATTTATTGTTCTATGTTAACTCCATCTATTAAGTTTGGGTTATTAATGTGACATGTAATATGAAGAAAAAATTGAATTTTAAAAAAATCTTGTTAAGATATATAAATCTAAACTTCATATACTTAAAATATTCAATAGAATTATTACAAATATATCTTTAATGTACAAATCAAATATACTCTATAACATATTAAGAAAAATAAGGAGTTGCTACGAAGGCACTTGTGTAATTGTTGGAAGGGAGTTGTTATGTAACTGCCGCGTTATTTTCACAATCTAGTTGCGAACAAGGAATCCCCACTTTGCATTCTTATGACACTTTCATATGGCTGCCGTTTTTATGTAAAGATTTCCTCTCTTGTTTGTTTTGTTTTGTTTATTTTTTATTTTAAATTTCAGGAAGGAGCGAAAAGGTTAACTTCTTCTTTACGCGTCCTTTCGAGGAAAGAGGGTGGATCAAACCCCTCGGCCCCAGACAAAATGTGTTTCGTCTTTCTCTCGACATATTCCTCCTTATTTGCAGTACGGGATAAACAGGGAACGATGTCTTTCATTTCCCCATCCTTTCCTCGAAGGAGGATGCACTGGCATCCATTTATATGCAGGCCTTGATCTAGTCCGATTCATCCCTTTCTTCCTCTAAACATATCCATCGTTTGCGAGATTTGCTTGGCTTTTGTGTTTCAACCCCATCTTTGCATTTATGGCTTCTTCATCCTCATCTCACCAACAAAATGCTTTCTCTGGAACCAACAAAAGGAGAGAAGTAGAAGAATCTTCCAGACTGTTTGATGTGTTCATCAACCACAGAGGCCCCGATGTTAAAGAAACTCTGGCTACTCATCTTCACAACTCTATTACGGCGCAAGGCATACGAGCATTTCTTGATTCGCGAGAGAAGGCGCTTGGAGAGTCGTTTCCTTCAACTATTGAGGCCGCGATTAGATCTGCTTCAGTCCATGTTGCTATTTTTTCAAAAGGATATGCAGAATCAGATTGGTGTCTACGAGAGCTGGTTCTTATGTTGCAAACTAAGGCAAAGATTATTCCCGTGTTTTATCAAGTGGAACCGTCGGCACTCCGCTACATCGAAAAGGGGGCATATGCTGAGGCATTTGTTAACTATGAAAAGAAGGAGAGGTATCTGGACAAGCTTCCAGAGTGGAAGGAAGCCCTTAACCAAGTTTCATATACCGCAGGCTACGAATTCAAAACTTCAGAGTAAGCTTTCTGCTTATTTTCATTTTACTTGGCAAATCTATTTATATATTTTCTTCTAGCAAGAGAGGCTAAGTTCAATGGAGCAAAATTTCGTTCTCATCAAGTTCCCCATTCTCTCTGCAGTTATGGTGACTGCAAAGACATAGTGGCCGCTGTGAAAGAAGAAGTAGAAAGGACAAAACGTTTACATGTTGCCAAATATCCTGTCGGACTTCATAAGCTCGTAAAAGATTTTGAAAGGAGGTGCCTTGATGATCTTGTTCAAGATTTTGAAAGCCAGTGCGGAAGGAAGAAAGCTAACGTCGTCGGCATTTTTGGCATGGGTGGGGTTGGGAAGACAACTCTGTCCAAAGAGTTATTCAACCAAAAGAAATCAAAATACACAAGAACAAGTTTTCTGTTTGACGTGCGGGAAGCCCGGGCCAGCGGTAAATTTCCATCGTTGCAAATTAAACTCCTCAAAGATATCTTCTGTGAGGACCACAGTTTTCTAAGTTACGAGGAAGGGACAAGCTTACTGAAGGATCGTTTCGAAAGGAACAGCTCATTCAATTTCCTCATTGTTTTAGATGACATTGATCATGTGGAACAGTTAGATTCTCTATTAGTCATGGATGTGTTAAATAGGCCTGGTAATAATCTGGTAATTATTACAACCCGAGAGGTAGGGGTCCTTACAAGTGCAGGAATTGACACAGCTTATCATTTAAAAGGATTGGATAGAGAAGACGGGAGAGAGCTGTTCTGTTGGCATGCTTTCGGCAAACCCCTTCCATCTAGTGGATACGCAGATCTTGTTCAGGAATTCATTAGCATCTGTGGAGGCTTACCTCTGTCTCTTCAAGTTCTGGCCCGGCATGTATCTCGTAGATCTGTAGATTATTGGCAGGACGCATTGAAGAAAGCCCGTAAGGCTCTGCCCGGAGATATAAAGCAGAGATTGAAGATAAGCTTTGATTCATTAGATTATGAAGAAAAACAAATTTTCATGGACATAGCATGCTTTTTCATTGACAAATCTATTACCACGGCCGTGACCATATGGAAGGGATCTGGATGGAGCGTTCAACATGCTTTGGATACCCTAAAAGAGAAATGCCTTATTGAGGAAAATGTAAGTTATCTGCCTTTCCTGGAATGGGAAGTGAAATGGAAATCCAGGCAGGATGAGTTTGCTTTCAGAATGCATGACCACCTGCGGGACTTGGGAAGAGAATTGGCAGATGAACAGAGCCAGCCCCCTCGTTCGTGGCATCCCCAACTTCATCTTAGATCATTGGTATGCTTGCCCTCCCTCCAAATTTCTATATTGATTTTTAAATTTCAAAATTCCACAAATGTAAGGTTTGATTCTGTGAATGCAGGAATTAAAGGGGTTCCAAAACATCCTAGCCCAAACCAGAGGCAGGTGTTTTCATTCCTTTATGGACGAATCCATGCATTGCCAAATTACATACTTTTTAGGGCAACCGGAAGAGAGTTCAGATACTTGTCTGCTATGGCTTCAGCTTGACTACCAGAACCGGCCTCAACTTGACACGAATTCAGACATAAACACAAGCATTCCTCCATGGATTAATCTTCAAAACTTGAAATGTTTAAGAATCAGCGGCGGGCGTTTCCAAAGATTGTGGCAGAGCGATGTGCAGGTATTGTGTTCTTCCCCATCCAAAAGTAAGTCTACACTAACGGTAAACTTAGATGTGAATTATGTTAACGGTAAAATTAAATTTCTTTGGAATATCAGGCACCCTCCCGTTTAAAAGAGCTGCAGGTTCGTGAAACCTTTGTGAAAGAGTTTCCAGATTTGTTACGGAAATTAAATAATGTTCAAGAGGTGGAGATAATATGGAAGAGGTAGTGTTATGTATTGAGGAAATGCAAATGGATCTCTATGAAATGAATCTCCATAGTTTAAATGTGATGGGCTCCGAAGTAACAGGGGACCTGGCTTCTAATGATACTGCACAGGGGACTACTTTTTAAGTCCCGAGTTATCTAAACTTTGTTATTGAAGCAATACGGAATTGCATTCACCAGGTAATCATAAATATTGTGTTTTAATGGAGTGTTCTTTCATTTCTTTATTGATCTTCGGCTTTATTACCGTGGATCAACTCGAGTAGGTATTTCGTCTTCCGTTCCAAGTGTGCTGTCAAATAGTCAAAGCGATGGTATTTTAAGACTCTAGAAGTTTCTTCTAGCTTGTAATCCCTCATGAGTTATTTTCCTATCGTTGATTCTATTTTCTCTAGGTGTAGAGTGCAATCTTTGTTTATGAAAGTTGCCTCTTCTTAGCTACAAGGGTTTTTGAAGATCGGCTCCTAAAGGATAGGGCTCAGATGTTTATTGCCATTGTTTTCATTGCTATGGTCTCTATGTTTGACACCTCCACACCTTATTATGGATGCTTTGTTCTGTTGCCTCAGGGGATATATTTCTTTATTGCTCCTATGAATGACTTAAAAAATTGATGAAATCCATCTTATCCATAGTCTTTCTATATGTGGATTTCTTTTCGCACGATGGACTATCTACAAATATTCTCTCTTTGTAATTGTGCCTGTAAGCACTCTTTGTAGTGTTGGCAACAGCTATATGTTGGACAATCATTTCTTGACTGGTTGTCTGTAAGTTGAAAACATTGTTTGTAGGGCTAAGGTTGAGCTCTACTGCATTTTGTAGTGCCTCTTTGTGTTGCATTGGTATGATTCTAATCACTTATCTATATTCTTCAGCTCATTCCAATATAAATAAGAGCTGTGCAGCAGTTGGAGTCCCTGCTTAAAGAAACATTGGAAATAATTGAGAAAGAAAAAAAAAATGAAATGTAGATATTGTTTATATTTTATTTTGGCTTATATTCACTCTTCATGATTTTTGTGTATGCATTGATTGTTGAGATATTATGTTGTTGCCACATTTAGTTATAATTTCAGTACTCAAAATCCTTTCCTACATTATTGAAGGAGAGTAATAGAAATTTAAGAATATATACGAGTACAGACCTGTTATTCACAGGACAACACCTTGACTCTAAATAATTTAGAGAGCTAAACAATAACACAAACCTTTATGGTTTATTTTTAATATACAGAGCTAGACGGTAACATAGACTTAGATGGGGATGATAAATAATATTTGAATTTTTTAAAAGATGTTGTGCAAACAAAGAATTTGCCTGTAAAAATTGCAGTTGATTCATAAACAGATCTTGTGTAGAGAAGGCAAGAGAACATATAGTCCATCAACCACCCGCCCTTGGTCACGTTAGGATTCAAGTCACTCAATTCCTGTGCAATGTCCACCTGCAAAGAAACAATTAGATGCCAATATTAACTCCAGATCCTACAAACATCAAGTCCAATTCTCAGAAAATCTTGTTATTACACCACCTTCCCTGGCAGCACTGCAACCAGAAACCCTCTCTAACCATAGTGTGAACTGTGAAGAATAACGAAACCATAATTAGCCAAAGCTTGCCCCTAGCTACCAAGAAAAGGCACTGATCAAAAAACTTGTTTGATCTGTTAAACCACAGAGGAAAAGAAGAACATACCTCAAAGCTGTGAATCCTTCGAATGTTGATTGCCAAGCTAAATTTGACTCATGGAAAATATGCATAAAGACTGCCATACAGCCATCAAACTGGGAAATACACAAATCAAAGACTTCATGGATTAGAGCAGTTGATTTGCAGTTGTCCTCCTTGCATTGCTCATTGAATTCTTCTTGTTATGAATATAAATTTTATAAAGTTAAGAGTAGCTAGATCAATCACTGCACTTGGCAAAGTTAAACAAGGTAATAACGAATTAGTTCTGCCTTGCCTGTGCTCCCTTTTCTTTAAAAATTCTGAGCATGCTCAGCTAAAGGTCCAGTTTATTTAATCCGTCTTTAAATTGCAGTATAAATACGCAACTTCACAGAACTCACAATATCTACTTGCACTGTTTAATACCAACTTCATATAAATCACATTTCTTTGTGCTATGTTTTTTTTGGGTTGGCCAGTTTTGGGTCAAACTGTATGATACTTGAAGCCTCACGTAATCAAACTGCCTTCCATATAATTTGCTTGTTTGAAGGGCAATGACTATTAAGCTTCTATTCTTTTGCTACACCTAAGTCATTGCCTCACGCAACCATGCAGAAATAACAGGTGCATGCCTTCGCTAGCTAATAAACGCAACCATGCATAAATAACAGATGCATGATGCATGCCTTCGCTAGCTAATAAAGAACCAAACTATGGGTGTCTGAATTAATAGCATTGTAGCCATAGTCATGTGGGGCAGAGATTTACATGTAAGGGTAATAAGCATGGACTCCTGCAATTTCAGGTCTGTACATATTAATTATTCAATTATGTCACTTATAATTTTACTTCTTAAATAAAAGGTGAAAGGAGCTTAGCAAGACCTCCCTTTTGCTTCAATCAACCCTGCGCAATAATCAATAAGATTGTCTTGATATAGTAGCCATATCTATGCAAATTATACCTCCATTGTGCAGATATAGTTGCCGGTAGAACAACTTTTCCCATGGGACAAATTCACGAAAACATAGCAGCTAGTACTATTTCTTTGATTTCTTTACGCGGAAATAACAAACTACTTGGTCTTATACCATCATGGGTCTCTTCTGAAAGTTCTCAAAGGGAATAGAGCGGTCATGCAAGACTTCTGCCTACTGTGTCCTCCCACTAAAAGGATATTGATAGGGGAAAGCGGATAAGTACAGGGAATGAACTTTTTGAAAGAAAAAACATATGAAAAATAAATTAATGTAATTTCAACAGTAATAACATTGAATTCTTCTTATTTTGAATATGAATTTCATAAAGTTAAGAGTAGCTAGATCAATCTCTACACTTGCTCTAATAATCAAAGTTGTTAATAACTTCATTTTGCTGGTGACCATAATTCTGCTGAACAAGGTAGTAATGAATTAGTTTTGCCTTGCCTGTTCTTCCTTTTCTTCAAAAATTCTGTACATCCTCAGCTTAATGTCCAGATTTATTTAATCCCTCTTTAAATTGCAGTATAGATACACAACTTCGCAGAAATCATAATACCTGCTTGCACTATTCAATACCAACTTCATATAAATCACATTTCTTTGTGCTTTGTTTTTGGGCTTCTGTGTCTACAAATTGAAATAACCAACTTCATAAAAAGCACAGTTTCTTTCTGCTCTGTTTTTTAGTTTCTCTGTTTACACAGTTAAATACCCGAACTTCATGTACGTTACAGTACCATTTGTTTTTCCTTAGTTGTGTTTGAATTTCATCACAATGGTTGCTGCAAGATACTTTGGATTGTTTCTCTGCATATTATCTTTGTTAATGCACTGCATACGCTGCGATCCACCCAAATTATTATGCACAAACAGTATTCCTCAGCAGATGGTGTCTCATACGTATCCTTATGCTCTGGGTACATCTAATAACGAGACAAGGAAAGCAGAGTTATATTAACAGTATCATCATGATGACCATTTAACTGCCACTGAGGAGAGTGATTGGAGTCGTCTCCAACTTCCAAGAAGATCAAATCTGGAAAATGAAAACTTTTCTTCTGCTGAGGAGGAATTCAACTGGGCTATGTTGTATAGGAGGATGAGATACAACATGGATATAAATGCCCCCAATAATAATTTTTAAATTTTCTTTTCTGGATTCAGATTCCCTACATGGTACTGCTCGGAACACTAACTTGGAGTATTTAATGCTTCTGGATGCGTATAATCTGGTTTGGAGTTTCAGAATAACTGCAGGCTTGCCTACCCCTGGGACTCCTTATGGCGTTTGGGAGGCTCTCACTTGTGAAGTCATAGGACATTTTGTCGGTCAGTAGGAAAAAATTCTTTCCAATCTTTTTTTGGCTAGTTATCAATAGTATTTCACTGTAATCTTTGAATCTCTCTCTAGTATCAGTTGCAACTTTTTCTCTCTTCATTTTTTATTGGTCGCAAGAACAATTTGTTAATAGAAAAGCAAAAAACCACCACTGAAAATAAGAGCTGCCAATCAGAATCTTAAAAATATCAGCTGAAATTTCATTTTAATAATGAATTCGCTTCGGACCATAGGATAAATAGTTTTCTGCTCTCCTGACCCAACTTCTGAAAAATGTACTATTAGTAAATAGTGGAGTGAAAACATTAGTCTCCGTGGAGATAGTTTTCAGTGAACATCAGACAAAAGAAATTCATCTGATACAAGAGACCGAAAAGTTGAAATGAGGGGCTTAAGAGCAACTCACAAAAACTTTCTTGGTGAGTAAGGTGTCTGCTATATAGTGAAGCCACAAAGAATTCAATTGAAAAATTAGAGATCCATAAGAAATATATGAAAAATCTGTTAGTTTTAGGATCAGATTTAAGCAAACAGTAAATGCAACACATAAGACAAATGAACACAACGCTTTTACCTTGGGAAAACCCTTCTAGAGGGAAAAAAAACCAGCCACAAATATATCACTTATATATTTAATAAAAAGAGCAGAAATCTGATTTACAATTAGGCCACACACTAGGCCGAACTGGTGCAGTGATTATAGCACCTCTCTAGATGCAAAAACACAAACAATATCGATCTCCTTGAATATATATCAATCTGCTGTAGATAAGCAAACTCTTCTTGAAGAATGCGAATTCCTTGAGAATAATAATCGATAAAAATAAAGATAATCTTCACTCAGAAAATGTGTGAACATTACTTGATAATAATTGGATGATAAACTGAATAATAGCTGATAAAGATAATGTTCACTCAGAAAATGTGTGAACACCACTTGATAATAATTGGATGATAAACTGAATAATAGCTGCCTTATATTTATACATAACAAGATGTCTCTTCATGAGAGGCCGGCCTTGTTCACCGAACAAGGCGTCTTTTCCTAATTGGTCGGCCTCAACAAAATAATTATATATTTATAGCAAGTTGTCTCCTTCCATTTATTTATTATTTAATTTCAAATTCGTGGGAGAAAGAACCTCCGGCTGTTACAACATCAACAAAATCTAGACTTCAAATGATGTTTTTAATACTATTTTAGATTTAATGAAAAATCTAGTCTTCAAATGATGTTTTTTATACTATTTTAGATTTATCTCCCCTCCCAATTTCACCTTGGTCAAATTCAACATCCTTCGATATGCTTCAGACTGAAATTTAATGAAATTGTTAGGTACCCAAGAAAAAAATGTCATACTTTTTGAATTTATGACATTCATGTTCTGTGCATTGAAATAGAAATCAGTTAGGTATTTGTAATACATTCCATAGGAGAGTATTAATGTAGAACAAGGTCCCATCATGGGGATATGTCAGTGGTTAATAACTTGTAGATTACCAAAGCCAACAGATAACAAGCAAGAGAGGGCCCACAAGGAACGACTCCAAAACAAATTTAAATGGTAAAAATCACTAGCACAAAGAACTTTTCATATGTGATTTTGTATGAGATTAGATGTTATTAGGAGCCCAAATCAGTACTTTCTTAAATCAGGTTTGAAATTCAAAATCTCCAGCTGCAACCATACCTGTGCGTTTCGCTTTGGACCCTCGAACAAAGCAGGGTCTGATGATAGGTCAAAATATAGAACTTGATTTCCTGTGGTTAAAAGCACGGTGAGGCTTGATTTAGAAAATATTTAATGACTAAACTGCATGTGAACCTGTGATTTTCATGATGTTTTATCTCCAATAAAACTTTATGTCCATGGCCCAAGTTTATTATTCCATTTGGTGATTCGATGGGGTTAAAGTAGATTTGAGCACAACATTTCATATACAACTCTTTTGCACCAAATCATAAATTTATTGAAGGCAAAATAGACAAACAAAGTGATTTGCTGATCACAAAACAAGCGAACATACAAAAGCCCCAAATTGTCTTAGAGAAGAAGAGGCAGGGAATCAATATATAGAGTTCCAGATTTACAAAGGAGTTATGGCACACAACCACAATGACCAATAACTCAACCATAATACTAAATGAAAAACCTAAAAGTCAAGAAAGGATAGCTACATACTTAATAATGGGCATTACATAAATGTCAAGAAAGGCTGCGGCACATGTTGTAGACTAATATTTGTTGATAAATGCTGTCATTCTCCTCCATAATGACCATTGGGAAGAACATGAAGTAGATCTCTGAGTTTCTGGAACCTTTCACAAGCTAGAGACTTTGTGAAAATATTTGCTAGCTGATCTTCTGTACAACAGTACACAATCTCAATCAATCCCTGTTGAACCAACTCTCTGATGAAGTGATGTTGAATCTCAATATGTTTGGTCCTGCTATGAAACACTAGATTCTTAGCCATTTGTATAGCACTCTTGTTGTCACAGTACAACAAAGTAGGTCCATTCTGTATTTGGTGCAAATCCTCCAATAGTTGTCTCAACCACACTATTTGGCATGCTGCTTATGTTGCGGTTTTATACTCGGCCTCTGCTGTAGAAAGTGAGACAGTTGGTTGTTTCTTGGACTTCCAAGAGAAAACTGCAGAACCAAGACTAAAAGTATAACCAAAAGTAGACTTTTGATCATCTATGGAACCTGCCTAATCTGAATCTGTATAGCCAATCAACTTACTATCCTCTGAATGTTGAAATCTAAGACCACAACTCAATGTTCATCTGACATATGTAAGAATCCTCTTAGCTGCATTCCAATGTGTTTGCTTAGGTTCTGACATGAACCTAGATACCAAGCTCACTGCATATGTGATATATGGTCGAGTAGTAGTTAAGTAGATCAAACTACCAATCAACTATCTATATAGAGTAGGGTCCACTAGATCTGACACATCTAAGCTAGACAATTTAAGTCCAACTTCAATAGGTGTTGCAACTGGTTTGCAACTATTCATATGAAATTTCTGTAGGATGTCTGAAGCATATTTTTTCTGAGACATGAATATTTCATCTTTTTTTTGCCATACTTCTATACCAAGAAAATAGTGCATCTGTCCCAAATCTGTCATCTCAAATTCAGCAACCATAGCTACTCTAAACTCTACAAATAAAGCTGAATTGTTCCCAGTGTAGATGAGATCATCAACATAGAGAACTAGGATAAAAATATCCTTAGTTGAGCTCCTAATATAAAGATTTGGATCTAACTGACTTCTTAGAAAACCTTTCTGCTGTAGGTATGAGTCTATCCTTGAATACCACGCTCTTGGTGCTTGCTTAAGACTGTACAAGGCCTTCTTTAATTTGTAAACATAATGCTCTTTAGAGGTTATTTCAAAACCTCTAGGTTGAGAAACATACACTTCCTCATCAATATATCCATTTAAAAAAGCACTCTTTACATCCATTTGATAAACTATCCAACTCTGCTAAGCTGCCAAAGCCAAAACCAATTTGATAGTATCCATGCGTGCTACAGGTGCAAATGTTTCAGTGTAATCAATACCTTCCTGTTGAGTGTATCCTTTGGCTACCAATCTAGCCTTATGCTTATCAATGCTTCCATAAGATTTATATTTAGTTTTATACACTCATCTTGTACCAACAATTTCCTTACCAGGAGGTAGTTGAACCAAATCCCATGTGTCATTCCTTTCAATTGTTTCTATCTGACTATGCATTGCTTCAACCCACTCTTCTTTATCTTGAGCTTGTTCAAATGTTTTTGGTTCATTACTTTCCATGATTTGAGTCATCAAAGCATAATTCACTTTTGTTTGTGATCTTGTTGTCATTTTCTCAAAATTTGAATCCAACATAAGAGTTGATGGATGATTCTTTTCTATCCTTCTTTGATATTTTTGATACCTTCTTGCTCCTATACTAGAAGACTCAGGTTCATTTTCTTCTTCTTCTCCTTCTTCAACTTCATCAATCATTATCTCTTTTCCCTTTGTTTCATTTTCCTTGCTATATTCTGCTCCTTCATTGAATACCACATCTCTACTTATAGCAAGCTTCTTTCCTATTGGGTCATACAATCTACATGCTTTATTTTATGATCCATACCCAATAAAAATACATTTTAGGCCTTTATCATCTAACTTAGACCTTTTTTCTTTTGGTATGTGTGCATAAGAAACACAACCAAATACTCTCAAGTGATCAACACTTGGCTTTACCCCAAACCATGCTTGTTTAGGAGTCATTCCTTTAACTGCTTTTGTAGGACTTCTTTTTAGAAGATACACTATTGTTCATACTACTTCTGCCCAATAACTTTTATCTAAATTTTTCTCTTTCATCATGCTCCTTGCCATTTCAACAATTGTCCTATTCTTCCTTTTAGCAACTCCATTTTGTTGTGGAGTGTAGGAAGTAGTGAACTCTCTCTTGATTCCATGATTTTTGCAAAAATCTAGAAACTGATTTGATTTGTATTCACCTCCATTGTCTGAACTTATCACTTTGATGTACTTACCACTTTGTTTTTCAACCAACTTCTTGAATTCTAAAATTTTTTCAAACACTTCTGATTTTGAAACCAAACAATATACCCAAGTTTTTCTTGAGTAATCATCAATGAAGGTTAGAAAATACTTAGATTTATTCAAAGAAGGTGTTTGCATAGGACCACACAAATCTGTATGGATTATCTCAAGATGCTGCTTAGCTCTACTGGATTTACCAATTGGAAAGCTAACTCTGTGTTGTTTGCCGACAACACATTCTTCACACACTTCTTTTGTATTTTCAATGAAAGGTAGACCCTCAACCATTTTGAATCTCTTTAGTAAAATTAACCCACTAAAGCTGAGGTGACCATATCTTTGGTGCCAAATTTTACTTTCATTCATTTCACTAGACCTCAATGCTTGGTTTCGATGAGTGAAATGAAGAGGAAACATCCTATCACCTGTCATCCTTGCTCTTGCAACAACTGCATTCCTTTTTAACTTGTCTCTTATTATGCACTCATTCTTATCAAAAGTTACTTGATAATTTTGTTCTAGCATTTGTCCAACAGACAACAAATTCTTTTTTAGTGCTGGGACCAATAGTGTTTCATTGATATGTTTAACTTCACCATATTCTGTGGTAACTGCAATTGTACCTTTTCCTTTGCTTCCATGAGATTGATTATCTCCTAGTACTATTGTACTTTGATGTTTCTCTTCCAAATTAACAAATAAATTCTCATTAGATGTCATATGTGAAGAACATCCAGAATCAATATACCAAATATTATTTTCATTGGCATTTGCATTAAAGCAAGACAAACAAATTTTGTTTATTTTCAACAATACTATGAGCATTTCTTTTTTCTGTATCACCTTGTTTACTCCAACAGTCTAATGCATAGTGTCCAAACTTGTTGCAATGAAAGCATTGGACATTCTTTTTATCATAGTCTCCCCCATTGTTTCTACCTCTTCCTCTTCCAGTACCTCTAAAGTTGCTACTTCTTCCTTTGAAATTATTACCTCTTCCTCTAAAGTTACTGGATTCACCTTTGTATTCATTTTTATTTTGATTCCTAAAAAATGTGTTTCTTTTTCCTCGTATACTTGCTTTAGAAGAAAATGCTTGTTCTAGACCTTCTTCATTACTTTTCATCCTTTCTTCAGCAGTTAACAATATTCCACCTAGTTCATCTATGTGCATAGTTGTGAGATCTTTGGAAATCTCAATTGTAGAAACCACACCATCAAATTTAGAAATCAAACTCCTTAAAATTTTCTCAATGACATGCTTGTCTACATCTTCCTCTAAAATTTTCTTTTGACTTACTAGACCTTCTACCTTTGTTAGAAATTCATTCACGGATTCACTAGTAGTCATCTTTACGTTCTCAAAATTTTTCCTCATTGTCTGTAATTTTGCAGTTTGCGCACCTTGATATGCATTATTCAATATTTTCCATGCTTACTGAGAATGAATAGCACCACTTATCCTAGGAAAAATAGCTTGATTAATTGCACCTTGAATCAGAAATAAGGCTTCATTATCCTTCTTTATACTTGCTTTGTATTCTCTTTTTTGTTGATCATTTAATGCATTAAATGCAGTTGTATCTAGTTCTACATACCCTACTTGTACAATTTCCCACAAATCTTTAGATTTGAGTAAGGTTTGCATCCTAGTACACCAATATGTAAAGTTATCTCCTTCAAATACAAGAATTAGCATGTTAGACATAACATTTCCTGCCATGTTTGCCATGAAAAATGTGCACAATGACCCAAAAGTTCAACACAAGTTTCAGAGAGATCTTTGCAAATAGATACTCCCCTTGTCCTTTCAAATAGGACCCGCACGCAAAAATATTTTTATATTGTATTGATTTTTGGAGATTAAGTGTCGGTTGCAACCGATAATGCACTTAATTACACAATATTCACTTACAAAAAGAAAAACAATACTTTGATAACCCTCTAAAAAAATTCTTAGTCTTCAATACATCATTTTTCTTTTCAGATAAATACCAAGGCAGATCTCAAAATAAAATATTAAAACTCAAATCATACTCTAAAAATAACTTTTTCTTAATTTTTCCCTTTTCTAATCTTTCCTTAAATAAGAACTTACGTGGCCTTATAAGGATTAAGGCTTTTAAATTCTTCCTAGCATAGATTATAAGGAAGGAGGGCTTTTATGGTTGACTTGCACGTATACATAAAAGCTTAAGACTTTTGCGTGGAAATTATAAAGGAAAGAAACTTTCATACTCATGCTGCAGCTGCACGCGAACTCTCCTCTCAGCCTGCACGCCTCTTCACATAGTCAATGCAAATTTCACACAGCAATATTTTTAACTTTCAAACAGCCGCCTTCTAGCAGCAGAAATCAATGGCTGATTCAGATGCCTCTTCACACAGCGGTTCTGGTTCTGATTTTCTGAGCCTGCACGCCTCCTTCCACGGGTCTTCTTTCAACCTGCATACAACACAAAATGCATATAGCAGTTTCCTTTTGACTGGGCAAATATCGCTGAGGGACTGCAATCTCTTGAGCTGGCTCTGATACCAGATGAAGGCAAAATAGACAAACAAAGTGATCTACTGATCACAAAACAAGCAAACATACAAAAGCCCCAAATTGCCTTAGAGAAGAAGAGGCAGGGCATCAATATATAGAGTTCCAGATTTACAAAGGAGTTATGGCACACAACCACAATGACCAATAACTCAACCATAATACTAAATGCAAAACCTGAAAGTCAAGAAATGATAGCTACATATTTAATAAGCCCAATGGGCATTACATAAATGTCAAGAAAGACTGTGACACATGTTGTAGACTGATATGTGTTGATAAATGCTGTCATTTATAAAGAACCTAATAAGTAGAATAAGAACTATTTTGAATGATAAAGTTGTTTCTGAATTTGCTGTATAATTTTTTCTGATCAGAAAAAACATACACAGCAAATCCATAAGCAGCTTTATCATTCAAAATGGACTGTGGAAAACTTATATCTACTAAGTATTATTGTGGCAAGAGTTCTCATCCAATAGAAGTTATAAAAGAGTAAATGCAACTAACATAACAAAAACTAATTAAATCAGATTAGTCTCTCATCTTAAGAATCGAGAGAGAGTTAATAGTCAATAAAATGCTATTCTGTTCGAAGATAAATTATTCTGCCAAAAACATCAATACTCAGTTTCAGGAACACCCAGTTCATTTCCTAGACTGCTCAATACACATCCGAGACAAAATTCATTACTTGTAAAATCCTTTTGCCGGTGCCTATTTGCAAATTTGATTTAAAGTTAAACCTACATTGTCAGGGCCCTTGGATTACTGATTGTGAGTGTACCTTGGGATGCTTGGTGTTAGGATTCTTATCTCCATGAGACACTGATTTGTGGCCTTCCTTGAGATTATTGTTTACTGGGCCCAAAAAGTTTGTCGTAACCTTAGGATTCAGGTCCATTTGGTCCTACCATGTGATGGTAGATTTGATATGGCCCACCATTCCATGGAAAAAGAGGCTGAAATGTGCTATAAACATTCAAGATAAGGTATCTTCACACAAGTAAATAGCTTAGGGTTATGGGTGCATTCAGAAGGAGCATATCATTGTGTCCATAAACTGTGGCTTGCTTATACAATTTTATCAACATTGACTTGGCTAAGTGTCTACATATCCAAGAAAGGTATATCAAGGAGCTTAAGGTAAATGACAGGAAAGATTTTTTTAAAAACATATTTGAAGGCCACAACGGACAATATGTTTTGCATTTAGATTTTTATGCTATACAAGAAAATGGTTTCAATTTTGTTCTGGACTATTCTTGGTTAGAGATAGTCGAAACAATTAATATTGATGCGTTAAAGAAAATCCTTAGAAGCTTTGCTATACGATAAATAAGGTGACTTTGCAGGGTATTAAAAAGCATATGATAAAAGGCAGTGTGTGAACTGCAAGATCAAGATTCTGAAGACAAGCACGAGAAAAAATCTACAAGGGCATGAAGAAAAACAAAAGGAAGAATTTGAAGGTGAACTATAGGATGAGAAGGGTGCTAGCAAATGAAACAGAAACCCTTCAAATATTCAACAGTGAAAGAAATGGGTGGAAGATAAGTTAAAGGACTCAAGGGAAGCTAAAGAGGAAATTAGAGCTCCAAAGTTATTAGCATATTGGCATCCACATCATCAAGAGAGGCCACAATCATGAAGACACGGTGCAAGGCATCAAAGACGCAACAATTTTGGGTATACTTGAAAACTAAGAAAAATTATAACAGATACACTCGGAATCTAAGAGGCAACATAGGAAGAATTATGCACCTGCAGAAAAATGAAGTAGAAGAGACGAAGCCTGAAACAATCTAAGCTAATGTATTTTGTGTGCAACGCTTTTCTCACTCTCCATGGTGTTATTCACCTGAGAATAATTATGGCTTCTATTTCTTTTCCCTTAATTTGTGTGCGTTATGGTTTTGTCCAAAAACCTGAACCAGATGGTAGGTGAGAGTTGCAATCGTGAAAGCCTTGGTTTGCATTGGCATGAAATGATATTATATTTGTAAATTTGATTTGGTATGATCAGAGATTAAAAAAAATTGTCCATTACAGAATGCCAAATAAATATAAAATGACACTCTAAAAGATGATAGGAACTTACCAAGGTCTCTCTTTTGCTTCTAACATGGCAGTTAGAAACACTCTCAACAAAAACAGATTTTACCCTTTACAAACATTTCAAACAAATGAGTAAACACAAGTAATCCTCTGCTTAATTGTCCTGCATGCAAAATGTGATAGCAGAGACACGACATGTGAATTGCATAAACAGTTTTCTACCCTCTTGACCCGACTTCCAAGAAAAACACTAATGGAAAATAGTGGAGCTATAACATTGGTCTTCGCCTATATATAGGTAGGGACTAAAAACAAGTCCATTATGAGGGCATGGATCTTGGTTTATGAGAGATCAATGACTACAAATTCAAAGGAGAATATTTTGGCTAAAATTGTATTTTTTTCAAGTGCACAATATTAATTTATGTATCTATACTCTTGAGGAAAGATTATATCATAAAAGGTGCATTTTCCACATAATTTAATATTTTTAATATATATATATTTTTAAGTTCTATTAAATATTTATGATTGTATTTTTGGAGCTATTAAATACTATTTTGTGATATTTATGTTGCATTGGATTATGAGAACCTATGGGTGAGAATGAAGGTTAGAGGACTCACTAGTGCTATTGTAGATCTTTTTCATTTTAAATTAGTTGTTCATTTAGAGATTGGGTTAAATACTTGAGTCGTAATTTTTTAGAAATAATTTTTACGTGTTTGCGTTTTTTTTTTCAATTTGATGGTATTGCATTTTTAGAATTTTGGTGTGGTGTTCATATCAATTGTGATGTGTTTATTTAGTTTTGGTTTTGCAATGTTTGAGTATTGATACATAGTAGGTTTTTGGTGAGTAGTAAAGACATTATGTGTAAAATTTCTTCATGATCAATTTATGAGTGGTGTTCTCTTGACATTTTATGTTATCTTTATGTGTGATAGGGTTAATCCACTAGCAATTTTGATTAACTAGTTAGACAATGACATATCTTGCCTATACTTTGTCATGGTCAAAGACATGTTAAATTGATTACTTTCGCATGGTATTATCAAAAGGAGGAAACAAACCTTCCAACTTTAGGAGGTAGTGGCATAGGAATTAGATGTACAAATTGATAGGGGTTGCTCATTACATAGTGTGGAGAAAATTTTCAAATATTAGGAGGATGTGTACATGTATTAGAATAGGTTGATTACTATCATGAGGACCATGTTATAGAGTGGAAGGGATGTAATGTTGACCATATTAACAAATTCTCCAATTCATCTAAATTGACTTTTTTTTTTTGGATTAAAGGATGATTTGTTGGCTTTTTGTGATCCAAAAATCATTGTATGTGTTTGTAATTTATATTAGAAATTTAGGTTATATTTATAACCTAAGGTATATAAGTGTTACTTATGTATAGTATGCTTATTGTTTTATGTAATTAGGGTGTTTAGTTTGTAGAAGGTTATTGGACAGATAGTTTCTCATCGAATATAAATGACTTTATATAGCCTTTGGAATTAGTTTAATATTCATCTTGGCATATTGTGAATATATATTATTGTTCAGTACCTATGATGCTTTTGTTCCATTTCCTTATGTATCTAATTTCAACATATAGACCTCTAATCAAATTCTATATCACACCATAGACTTCTTTAAACCACTATTCACAAAACTTTATTTATTTATGGAAGAGCTTAAGCTCAAATATCTTTTAGGGGATTGTTGGTGGTGAAAGATATCATTACATTTTGGAGAGGGTTTTCATGGAAAGGAGATGGATTGGGAACCCCACACTTATAAAGTGAGGATCACCAATTCTCCTAGGAACGTGAGCTAAAATCCACAACAACACTTACTAGTTCTATTGAAAATATATTGTGTGATGTTCCCTTTCTAATAATTTAATTCAAGAATCCAAAAAACCATTCCATACTTCTCATGGCCTTAATGAAAGTGATAAGGAGATAAATTTAAATTAACATTTAATTTTTGAATATTTTCTATATTTTTGAAGATCTTTAGAACATTTTTGGGGTCAATTTTGTTTACTAGAGATATTTCTAACACACCAAAGAAGTTTGATTTTTTCCCACCAAGATAGGAGTGAGGACCTCTCTAAGTTGGGGTACCTAAAATAGATATGTTTGTACATATTATTTAATTTTGTAGATATTATGTCCTCATCTAGCTATCCTTTTCAACTTCCAATGATGCATTAAAAATTTGAGAAGAAAGTTCAACCTTCAACATGTATAAAATGCAAGTAGTGTCTTCATTTAAGTTGACATCTCATTTTCATTACATTAAAACCCTACCAAAATTGTTTGAATACTTGCATTCATTCATCAATATGAGGATGGAACTCCTTGGATGCCAAAATTAGAAGATGAAAATCCTTTAATTTCTTGAATTTAATCTCACATAAAGGTTGTAATCTATACTTCAAAGATTAAATTAAGATTCCAACATTGCTTTTAGTAGTTGTATTTTTATGTTTTTATATAGAACCAAGTCCTAGCATAATAAATACTATTTTAGATTTATTAATTATTTGTACTATTGTAATATCTAATATATTTTAGTATTTTACTACATATTTGATTAATAAGAATGAGCTCCAACGTATTGTGAAGTTTTCATTTATGTGTGCAAGGTTGATGACTTTATTTTCAATATTTTTGATAAAATTATAATTCATTATAGATGAAAATGCTTAATTTTAGAACACATATTTTAGTTTTAAACATATTTTCTATTTATTTCTTATGTTTTAAACATAGAGCCTCTTAAACTTGAAAGGACATATATTTATTTTTTTGCAACCAACATTTTTTATTTATTTTTATATTTTTAGTAAAAATATGTCTAACTAGCTTAGATATAATTCTCTACACATTTTTAAAAAAATGTGTTACAAATATTTTAGGTCAAATTATATGGATTGTATGTTAGAGATTTAAAATTTACACCACAATTTAAAAAAAAAATTAAAAAAAATATTTACTACGAATTACAAAAAGCATCCAAATAAAATTTAAACATCATATGCATTTGTCAACAAAAGTATTTTGAAAAATTATTTCATTTACTACATTTTATGTTGGTCACATGCATATTTTGTCCTTTGACATACTTTTTAGAAAGTGTCACTTTTGTACATCCTCTACTGAAACACCTTCTATTATTTGTGTATTAGAATAAATTAAATATCAAATAACTAGAAAAAAATTGTTACATTTCATATTTTTACACTATGTTATTCGTCTATTTAGAAGTGCTTCAAATCTTTATCTCAATTATATCAAAATTTGATTTTTAGGAAAAAGTTGCCACTTTTGGGCCAAATGAACCCAACATCTTGAAAAGAAATATGCATCCACCTAAGATAATTTCCACATAACCCAAATAGAGAAATCTGTGCAAACAAGTAAATTCATAATTGTAATGACTCAACCCTTTTGTTTGGTATTTTTTTGTGATGGTTTTCAATTTGGTAGATGTTCCCTTATAGAAAATTGAATACAAAACATTGCATGGATAATGAACAACATCATAAACATAGATAAACTTGAACTGGAAAATAAATTATGATCTTAACTCCAATTTATGAATGATAGAGCATATAAAATATGATATCCTAAATCTGAGATTCCAAGCTTATACAAGACTAAAACTATATTGCACATTTAGGAATGTAGTTTCAAACTTAATACCATGACGCTTTGCACAAGACTTAGGACTATATTGAGCAGATTTGACTCACATAAAAAGAATATAGATTTATAGGAATGCCAATAGCATATTTAATATAATTTTTAGAATGAGAGGTCCTTCCCCAAACTATTTACTAAAACATACACACTCAAAATATATCCCATGACTAATTCATGAATGCATTTCACATAACTCTTATATTTGTTGGGTGACAACTCATGATTTCAAGATACAATCTATACCATATGCTAAGTCCAGAAATGACTGGAAAGGGACAAATTATAGTCTTAAACCCCAAATAAATGCAACGTACAACTCTATGAAAGACTCACCCTTTACAAACAAGTTTCCACCTTCCACACCTCACATCTAGGGTTTGTATGGCTATAAGTGTCTCAAATACTAAGCGACTAGTTCTGCTTTAGCACGCCCTTGACAACTTCAAACTCATGCCCTAATAGAGAAGAAATAACCATTGCCTATACCATGTGATGAATCATGCCCTTGCTTGGATTGAACTATGTACATGGAGGTCGCCCAATGTAATGACAAGTAATGCAAAGATTTAAGATCAGAAAAAACCCTCACATTGAACCAATAACCTCCACCAAAGACCCATGCCCTTGGCCAATATAAGTTTCAGAGTTGCGCGCCTAGGGTTTGCTAAGTGCCACGACAATAAGGAGATAAATTCCTTCAAGATAAATGCATGTGATGCAACGAACAAACTCAACTACTAATATGAACGAAAATCATAAGTATAGCCTTAACTTCAATCTCCAACCCTTGCCTAAACTAAGACCTGAAATAAATTGATTTCCTCAAATTTTGTCTTTGAAAGAGACCTACCAAATTTGCTTTTCTACTCCTATAGAAAGCCTATGTGACTTCCTCCACAAATCCAGCTAGGGTAGATAGTTTTACTATCAAAATTGGTGCCAAAGATGAGGGTTTCCATCCTCAATCAGTTACAACAATAAACTAGAAACAATCCAACAAAGTCTCCTTAAGTAGTCAAACCATCATAAC
This sequence comes from Sequoia sempervirens, assembly GCA_007258455.2. NCBI lineage: Eukaryota > Viridiplantae > Streptophyta > Pinopsida > Cupressales > Cupressaceae > Sequoia > Sequoia sempervirens. Next base: position 343,372,805 of record VDFB02000003.1, on the reverse strand, counting down.
CAAATGAGATCCAAAAACCAGATTAAATAGAAGTGGAGGGAGAAATTAGGGCAACCTCCAATTTGAATCCTTTTCCCTCCAAAAGAATTTTAATATATTTTCTTTATACTTTAAAACATAATCAAATATTCGTCAAAAGGGCATCTTGCTCAAAGGGAAACTATTTTACCTAATTTATCTTTCTAAAATAGCATTATCTCATTAGGCACCAAGGTAATTTTTTATGACCACCTACCCCTTCACTCAAGTTATAAAGTTATTTTATTAAAATAACTTAAGTGACTGATTAAAAGCAAATATTACATAATCTAACCTTGGGCTCTCCAATGCCATCATAGAAATAACATTGCTGAGGACACTAAGAGTTTAAGACTAGTTTCTTGAAATAGACTTCCAATAAATAGCAACTACTAGATATAGTAAGTGTTGACCAAATAACAAACTGAACAAAACATTAAAGGTCGTCGGACAATTCGAACATACTATCCAAACAAGAAACCCTACACTGTACTGTCGCTCAGACTAGTTATTAAATATAGTACTTACTAAAAATAGAAAGTGAGCCAAAACCACACTAGCCCTAAGGAGGACATAAAAAATGGGAACATTACAGTCCTCCCTTCCCAAAGATTGCTTGTCCTTGAGAAATGTCGAAACAATCCTGCAGCCAATAATTTGATCAACACTAAATCCAACAATGATCCTAAGGTCCCAAGTCAACCTAGGAGATCTCTAGCACCATTTTCTCACAATACCGTCCTGCAAGGTACCAACACAAGAGACCTCCTTAAACCCTCTTGTAATAAGTGTAATCAAATGCTTCATAAACACCATCAACTCCTCAAAAGAATGCCCCTCAAGAGAACCAAACTGTTGTCCCACGAGAGTAAAATCTAGAAGGTTAATATTAGCTCTCTCATCCCAAATGGTAGCTAAACTACAACATACTGTGATTCTCAGGTTCCAAGTAAGTATAATAAAGGAACCAAATTCTGACACTATGACACACTAATCATAACTATCAAACCATTTGCCCAAACTGCACTCTCCTATCCTAGACCTCAAAAGAGTAAAAACCATCAAAGCCCATACTGAAAAACCTAAAAGGATTGAAGTCAATGTCATGAAATATATCCTACCAAGGAAACTCAGAGAAGACTGCATCAATAAACTCACTGTTAATCATGATCTTGGTCAACATGAAAATCACCATGCTTAACCGTAAGAAATTAACCTCGACATGGCACTGCATGATACCCCAAGTATGGAGCAAGTCATTCAATGCCATATCTCTAAAATCTGCCAACCAGGAAGTGCCCATGTTGATGCAAACTGAAATCATAACATCAACTCTCAACCTCCAAGTGTCAAAAGAATGGTCCCAAACACACCAACACACCCTAACCACTATAATCAACATGACATCATTTGAAATAATGAATATCAACTCCATGATGTAATTGCAGTGAGCATCACTCACCCAAGTGGAAAAAATAAATGGGTAAATTATTTCTAGAAAGATACTCATAGCTAGCTACCCTAAATCCTGCCCAAACTCAAAGTCAATCTACTCATCAAAATATGTCATCAAGACTAACAAAGGAAGGTAAAGGAAATGGTAATAAAATTGAAATCCTATTGAATACTTAGGAGAGATTAATATGGAGGTAGCAATAGAATCATCTCCTAGTATCAAATCATCACTATCATCCAAGCTCAACCATGAACTACTCAACTGTTGAACTAAAGAAGCCATCCAACTCATCTGCAGATCAGAATATGAAGTCATATGCAAGATGATTGAAAAATGGGTAGCAGTACTAATACTAGAAGTTGACCCACTACTCCAATCTTGAGACAACACCTCATGATTGGAAACTGCACTCGGGTCCCAATCCTTACAATTTTCACCCAAAAAATGGTACAACTAGGAGTAATCCCATCATCCAACTCAAAAAGTAGATTGTCATATGACATATTAGCATCTACCTTAAACAAAGGATTATCAATAAAATGAAGATTATCCTCAACTCCCAAATCAAACCAATCCTCTTGTTGATCTAGACTCCCATTTTCTAATTTTTTGGACAATGTGCTAGATCGTACTCCTCATGGATTAAATCAAGCTCCATCATTACCTATTTAATCTCCTTTGTCTCTTCTATGCTCTCTTTCTCCCTGAACCTTTGAGCCTCATAGAGCTGCTCATTATCCTCAAGAAGTGCCACTTGGATACTTTCCAAAGCAACCTTTGTGGAATTAAGCTCGATGGAGATCACTAACCTCTTCCCTCAATTGCTTAGACATTGAAAAGGTTTCATTTGTAAACTTGGTGGCTATATCTCTATCATGCATCATGTGTAAGTAGTTTTAAATTCTTCCATAAAGCTCTTCAATGTATGTAAATCAAAAAATGAAAGATTAAGCTTGCTTTGTCCCATTGATGCATTTTGAATTAATTTTTCCATATGCATATGTTTGTTGTCCAAACCAAATAAAATATGCACCTCATTTTTAGTGGATACCAAGAATTGTCCCTTCCAATCAATGATCAAACTATTGGAAATTGATAGGTTGTCATTGATGTCTATAGATAATGGAATTTTGTTGATTGCCAGTATTTTGCTACTTCGGTTATGAATGCTTGTTGATCTAGTATTTTGATCTAGACTATCCTATTTTTGTATGATCTGCTCAGAAGCTGATAACATTATTTACCTTGACATCAGTTGCATTCTCTGACATGGTTTCAATTGACTAGGGTGTATGGGAACTTGTGAGGTATTGTTACTAGTTGGTTGTGAATAGTGTTATGCTTTTACATTGGCTCTATACATCAGTTTTTTGGTTTGGATCCCATCTTAGTAAAAATTATCATTACGGGACTTTGTACACAGGTTTGAGCCTACAAGATGTATTCTAATTTGGAGTTTCATCATGATATGTGAAGGCATTTGAGAGATATGAATGGCAGTATTCTATTCTGCAAACCTCAGTGAGTTTTCCTCTTGCACACTATTGTGGGAGATTTCACATTTTCTCATAATTGATTATCATACTGTGGGTGTCAAAGATAAGTAGTTTGATGTCTTCCAAGGGAGAATTCAATGAGTTAACAAGTTTTTGTGTTGCACATTTGATGGAGTGTACATATGTTTGGAGTTTTGGTTTAACTTTGGTTGAACTAACTATATATTAATATTAAAGGGATCTATCTTAGGTCAATGCCGACAATGTTAGTTTTTGAATTAAGGTTTCTCTAATTAGGCTGAACTAATTAAGAAACTTGGATACACATGTATATAAGTAAGACACTTTTGGTGTGGATGTGTGTGGTGAAAGAGAAAGAAAAAATAATGTTTGCATGTGAAAGATTCTTGAAGATAGAAGTTGAAAATGTATATGTGCGAATTGTATAGATGAGCAGCTGAGTGAGTTACTCAAGCATTCTGCTTCATTGAAACTGAACTCTAGCACAATGAAGGTGCAATCTTCATTAGTTCACACTTTTGGTAGTGAGCCATACACTTTTGTATCTTGGCGGTTAGCCATCTCTTTTTGTATTTAGGTTGTGAGTCGTAGCAACAAGCCCTGTAATATTCTATATATGGATATATTATATTGTGAGCTAATCCTCCCCATTTTTTTCCCATTTTGGGTTTTCCACATAAAAATCATGGTGTTCATGTGTGTTGATGCTTTATCTTGATTTCATGTCTTCCTTTGGTAATTCATTCAGATTTGTAATAATGCTTAGATGGATTTTATGTGAATAGTTTTATGGAGTACTAATGCACCCCCCTCTCATTATTTTGGATGTTCAACAATTGTTATCAAAGCTTGGTTCCTCTAAAGAAGCCTAATAGCTTGAGGATGGTCCTAAAATTTGATTATAAGATTTTTTTTCCTCCTTAAGTGGTCTCTACTAGACACTCGGGAGAAAATGAAGATCTAAAGAATAAGTTGAGGGAAGTGAATGATTGTATAAAGGATCTAAGGAGAAGATATGAAGATGCCTATGTTCAACCAAAAGTAGAGCATGATGATATCACTGGATTGCTTCATTAATTGGAAGAAAAGAAAAAGATTGAAGATTTCCGGAAAGTTGAAATTCAAAGGAAGATAGATGAATGTATAAAGCTCAAGTAAGAAATGGAAATTTTGAGATTAGATCTAGAAAAGGAAAAAAGAATTGAAGAAAAAATTAGTAAGTGAGCCATATTCAGTTCTATTTTCAACCATATCAATTGCATTGAATAAGGTAGAGAAAAGTAGTAAGTGACATGGTCTCTTGGGTTGAAGATAAAAGATTGTTGGAAATTGTAGATAAGTGCAAGTATACTCATACCTTGGCACTTGAAAAACTCAAGAATATTCAAGATTTTTAGGAAGCGATTAAGAGTTTATTCACATTTTGTTGGTCTTCTCTTGATGCAATTCAAAGGTTCAATGGTTTTGAGAGCTCGATTGAAACCTAGATTAAGTTTGCATCTAGCACATTTGATCCTGCTCTTAGTCTGGATGATCAAACTTGGTATGGTTTGACATTGACTATAGGAGGAATACCTTGTATCACACAAAGAAATAGGAGAGTTGATTGATATGTATGGGAAGCTTAGAGATCTAATAAAGATTGAGTGTGCACTTGTCTACTATGTTCTTTCAGTTGTTGATAGGGTTTTGAATTCTTATGCTCCTCCCATAATTGTGGTTGAAGGAAAAGATACTTTAATTAGCCTCAATTATCTATGCAATGCTCTAATAGAGGCAACAAGGCTTTGGAATGAAGGGAGATCCTCATGGATGGGGATTCTTAGCCAACTTTAGTCATCTACTGCCTCCGGCTAGTCATTCATCATCATTATTTTTGGAATGTATTCCTCAGGGGGAGTAGTCAACTATGCAAAGGGACTGTTAATACACTAAAATTCCTTTTTCCTTTTCCATTAATGTCAAAGGGGGGGGGGGAGAGAAGCATAATGTGAAAACAAAGAGGAAATTGAAAGATTTTTGTGTATAAGTTGGGGAGAGGTATTTTTGATGGTTTTTCACATCGTGTGTTTCCATCAATGACAAAGGGGGAGATTGATGGAAATTGATAGGTTGTCATTGATGTCAATAGATAATGGATTTTTTTTGATTTCTAGTATTTTTTTCTCCATTTATGAATGCATGTTGATCCAGATGTTGATCCAAACTATCCGGTAATAGGGAGGTTCTACAGTACAAAGTTCAGTTAGAGCAATACAAAGAAGACTCAACCACTTGGGAGGACTATGCTAAGATTCATAAAAAATTTCCTCATGTTTTAAATGCATTTGAGAATATTTGAAAACAATATGTTGTTTGTTTGCTTAGTTTTATGTTGCTACATAAAATCATCGGGGACGATGATTCACAAGGGGGGGAGTATGTTATACCCTAATTGTGTGTTTACTATTTACTATTACTATGTAGGGTAAATGTGAATGTAATTTAAATTATGAAGGTGAATAAATTGTGCTTGCACTTTGTTATCAAATGAATTATGAATGAGTGTTGTTTCATTTAATGTTATGTGAAGAAATGCATAAATATGAAATGGATGATTATTGAATTGATATTCTAACTATGGAGATGTATTATGTGTAATGCATATTTTGTTGAATAGTTGACTACTGTGGGAATATATTAGTGGATGTAGGTTTATGTTCAATCCTCCAGGTAGAGGGAAGTATCACTCAGGAGAAGATCTTGGTTGGGTAACTAGTAATGTAACATAGATCTGAGCTTGCACACACTCATAGTAGAATGGTTGAGTCAAGTTATTATGTTGGGATTTGGTAAGTCATCCTTAGTATGTTGTGTCTACATTAGTAAGGGTTGTGATTGCTATCGAATGCATGCTTGATGATGTTTTTTAGCTTATGAGTTCTTCCTTTTATTACTATGTTGTATTGATGAGGTGAATGTACGTGGGATGTATGTATATGTATACATATGCATGTCGACGATAGACCATGCACATTAAGGAATGCGTACATGAGAACACATAGGTAGACGTACCTATGCACACTTATGAACGGGTTGCAAGTATGGAACTATCAAATGGATTTACGACATGAATTTGTATATGTATTAGTACACCTCACGTAGATTCCCTATCAACATAATGGTAATGGTGTATGTGTTTAAGTGTGCAATCGAGTGTGTATATATATAAGGTATGTACATATATCCATATGTATAAATGTGTCGACACATACGTATGATTGGAAAATGGAGATGCCCATATAGATATATCAACCTATGGATACATACGTATACATGTACATAGAGGACTGTATATATATATAGATATATACGTATGAGATGATACAAATATATATATGCATATGTATATATATGAAATATATATTATATATAGTTATATGCTTGGAGATTGATATATACATATATGATGTTTAAAGGCCAACTTATATATTCAACATGGAGGTCAATTTATATATTTAACATGGGCTGATTGTATATGGCATATACAATGTATTTAAAAATGATGATATAATAGCTATATTGATAATGAGTAAAGAGTGATTTATGTGCTATGTACACAACAGTTAAGTCGATAAGGATAATTTGAATTAGTTGATGCTTTAAGATAGAACAACTTTGACTTAGTAAACTGCAATTTACATGAGACACCTTATCATGGAATTGATATCAACAACATTGTAAAGTGAAGCACATGATAAAATAGATAAGTTATTCTGGAAGGTAAGGAAACAGTCAAAACACCATAAATGTGCAAAGCAACTCATCATAGAATTAGTCGACCATGAGAAAAGTGTTGCATTTTAAATATGGATTGTTTCAACAAGTAAAATCTGTGCCAAGAAATAGGAGGAAGGCTGCTTGCTTGGCACAATTTTACCAAGTTTTATTCCCTGTAGAAGACCATTTTGGAAATAATTCAATTGTCATAATTTGATCATGTGCAAATTGAAATAATCTTATATTGTTGTCAACTATAGAGGTCAGTCTATGGTATTTTATGCTGAATATACTCTTTGCTTATGCACCAACTTTTAGTTGAGTTGAGTGAGTTTATTTGCATGGATGCTCCTGTCAATTTACATGCCTTTTCTCTAGGCTAGGGAGTCTCCTTGTTACTGTATAAATAGAGAATAAATATCTCTAGTTTGAGACACTTTTTGCTTTACATTCCATACATATTCTATTGCATTCTATTCCACAGTTCTAATCTACATTAGTCTACAAGTTTATTCTGAGTATTGTGAGAGAGCTTTAAGTGTTTAGAGATCAGTATATTATCAACTTGAGGGAAGGATTTGTAGAGGTATTATTTGATAAGTCAAGTAAATCTAGTTGTTGTTATTAGAAATATGTGTAACAAACAATCAATTAGACAAGCATTTTATAGCCATGAGGATAAATCTTCCTTTATTTGTCTTTGCTTATGAAAATTGATTCTTGAGTGTTTTATTTGGCTTATTGTAATTTCTTGCATTAGGAAATTATTAAATTTTATTTGAAAGGAAAATAGAAGTTGTTTATGTTGTTTGTGAAGTGCTTGTAATTAATCCATGATAGGAGGAATTTTTTTTCATAGGTATTAATATAATAGATATGATTTAAACAAGGGTAGCTTAAGGGTTCCTCATAGCTAAGTTATTTGATTATACTAGATAGCTAGTGGGTTACTCCTAGGATTGTTTGTCCATTGAAGGGAGGGAACTTGTTCATATGCTTTGTGAGTAGAAATACTAGAGTTTGTGGAAAGTGGGATAGGTTAATTTCAGGGTTAAAGATTGCCAATGGGAGGGATTACCTATGCATAGATTATAGTGGCCTTAAGTCAAAATGAGCTTAAGTAGTGTAATTGAATAAATGACCATCACTCAAAGTATTGAGTGAGAACACTTTGGCCAAAGTAGTGTGATTGCCTTTGGCTCCACTGTCAGTTCACCATGTCAATGTAGTGCATGCTAGTTCCAAATTGTAGGGTTACAAGTTCTAGTCATGTAGGGCACAACACTAAGCTTAGTGTGGTTGTTGTACAAGGTTACACCACCAATATCTTTGTTGAAGGGTAGGGCCACCTATCATATGATAGATGTGTGGGGGACCACATATGAGTATGTGGTTGGTGGAAAATCACTTGAGTTATGCTTCTCCTCCTCAACAAGTCACAAAAGACCAAGGTTTTGAAAGGAAAATCTTGGATCATCTATATCTATTGCTATGAGCCTCAGTTGAGCTATGTATGTACTTGTACACATTCTTGGAATATTGTAATTTGTGAGATTATTATATTGAAATGGAATCTTTTTTGTATATTTTTATGGCATCCATGTTCATTTATTCTCAATAAAGAAAAGAATTTTTCTATTGCAATGGCTTGTTACAAAGTTTATTTACTCGCAAAGTGAAAACTTAAGAAAATTTACTTTAGTGAACGATTGACATGTTAAAATGTTGCAACTCGTATTAAAGAATATGCTTACCTTACCTCCTATTAAAGAGTGTGATCCTAATCTACCATTGCCTATAGGCTTTCAGTGAAACTCTTATTTCCATTATCACTGAAAAATAGACATGGTACTTGTAAAATATTGTAAGCATCTTAAACATCTTGTGCAAGACCTTATTGATAATAATCAACTTCAAATTGTGGGTGTGAATAATCAAGGCAATAATTCTATAGCCCCTCCTAACCAAAATTTACAAATCTTTACCAATCCCATGCTGAATTATAATATTTCATTTGCCAAAGCTAGTGAAACTAAGAAGAATGATGTGATGAATGTTGACATGGATGACAAAAACATAAAAGATAAAAATGTAGATGAACTAACTGAAATGATAGCATTTATCAAAGCTAAACCTTGTAAGGGCTCAGCTAAAATGCCTCTTGATATTGCTTTCTCACAAAATGACACACTTAAACATGCACCTAATGGCCCTCTTTACATAGTTGGAAGAATCAATAAAAATCCTACTAATGGGATATTAATTGATCCCATCTCTAAAGAGAATGTGATCACTAAACAATTCCTATTTGTGTATGAACTCTATCGAGATACATATGATAAACCAAAAGAATGGATCAAGATGCATAATGGTTTTTCTTGTCCCACAATGTGCTCGATAGATCTCCCTTTAAAAGTTGAACCGAAAACATTAAATGTCACATTCACCATCATCCCACAATTAGACCAATTTCATGTGAAGTTAGTCTATCCATGGCTTCACTCCATGAATGTTTTCCCCTCGGTTGTGCATAAATGTTCAAATTTTCCCTTTGGAAATGATATCTTGATTGTGCATCATAGAGGGTTTAATCTTGTGTCTTCACAAGAAAAATTTTCATTATATTTCTTTTGGCTTGAGCCTATTGAACCTATTAAACCTCAAGAGGACTTATTTTTCAAATCCTATCAAAAGTTCAAGGAAAAGTGTATAGTAGAATTATCCCTTACAAACATGCCTCAACCTATGATTGACCCACCTATCCTTGATGAAACAATGATCAAACCAAAATCCCTTCCAAACATTAAAGAAAAACCTATAACAAATCCTCCTACAGTTTCCTATAAGAGACCACGAGATAACCAAAAAAATCCCATTGTGCCTCCTAAAATTAAACAAGTTTACAAAACTAAAGAGAAAGTGGTTGAACAACTCCTCGTGGTTCCTATTGTTCCTCCCCTAAAGGAAGAGAAGAACCCTCTGATTGGAAAACTTGCTCCTACACACATAAATTGATAATAGGTTGTTTAGTGTAGTAAAATGTATACTCTTGCATTTTCACACTTGTTTGGGTTCGCCTTGCTTTATTTATCCTCATTTATGGCTTAATTGGTCCTATTTTGTGTCCACAAGCCCTATGAATTTCATTTTTTTGGCTAATCCCAATATTCTCCAATGCATAAATGATAATTTAAAGATTTCATCTATGTGTCCTTGATTTTTAGGTCATGACTGAAACACCACCTAGGGCATCTTTGTCCCCCAAAGGTCTCAGGACTCTGATTTTGAGGCATCTTAATTGGGTCCCTTTTTGGTGTATGTGCCCCAAGTTTCATCACTTGGGACTAAGATGCCACCTAGGGTGTCTTAGTCCTCCTTGAGTCATTTTCGGGATTTAATTTCAAATTTTGGCAAGATTTAGCCTCCTTTATTTAATGAATTCATATGTCGTCTTGGTGTGATGAAAGTTCAGGATATTAAGCATAAGTATAAATACAAGGTTCATTCATTCATTCTAATCCAAGTCTTTTGTGAGAGCATTCATCATTGAAAATTGAGTTCATAAGAGCATTCAAGAGCATTATATCAAGCATTTGGAGCCATCATCGAGATTTAAGCATCATATCAAAGAGCCTCTTGCATCATGTGTGTTGTTGTGCTAACATTTGTGATGTAGGGTTTTGATTCAAGCAAGCAATTCAAGATCATTCCTTTGGTTCAAGATCCATATCCATTGAAGCCATTGCACACAAGTTTGTAGACTTTACAACAAGGGTTTGGTGAGTTGTAATATTGCATGTTGTTCATTCACCATTTCCTTCATTATTTCTATTTCATTTCAAGGTTTAATTACCAACAAGGGGTTTGACCAAGGAAAACACCCATTCACTAACAAACAAAAAGTTTTTTCCATATTGCATATTTCTGATTGCAGATCTAGGTTGAAGTCTTCAAGATCATTTGGAGTGTAAAGTTGTAAAAGTTCCAAAGTTGCATTACAAAGTTTTCATCTTCATAGAAACTCACCTAAAGGTCAAATCCAAAACTTTCAGAACCTAAGATCGAAAAGGAAGCAAGTGTAGATGTTGGAGCTCAGGATCACATTTAGAGTTTTCAAAAATTCAGAATGGGACTAATACGCCACCTTGGGCATCTTAGTCCTCCTAGGCATATTTTTCAGAGATTCCTTTAGATTTGGTTATGACATCCAAAGACTCCATGTTTTCCCCGAAAAACAATGAGACTAATACACCATATTGGGAATCTTAGTCCTCCATAGCACTTTTTGGAAGCTTCTTTGCATTTTCGAAATCCTCACAACATTTCCAAACTTCCTAGGTACACATATCATATCTCCCTATTGCATAATTTCATCATTTTCATCTCTCATTTAGCTTGCATAACTAGGTTTTGTAGGCTGAATCTTCATTTGTCTTTTCCAAGCATTTGCTTGGTGGTGAACCCCTTAAAGCTGAAAAAGCCTCTCCTAGGTCCTCCTCATTGAGAATTGACTCACCTTGTGAGGTTGTTAGTGAATCCAATTAGGACTTCTAGGAAATAATTGAGTGAATAGTGGGAAAAAGGGTGACATCATCTTCCCTCATTTTTTTTGCCATTATTCATTTTGTTGAACCCAACCTTGTTGATCATTCATTTATGATTTCAAAGTCCATTAAGTCCTTAGATCTAGATTGCATCTTGCATTAGTGAAAGTGCATCTAGGGTTTCTTACATTTTGCATTAGTGAAATTTCATTTAGGGTTTCCTATATTTGCACTAAAGTCAAAGTGCATATAGGTTGCATTTTTTCTTTCTTGCATCATGTCATTTCATTCAAAGATTGAAAAGTGCATTGTTCATCATCTTAATTGCATTTAGAAACATTCTTATTGCATTCCAAATTGAGAAAAAAATGCATTCAATTGCTTGTTCCTAGTTACTTTTTCTTGCACTCATTTGCACATTTTTCTATTTCTAAACATCAACATCCTAAATAGGCAATTTGTAAGCATTGTAGACATTCCGAAATTTACTACATTTTTTTGCAAAAAACCTTTGCTAGGACTAAAATTCCCTTCCTAGCATCTCATTCCCTCTTAGGATTTTTCCTCATAAGTCTCTTTGTTGGTTGTTGTCTGTTTCAGCCTCTAGAACTTCAAAATCTCACCAAGAGGACCAAGATTCCCTTCTTGGCATCTTAGTCCCTACTGAATTTGACTCTCCAGTCTTCAGGGTTTGAAATTGCTTTTTTGTGTTTTGTGGGATGTCTTCAGTTTGTAGAATAGTTGTTATCTCAATTTATTTCATTTCAAGTGCATTTGTTCAATCTTGCATCATAAATATGTGCTTTGCAAAGTTGTGGATGTCCTTGAAATCTTTGGTAGATGTGTCAAATTGTGTCATTGGTAATGACCCTAATCACATTGAACTCACTCATGCTCACTCAACTCCTAATGCGTTTCCTCCTCATGATGTTGAAATCATTAGAGAAGATGATGACAACATGAATAAGTTCCTAAACAATTGTCTTGATAACCTTGAAGCTTAATGCATCCTTCTATCCATCCATGAAACAACCAGATACTCCCACAATACCACCTCTTGAGATGTTTGGTTACTTACATCGTAAAACCGAAACAAAATTTGAACCTAAGTTCCCTACAATAGGTGAACCTAGTTCCTCTAAGAAAGCAAACACTTAGCCATTTTATGATAACAAAGAAAAAAACACTCCAATCAACCTAGAAGAAACATATGGAAATGGCTTCACAATCTTAAGCAAACAAGGATGCGATACAACAAATAAACATAATATTCATCAAGTCCTAGAACATCTCTCAACCATAAAAAAAAACATGGTTAGGATATCAAGATCCCCCTCACATTATACAACCTCCTCGAGAATACCTAAGACTTCATAGCGATGGTACAATGATCTTTGATTCTCCCCTTGACATGAATGTCCTTCCCAAAGAACAACCAATGACTCATAACAATGATAAGGATGAGAGGATCACCTTAGGTCCTTCTCCTCCTTCAACTAGAGAAGTTGGTGAATCTAGCAAACATAAAAGACCTTATAAATTACAAAAGCTACAACCTCTCCATCCACCACCTGAAAGTGAAAGAAAACTACAACTGTTTTTCAATAAAGGATTCATAACATTGCCACCTATGAATAGATTAGTGCTTTATCCTAAAGATGCAAAAGTCCCACATTGCACATATCATTGAACTCTTAGACATAGTACCAATGAGTGTCATGCATTCCAGTTACTAATGCAAAACTTTGATTTCAATGGAAATGATTGCCATCAAGTGATTGCATAGCTTGTCCTTTTGCACCCTTTTGTCATGTAATAGTCATAGAATACTCTATTCTCACTATTACATGACCCTTACCATCACCTACCTCAGCTTGTTCTTGTCTTGCACTCAGTGGGGGAAAGAAGTTGATAGCCTTGTCCTAGTAAGGCATTTGTTGTTGTCCCTTAGGTTTGTTATCTACCTTCTGCTTATATAAACTAAGATTTGGAGGTGGATGACTTACTTTAGGTTGACTTGCCTATTCCTTACTAGTATTTTAAATTTTCTTTTTGTTTGCTTGTATTCTCTCATTCCTAAGTGATCAAGGATGTTGTATTGAGAGCTTACAGGAGTTGATTGGGCGAGTGCGGGGGCCGCAGGGATAGTGACGCGGGCTCATCATGTAGTAACAACACACTGAGGGTCTTTGGCTTTGACATGTATCATGGATACATGAGGTTCTACCTACTCAATGTAATGAATAATACCCTCGTAATTGAGGGGTACATTCTTATAGCTCACGTTATTTGTGCTATTGTTTTGAGGATTACTGTTGGAGGTGCTCGGGCCTTGATTATGGTTTGGAAAGGCGTTTTGATATATCTGTAATTGAGCATTGGACGACGAAGCTTGACTGGGGTCAACCTTGATATCACCTTGATCTATGAGATCTTGGACATAGTTTTTCAGACCCCGACACTTATTCAAAGAGTGTCATTTGATCTTATGGAACTCATAATATTCATTTTCCCTAAACCATGCGGGCTTAGGTTTGGATTCATCGAGTGGCTTGGTGACAGGGTACATGATCAGATAGTTGATCTGTAACAGCTTATTGAGGACGATGCTCAAAGGCTCTCCTAATTGAGAATACTGGCATTTGGTGTTCCCTTGGTTATTTTGATTGGACTGTTGGGGAGGACAGGGTGCCCCTTGCGGTACAGATATGGCGTTAAGCATGGATTGTTGTTGTCTCTGGGATGTGTTGGCCACGTGGACATGTTTAGTATCAGTAACGCCATCATTTAATGCATTTTTGTTCCTGTTCAAAAAATGTGGCTTGTCATTGAATGACCTTTCCTTATCTTGATTATATATTTTGATGTGCCCCTTGGCAACAAGGGCACGCTCAAGGATGGGTCCCTTCTCAACTACCTCTGTGAAAGTAGTGACACAATGTAATCTAAAGTTATGAGCCATGTTGGGATGAGAGTTTTCCACGAAGAGGGTGACCATGTCATTTTCTTTCAAAGGGGTTTTCATTTGGCTTGCTAGCGCATGCCACCTTTGGAGGTAGTTAGCAAAGGTTTCCCCTTCACGTTGTTTCTCTTTGAGGAGATCCAAGGTATTAGTTTCTTTCTCCAAATTGAAGGAGAAGTAGGAGACAAACCTTTCTGATAGGTCTACAAAAGATTTTATGGATCCTTTTTTGAGGGTCATGAACCACCCTAGGGCGTTGCTTGCTAGACTCTGCGGGAATAGGTGCAAGATATAGTTGTCATTGTGGATAACTTCTTGACACTGGGAGTAAAACTCCTGCAAGTGGGCCTTAGGATCTTTGTTCCCCTTATATTTGTCAAACTTTGGCATCTCAAAATGTTTGGGGAAGGGAATTAATGAGATGGAGGGATCAAACGGATATGGGCATATATCTTCGAACTTGAATGATTGTTTGCCAGTGCCTGCCTGAAGATCTTTCAAAGTGGCTTTGATTTCTAGTACGTCTGCACTGGCTGGTGTGTTGGATGGGTATTGATGGTAGGATGATTGTGGATTTTGAGATGACACTTGTAGATGGGCGTATGGATAATGAGGAGGTAGTATCCCCTGTTGATGCACCAAGGGACCTTGTTGATAAAGAGGTTGTTGTTGCAAGACAGGATATGGATTAGTTGGGTAGTTATGGGTGGTGTACTGTTGGGAAGTATGGAGAAGGTGTTGTTGATTGGTTTGTGGATATTGGGGGTGCTGATGTGATTGTTGCAAGGCCACATAAGACAGTTGTTGTTGATATTGTTGTTGGCTATAATAAATGTAATGATGTGGTGGTTGTTGGTGCATTGTTGGCAGCTGTGTTGGGTGAGATGGGATGTTATGTGGTCGTTGCACCTACGGGTGTAAGATGGATGCAAGGAATGGAGATATAGTTGGGGCTGAAGGCCGAGGTTGATTTCCTTGCGATTGATGCAGTGGTGGTTGTGTTGAAAATAAAGGATTGACCAATGGTTGTTGTTGAGGTCGAGGTGGGGTTGAGATGTTTTGTAAGGGAGGTTGTTGAGCACTATTGGGAGCATAGGATTGGGGAGGTTGTTGGGGTATGAATGGTGATGGTGGAGGATTTGTAGCCCCAGGAGGTGGAGGAAAGGTAGTGAAAGGGCTGCCCCCATTGTTGATAGGAGGTGGATTTGAGGAGGGTGGTGCCGGTAGCATTAATGGTTGCGGTTGTGGGATGTTTTTTGGCATGCCAAAGGCAAAAGGATCTTTGGGATCAATGGTTTGGGGTGTCCCTGTGACCGAGATGGTGGGATGTGTGGGATTGCCAACGGGATATAGAACAACGTTGCCAAATTCAGGTTGATACCAACCTTCTACGGAAGGAACATTGGGGACGTATGAGCTACTTGGGATGTCATGTGAACCTTGGGGTACATTAGATGTAGAGGTGCCATACTTGGATAAGTCGACACCTGATGGTAGCTTGACACCTTTGTCAATCAAGTGAGCCAAGATTTCCTCGCCATGTTTTTCAAGGTGTTCTGTCATTTGTGCATTAATAGGGTTACTGAAGTGTTCCTCAAATGTGAGCTCAGGTTGATTAGCCATGTTTTCCTCCCCAGGTGGTGACATGTTTTGGCCATCCATGTTGGATTGTGATGAGGTACCATTGTGGGGGTCATGAGGGATGTTAGGACCATAGTTAGGATCTGATGAGAGGTTCATTGTGTTGTTGGGATCTTGAGGGTTGTTTGATTGGGATTTCTGGGCTTGTTGGTCGGCCATTTTCTTTGCCTATGATCGAGTCTGAATGGGCATGCAAGATGATGAAAGATTGATTCGATTTGATGGGAGATTAGCTGATGATGATCGGTCAGAAAGACATGGATTGATTTGATGAAATCAAATTGGATTGATCAATAGAGACTAGATTAATGATGTGGGGGTTGGATCGATCTGATGATTAAGATTGACTTGATGATAAATATGACGAAGACCAAAATCCACAACCGAGTTTAAGAAGGATCCTTGGTAACACTACGTGTTGATTGACGGGTAGACGTATGATAACGAAACTAAATCCAACTTGAGATAGAAGCGGATTGATTGGGTTGAGAAGGATGATCGACTTAAGACGGATAGCAATCCTGAGTCAGTTACGATGATTACGATTATGGATGAACACCTAGGTCAACTTGGATGACCACTTCAATAGGGCTTATATGGAATAGCGGAGATCAGAGATGAAAGCGGATTCAGGATGAATGGGGAGCATCTCAGGACAGATGAATGACTCTTGGAAGGAAGGAACGGGAACTCAGAACAAGCAAAAGGGGGCTCGAAATGAATGACTCTCAGAACGAGGGGATGAAGACTCAAAACAAGCAAAAGGGTGCTCGAAATGAACAACTCTAAGGATGAGGGGATGAAGACTCGGAACAGATGCCCAGATGTTCATTTAGGATGGTGAATGGTCATATCATTGTTCAAAACAGAGAGACAAGAGACACCAAGTGATAATATAGGCTGGCCAAAGGTCAAGTTCGCCACAGCATAAGGTCAAGTCTGCCACTGCATAAGGTCAGGTTCGCCACTGCATGAGGTCAAGTCTGCCACAGCATGTGGGCAAGTCACCACAGCATGAGGTTAGGTCCGCCGCAACATGTTGGCAGGTCCACCACAGCATGAGGTCAGGTACACCATAGCATGTGGGCAGGTCCGCCATAGGATGGGGTCAAGTCCGCCAAAGGATAAGTTTAAGCTTGATTTTTTGATGGATGAGTAAGGCAAAGGACCCAAAATATAACAAACACTGATAAAAGGATTTGGCTAACTGAAAATGACTAGTTTTGCATGAGAAAGACAATTCAAACAACACAATCCTAAGATTAGTAGAAACAGGTATGGCCAACAAAGTCTTCTACTCTAGGATGAACATGGTTGCTAAGGAGTCCTCGATATACACCCGATACATGAGGCCCAAACCGTGAAAACCAACTCGTTACAAGCGTGAGTCGGGAACCTTAGCAAGATACTAAAGGCTCGGACCAACTCTTCACGTCATCTTGATGCTTTGCCAATTACAACGTGGTTGGATTGAGGTATAGCTTTCGCTCTCCCCCCTTTATATACCCTGTCAATATGCATCCATGGTTGGAATCGTCCCTTGGGGTGATGAAATCCCCAAGTAGGTCCCACTAAGAAAATGAAAAATAGGGTGACTCAAAGGACTTGGAAAGCTACGATTTCTCATCACCCAAGATCGCCAAATGGTGCAAGGGGATTGGATATGTCAAATAGCCTTCCACAAGCATGTCAAACAAGGTTTGTTGACCCCTCTAATTAAACTATGTACCTAATTTACCAAAGAACAATTGCTAAAAACTTGAAATTTCACCTTCGAGAGGTCAGGTCTGCCACCGGAGGGTCAGGTCTACCACTGGAGGGTTAGGTCCGCCACTGGAAGGTCAGGTCTAGCACCAGAAGGTCAGTTTTTCCATTGGAGGGTCAGGTCTGCCACTGGAGGGTCAGGTCCGCCATCGGAAGGTCAGGTCTGCCACCAGAAGGTTAGTTCTGCCAACAAAGAGGTCAGGTCCACCACCAAAGGGTCAGGTCTGCCACTGGAGGGTTAGGTCCGCCACCGGAAGGTCAGGTCTACCACCGGAAGGTCAGTTCTACCAACAGAGAGGTCAGGTCTGCCACTGGAGGGTCAGGTCTACCACTCGAGGGTCAGGTCTACCACCAGAAGGTTAGGTCCGCCACCAGAAGGTCAGGTCCACTACCGGAAGGTCAAGTCCGCCACTCTATAACCTGAACCTGCAAAAATGCCAAAAACAACAAACATGAAAGAAAAAGAACCATTTGTGGGTCCCACCGGGCATGCCAAAAATGTGATAGGTCGAATATATGCATTAGAAAATGAGCAACAAACTAAAGAGTGCAAATGAACACCAAAACAACCTACACCTCAAGATTAGCCTGAGTTGGAATCAACACAAGATAAAAGCAACAAATAGAACATTATACCTTGTCTCGAATCGATCCTTTGGTTGGCCCTTTGATCTTTGATGTGTATGCTCCTTGGATGGCACAAGATGCAAGCTAGATGATGATGTGAGGATGGATGGAAATGGATGAAAGCATGGAAATGGCTAAGTGTAGATTGAGAAATAAAATTGCAAGAGTTTGGCTAGCAAAATGATCTCTCTCTAAATGAGAGAAAAGAGGGGGTATTTATAGGAAATTTGAGAATTCCTAGAAGAAATGGACGGTCAAGATTGAGCCACCAATGACTAAGATGTAGGGCTAAGGTGAGTTGAAAACTCACAAGCCCTCACATCTTGAAATGTGGCATGTGATATAGCCCTAAAAGGTGAAGTGGACATGAGGTGGAAGGATAGTACATGACATGGAGGGGGGTACAAAGTACCTTGGGATTGGACAAGATCTCCTCATAAAGGAGGTCCTTGTCCCCATGTGGGTGAGAGGACATGTGAGGAATTAAAAATTCCTCAAATACCCTCATGGGGAGAGGGGAAAGAATAAAGAATAAAGAGAGGACATGTGGGAAGAAGTGAAGGAATTAAAAATTCCTTTTGAGTGCATTGGGGGATTACAAACTGAATTAAAAATTCACATGGGGAAGTGGAGTGCCTTGCCCAAAAGGAGAAAGCCTTTAATAAGGTTGACTTAAGGACACATGCCATAAATGGGAAGAGGATTAGGTTGGACTAACCATATGATTAAGATTGTGCAAGTACTTAATTAGATGGACTAATGACTTATTAGAAGCAAGTGGGAGATTATGGAGGATGTGACCCTAATGATGATTAGGGGTGTGCAAATGCTAACCATAGTTAATTAGAAGAAGATGAAGGAATTAAGATGGATTAGAGACCAACTTGCAAAAGTTGGAGGATGTGATAATGAGAGAGAAAAGAGGAATTAAAAAATGAATTTTAATTCCAAAAGGGGAATATGACTAAATTAAATAAAATGGTGTATTTATTTAATTTAGAGGAGGAAGAGGGGTAAAGTATTTATTAAATTAAATACTTTATGAATCCTATGTAAGATGCAAGGTATTAATTAAAAAAATGATTTAATTAATATTAACAAAGGGGATAAGCAGCTGGATGAATAAGGAGATGTCTTTGATCATATAGAAGTGATCAAATTAGATGTCTACAGGACCAACCATTTAAATAGTGCATCTAATGTTTCCCTTAGGGGATTGAATGTGCATTTGGCATTCCCTTGATTAGACTGATTGGATTGAGTGGGAGGATGAAGTGCCCCTTGAGGCACAAATATGACATTGGTGACTAGTGGTTGAGGGGGATTTGGTGGCCTTTGAGAGGCATTGGCTACCTGGACATGCTTAGTGTAAGTGACACCATCATTGACAACATTCTTATTCTTGTTCCAAAAGCATGATTTATCCCTAGATTGTTTTTCCTTATCATCCTTGGAGATTTTGATAAGCCCCTTAGCAATAAGGGCCTTTTCAATGGTGGTATCATTTTTTATAACCTCAAGAAAGGTTGACACACAATGGATACACAAATTAAGAGCCTTGACTCAGGATGAAGGTTCTCAAAAAATATAGTGACCAATTCCTTTTTAGAAAGGATACATTTGAGGTGAATAGCTTGGGATCACCACCTTTGTAGGTAGCTAGTGAAGGTCTCACCATTGTTTTGTTTGTTCTTCATGAGGTCCAAGGCATCTATATCCTTCTCCATGTTAAAAGAGAAGTAGGCTACAATTTTTTTGGATAAATTCACAAAGGTGGAAATAGACCCATGAGGGAGACGTATGAACCAATCCAATACTTGTCTAGTCAAACTATGAGGAAACAAACAAAGGAGGTAGTTGTCCTTATACAAGACATCCTGACAATGCATGTAAAATTCTTGAAAATGGTCATGAGGATTTCCCTTACCCTTGTACTTGTTGAATTTTGGAATTTCAAAGTGTTTCAAAAAGGGGACAGTGGATATTGATGGATCAAATGGATAGGGACAATTGTCCTCGAATTTGAAGGATTTATTAGATGATGATCTTGCTTGTAAATCCTTCAAGGTAGCTTTCATTTCTTCCCACTCCTTATTGATAGGTGTAGATGGAGAAGGACCTACTCTATTGGACTAATCTTGGGGAGCATATTGAGTATATGATGGTGGTGGGGGAAGTGTTTCATCATGTGGAGGATTGGTGTATGATGGTTGGGGGTAAGATGGGATCTACTGATATTGATTGGTATAAGATTATTGTGGATTGGATGGGGGTGGATAGTAAGATGATGATTGTTATTGATATTGGGATTGGGATGGTGGTACACCTCCATAGGATGGAGCATTTTGGTAGTAGGATGTGTTGGATTGATAATTATACATGGATTGTTATTGAGGGACATATGGTGATGGTTGTGGATTGGATTGTTGTTGATAGGAATTGGATGTAGGTTTTTATGGAATAATGCAAGATGAGTATTGTTGGTAATATTGTGAATTTGGATCAAGTGTGATGTATTGTTGAAGTGGATTGTTGCGTAGTTGATGCAATGGATAATAAGTAGCTTGTGAGGGAGGTTCCACAAAGGGTGGAGGTTGGTGGTAGTGAGATGAGAATTAATGAGGTGGTAGATTGGCATAAGTTTTTGGAGAGGATGGTTGATATTGCTATTGGATGGATGAATTACCTTGAGATTGCGACTAGGATTATTGTTAGGGTTGAGGTTCAATTGGTGGTTGGGATTGTGATTGTGATTGTTGTGGTTGGTAGGAGGACTGCTAATAAAGAAATTGTTGCATGATGAATAGAATAGGGTTGATTAGAGGTGTAGGTTGAGATAATGGTTATGTACAGATAAGCGAGATATGTGGGGGCACAAAAGATAAAATGTTAATTGTAGTGCCCCCACCATACCCTTGGGATTGGTTAGATTGATTTGGTGGAAGTGGTGGTGTAGAAGGAATGAATGAATGACCTTGAGGATTATTGACTTCAGGTGATTCTCTCCTAACTGAAATTCAAAGAGGGGTGGATGGAACCCAATAGCACACATTATTACCAAATCTAGGTTGATACCATTGATCTTGTGGAGGATATTGGGGACCTAGTGGAGGCTGAGGGCCTTGAAGGATTGATAGATCAGGATGGACCCGAGAACTCTATAGATCTTGAGATTGAGAAGGTTCCCCTATGCCAAGGTATTGTGACATCAAATCTAGGGGAAGGTTTAATGCCTAACATGAGTACTAACACTAGGATCTTATCTAATTGTTCAACGATAATATGATTAGTCATTTGCACATGGACATGATCACTAAGATAATTGTCAATAGAGATATCAGGTTGGTTAACCGTACCCTCCTCAATTGAGAGATGAGGGTTGACCTCAAGTGCTTTCCTTGTATTGGAAAGTTGAGGCCCTTCATTAGGAGACTAATTGGGAGGATAAGGTGAATGGTGAATTGAGAGTTGTTGTTGGGATTGTTCCATGAGTTGTTTAGCCTACAATTAGGTGGTAACAAATATGAAAGTGTGGGTGATCAAATGATGTGAAGGATATATGACCTAAGGAAGCAACCTAGAAAGATTACAATGATAGGATTCCTACAATGACTAACTAATTGGTTGGATGATTGATTGGATGACTAATTAAAGGATTGATTGTATGATTGATTGATTGATTAAGGACCCCAAAGATTAGACACAAGAGATTGATTGGATGATGATTGGATTGAGGATTGATATTGGATAACAATGATGATGGTTGGATTAGATAGGATGGATAGTACTTAAGAAAGATAATATCCCAAGCAAAAATGACGACTATGAAATAAATTCATGTCTGAATTGAAGAAAATTGATGAGGCTGAGGATGATTACTAACTCAATATGGACTATGTTCTTAAGCCAATAAGGATGATGCTAATAAGGATTGATTGATTGCTTGGATAGGATGCTAAGCTCTCAAAAGTGATGTCTAGGGGATCAATATTGGATGTTGGATGATAGATTTAGTTCCTAAGGATACCCTAAGATGAACCTATGCAACTAAATTGATGATTGGATGACTTCTGAAAAAATTTGAGTGGATGAAAATGACAATTACAGGAGACTGGATGGTGAGAAAAATGATTTTATTATAGGACTAGACTTGGAACAATGAGGGATTTTAGTGGCCAATCAAGTCCACTCTCTGGTTTTTGTATGATAAACAAATTCATCCTTGAAGGTAGTCAATTTTCCCCTTTTGGATCACAGATTCACATATCTAAGATATAATGGAATCACCCTTGAAGGTAGCACAATCACCTATCTAGGATCACAGGTTCACCCATGTGAAATGATTGTACTGACAAGTAGTGCAATCATTCAACATAGCAATGGGTTTTCCTATCCAAGTGATACGTACAAATGCGGGTATGGAGAATGGAGCAGATTCCCTTCTATGGGTAATGAGATTTCCTATGTAGTAGGACTATACAAGACCAAGTCATGAGATTGCCCAAATGGGTAGGAAACTCACCTATCAAGGATTACACAGGATCGCCTATCTAGGATGTAAATTCACCTATCTATGCATGAGTATGGATGAAGGTATGAACTTAATAGCATATTCACCCAAGGAAATATTAAGATCACCTCTCCAGAGAAATGCATAGATGGGGAGGTACGAAAGAGCATATTTTCCTCTATGATAAGTGGATTCGCCCAATGAGTGATAGGAGTGTATGAATGACACGAGAAGATTCACCCATGAAGGTAGTGGAATCACTTATGGGGGAAGATTGATAGGATTGGGGGTGAAATCACCCAAAGGATGACTGGACTGGTAAGTGAATTCACCTTTTTAGGAGGTAGAATTGCCCAATGGGGAGGACTAGTCAGACTAAGGACTAGACTAGGGAGCAGAATCACTCCTGTAGGAGGTATAATCACCCATCCATAGTGTAGATTCACCTTTTTGAAGAAGTGGATTCAACCCTATGGCACAATTGGACTATGGAAAAGGATAAAAAAAAAACACTACAAACAAGAAGATAGTGGGATGATCGACTCAGACTAATGAAACATAGTGGTATAGCACAAGTAAGTAGTGATAGGTAGCACAACACTAGAATTAGTAGTAAGGGCTTGCTAACTTGATGTAGGCCCACCAATCTGAAGAGTTAATACCCCATGATACTTGGGTGCGATACTCTTTTTCACAAAGGCAGATAGGTAGAGATCTAGTGACACAGGGCCATCAATGGACACCATGGGCACACCTTATCTCTCTCCTCATAAGTTGTCATAGCTTAGAGGGATTTATATCTCAACCTAAGGGAGTATGTGGTGAGTAGTTTCGAGGCATGTTTCACATTCCTTACATTTCACCAAACTGTGACTAAAAATGGGTCTTAAACTAGGCTACATAGGCTATCTCGTGCATCCTTGAAACACCAGGAGAGTGTGTGAGGCATGTTTGTGAACACTATCCATCACAAGCATGGATCAAGATATCCAAAAAGGTACTAGAAACTTGGACCAACCCTACACATCTTAGCTAGGAATCACCCTAGCATCAATGCTTCACTAGACATGACATGACTAGATTGGGGTACAAATTTTGTTCTCCCCATTCTATATACCCCACCAATTGACATGGTTGAGTTCCTCCCCCAGTAGTGATAACTTTAAGAACCTCCCCTCAAAAAAAATAAAAAAATCTTGGTGAATCTTTCCTTTTTTTCGAAAAAATATTAATTTTATTGGAAATTTATTTTACATCATAAATTTTTGTAGAAAATTTTGGTAAATATTGATTTTTTTTAAAAAAATTATTAATTATGATGGTGAATCCATCTAATCTAAAAACATATTTTCTATGGAAAAGTAGGGGTGAAAGGGTGGAAATTATCGATGGGTTTAAGGGGTAGGCTATTGTAATTACTTGCCACCATTTTTTTACAATATAATCTAATGACCTTCATTGTATTTTGCAAGGTAAAATGTATCCACAATCTATAATGCTCATGGGCCAAAAATTTCTTTTGGATTGTTTATCTAATGACCCTCATTGTATTTTATGACATAAAATGTAATCATAATCTATAATGCTCATGGGACCTGAAATGATGCACCCCATTAGAATTACATATCCTAGGTATATTTTACTTCATGGAATACAACATGAACCATTAGATTATATTGTAAATCAATGGTGGAAACTCAAGATTAGAAATATGGCCCTAGAACAACTAATAATTATGATATACTATTGGTGAATTAATATCTAGATTCATACTATAATTTATAAAATTTAGGTGAATCTAATCTAATCATGTATCAAATATTATGTAAATTTTTTGAGTCAAATTTTTTTAATAAAATAAATTATTTGGAGATTTAAATAAAGACTATAATAAAATTTTATAAAAATGTGGTGATTCAAGTCATGTTATAGCCAAACTATTAACCAATTTTGGATTCCCAAATTTTGACTATTAGCCAATTGGTGAATATTAACCACTAAAAAATCACTATCCCCCATGTGATGAAATCCCAGGAAGGCCTCCTAATGGTTAGAAAATGTTAGGCATTTCTAATCCTCGGGCTCACAAGTAGCACAAGGGGAGAGCATACACACAAAACTAGTAGTTCCTATGTAGACACAATGAACTTGAGTTAACCATGATTTTTGATCCCCAAGCTCACCGTACGGTGCAAGGGGAGAGCATACATAAAAAAAAACTCCAAACATGCTAGAAATTTTTATTGATCCTCTACTTTACCTACTTGTTCCTAAATTAGTATGAAAAACAACACATAAACTAACCAGGGGGCTTCAATCAATCATCCTACAAAAGCTACTTTAGTACCTTCAACTATTGATCTCCATCAAACATTTAACAAGCTACACAAATGTTAGTAAAAAATTTACAAGAATAGATGAACAAGTTAGCAGATTAGTAGCAAACTCAAAACAAAATGATAAATTAAACTATAAAAAACAAATTCTTAGATTTACCTTAGACTCGCCCTTGTGATGTGCAGGTTCGCCTCTATAGATGATGTGCTTTCACCTCTATAGATATCATATTCACTTGTCTACAGAATCACCCTTATACTAGGAAAATTCGCCTATCCAAAAGTGAGTTCACCTTTGTAAGTCATGTGCAAGGGGGCCAAAGTGTACTTGCCCATTTAGGTCTAGTCAATGGGAGGCAAGTGTGTAATCACCAGTCGGAGAAGCGTATTCGTCCTTGTACATAGGCAGATTCGCCCCTGTAGCTGAAATCTAAACCTTTGAAATTCAAAACAACATAAAAACATGAAAGTAGACGCATGACGTGGGTCCCACCAGGTGTGCCAAAAATGTGTGCAAGTGATTTCTAACTAGAAAAATGCATAACAAACTAATGAAATTCATAGAAGAAATCACTTACCTACACTCAAGATTGGCCTAGTTGAATCTAAACAAAAATAAAATAAAACAAGTAAACTTTAGGTTGTCTAGATTGATGCTTGGTTGGCCCTTGATTTGTTGTAGATTATTCTCCTTTCTTTAATAAAATGGCTAAATACCATATGGAATGGATGCAAAATGGCATGTAGAATACCATGATGAGGTTAGTTGATGGATTGAATGCAAGGTTGAAGCTTCAATCTGCAATAATGGAGATTAGGTGTGTAGCTTGAATGTAATAATTTAATGCTTGACTGCTTGAATGATGTTTGTGTTGAAAATGAGAGAAAATTCTCAATATTTAGAAAACATACCTTTAGTGAAATAGAGGGCTAGGATTAATCGTTGGGTTTGAGATCAAGGGTTGAGATGTCTTGAGACATGTCAAATCATGTGCTGACAACATGTGGAGGGTGATGAGTAAAAGGAAGGATGAAGTGGAGATTATTTGGAGGCCAAGTTGAGGTACCTTGGGGAAGAGTGAAAAGACAAGTCTTTTCTCCTCTCCCCAAGTCTTGGGAGGATGCGACAATAGAAGAATTTTAAATTATTCTAAAAATCTCCTTTGATTTTGGAGATTTTCTTTGGGACAAACAAGGGAAATTAAAAATTCCCCATGTAAGAACCTAGGGATTAGAAAGTGTATTAAAAATTAGGATTTTATTCCTCCAAGGGTGTTGGAGAAATAAAGTGGAATTAAAAATTCCACATAGGATGCATTGGAGGGATAAGTGGAATTAAAAAATTCCATATGGGCATGTTGGAAAAATAAAAAAGGAATTTTTTAATTCCTTGGGAGATGGAGACAACCTCTCCAAAGGGAGAAAGCCTTTATGAGGATTGACCATGGTACCCTTGCCATAATTGGCAAGTGGATTTGATTAAGGGACAATTAATCCCGATTAAAGGGCGTGCAAATGAATAGGAGGGCTAATGAAGGATTAAGGGGAACTAGGAGATTATGGAGGATATGACACTAATCACAATTAGTGATGTGCACATCTTAATCGTAGATTAATTAGACTAATTTGAATTAGGGGAGGATTATGGAGGATGTTGAGACGAGGAGAGAGAAAGAATGAATTAAAAGTTAATTTAATTTTCATGGGCCAAATGACTAAATTAAATAAAATGGACTATTTATATAATTTAGAGATGAAAGTGACAAAGTATTTAATTAATTAATTAAATAACTTAGGAGACATTAGCAACAAGATGAATAGTAATGAAATAAGGAATTGTTTAGTTAATATGGCTATGGATGTAGGATAGAATAATGTAGGGGATATGGAGGTGAATTTGACCGTATGGGGGTGGTCAAATTCAGGTGTCTACCCTATGATAGAGAGAAAACACACACACACACACACATATGAAAAAAGCTCAGATGAGGAAACAAAAGAAACACATATGTATAGGGAGGCATATTAGGGGTCAAAGAGCCAAGACTACATGAATCCATTTTGGGTTCCTCTCATCCAGATCTAGAGGAGGTGTAAAGGATATGTAGAAGGTGTAGGTGGGGGTATGAACAAAGAGTACCAAGTTAGAGGCCATGAAATCATGAGAGGAATGGAAAGTCATACTAATAAGGATTGATTTCCTCTAACCATTGAAGAGGCAAGGCTTGAGGAACACAAGAAATTTATGAATACTAATAAAATGAAGGCTAAAAATTTGTAAACTAGAAAGAAGGAAAACTAGACAAAAATACTCTCTACGACATGGAATTGTGGATCTTCTTATCATATTTACAAACCATGAATGTGTTTTGGAGGGTAGAAGGTGGAAAATGTGAGCTAAAAGTCATGGATGTGGGTTGCAGAATGAGGGAAAAGCTTTGCTTTTTTTGTTTTTAACTAAAGAAAAAATTCTCACGTTATGTTGAGCTAATAATGTGAGCACATTTTTAGCTCAACATAACACACTCTCATTATGTTTAGTTAAGAAAATGTGAGTGCATTTTACAAAATTAAAAATGTAGCTTATTTACCACTTAATTTTCCTCTAACTTTCCAACAAGGCCATTGATGAAATTGTCAAATTCATCCACCCTATTTATGTAGCTTGTAATGTCTTCACCCTCTAACATTTTTATAGTTTCAAACTTGGTCTTCAAATTCTGCATCATTGCTTGCTTGAATTTAACATCTCCTTCATAGATTCTTTCCAGCTTATTCTAGATCTCTTTAGTAGTTTTATAGATCATCACCTTCACAAGTTCTAAATCAGAAAGACCACTTAGAAGAGCATTCCTTGCTTTTCCATTTTTCTCATAATCCTTGATCTCATCATCATTTGTCGGGCCATTAGTAGGTTGAGTATATACACTTTGAACTAACTTCCATACACTAAACCCTAATGAGACAAGAAAGCCTTTGATCCTAGTCTTATAGAATGCATATTTTCTTTCATCAAATAAATGAGATTTGACACCTTTCATGTGCACCATCCAGATCTATGTTAAGTAGTTAAGCTTCTTCAAAGGAACCACAACTATGATACCAATTTTTAGACACGGAAGACAATTGAGAGGGGGGTGAATCAAATTGTATATTTAAAATATCAAACCCTCATTAAAATTTAAAACCTTATTCAGAATTAGAAAATGAAACAACAATACATTGAACACCATGTGTAATAGAACATCTGATTTACATGGAAAAACTACGAAGCAAAAAACCATGGTGAGGATTAACTCACAACATATGTGAATAACAACACTGAGTACAATAGGATCATTACCAGAGGGTTGACTACCCAAAGGACTCACTATCTGAAAATAAAGAAGTGCTCACTACCAATAGCTCATTGGCAGATTAGAAAGAAGAAATAAGAAGATTGTTATAGAGAGAAAACTATCTCAAAACAATAGGAGAATCCACCACAAAATCACCACACCATTCGTAACCTTTAGCTCACTACCTCCAGTAACTTTTTGCTTATTGAGAATGTAGACACCTTCTACTCATTTCTTTTGGTAGTCTTAGTCATTTAAACTTGCACTTAGATCACAACACTTGATCACATTTTTACTACAACACAACATACAAATTCTCTGACAATTGGTATTGCATATATACCACCCACAACTTGAAAAACACTTTCAAGTTGGCTACAATGAAATGTATGCACATCAAACATAAAAACACCAAATAAGTCAACACCAAACACATATATGTGGAAAGAGATGAAGGAGAACCATGTTAAGGGTTACCCAAGACCCAAATATATATCAACACATTACACCATGCTTCCACAAAAAATGAAGCACATCTATAATTAGCATTAACACATTGAAACGAAGGATTTTGGCATCCTAATCCTTGTAACCCTTCTAGGGTTTTCACCTAAAAGGGGAAAGATGGGCCAAAATGCACAATGTTTCAAGCAAGATTAATGTAAGGATGGATGGAAAATGGATGTGAAGTGTGTGTGGATGTTTTTGAATGCTTACAAATGCAGATAAATGAATGTAAACTAATCTAATGCTAGATGCTGGAAAACACAGTATTGATTGCAAATGTGAACTAGAAACTTAAACAAATGATAATAGAAATTGATGAAAATGAATAGAATGCACCTAGAGATAGATTATTGTTGTTGGAGGGTTCTAGAATGTTCAAAAAATCAATGTTAATGGCCATTGTGATTGATTCGCCATAGATGGTGAATCGGTCCTACTTCTAATGAAAAGTTCTAGAAATAGGTTTCTAACTACCAGGAGTTGAATTATGTCAAAATCAATTTTCAAGCCTACAGGTAGGAATAATTCACCATGCATGGTGAATCAGTCCACCAGTAGGAATCTATAAATTTTGGAGTTAATTATGTGGGGTTAGATTTGCAATTTTGCTTCCTACAAGTGTTTGCTTCTGAAATTGTTAGAATTAGGTCTAAAAGTGACTTTTTATTGATGTTTTGACTTGAATGATGAAGAGATGACTTGAATTACTTTGCAACTTGATCTACAATTATTTTCAAGCTTCCAAGAAACCTAAATCTGCAAACACACAAGAAGAGAAGAAGAAATGTTGAATGTTAGGGCATGGTGGTTTGCCTTGGTCAAACCCCTTTTAGGTAATTAAACCAAAATGATGAAATAATGGAATGAAAAATGAAATAATGGAGTAGATTACCTTTCCATGGTGTTTGATCTTGAAAATCTACAACAAAACATGAAGGATCTACCCTTGAATGTCCTAGGAAGCAATCTTGATGAAGAAGCTCTAGCTTGCTTGACTTAGATGAGAAGATAGATGATGAACTAATGATGAGAGATGTAAAAATGAGTTATGAGATGTGTGTATGAGATAAAAGATGTAAAAGGATGAGAAAAACACTTATTTATACACTTTTCTGCCTTAATTTCTTGATAATACCTCATCATAGGCTGACATAAGGTATTTTTAAATAAAACTCAAAAGAAAAATTAAAATATTTTGAATTTGGAGCGACGAGGGACTCATTTGTCACCCATGGTGAATGGGTCCCACCTTGGGCTTGAAAATGTGTGTCAAAAATTTAGTTACATTTAATATTATTTGTTGGGTTTACATTCAAAAATACACTTAAATTTGTCCTTTAAGTATATAAAGGGGTCATAAAAGACATAAGAAATGTGTAAATAAGGGAAATATGCCTAGAAAAGTGTGAATCTTTGTTACAAGACTTTACAACACTTCAAAATAGGACTTGATGATGAATAAAAGGTGATTTTTATATGAATTGTAATGAATAGTCTAGAAAGGTGTAGAAATGTTTTACAACACTTCACAACACCTTCACAAGACATTAATAAACAAATTTTATTTAGTTTAGAAGGGTCCAATACCTAGTGTGGATGTATGAAATGCCTCACAACACTTGAATCAAGGCCTTATTAAGTCTAATTTATCATGAATTATTCCCATGTCAAGCAAGAGATACTTTTTTCTACAAAACACACACCAAATTGGAAAAACCTATATTAACCCCCTCAAGCAATTAAGTTCACACTTAACTAGGTCTAAAAATGACATGAAAGCCACATAACAACACTAAACAACATTCTAGAATATTCCAACATCAACATAATATCCAACATCACTGTCACAACCACATACAAATGAAGAACACAACCATCTTATGTAACTAGTCAAACTGTCACAAGTATCAACTCATGAATCCAACCTTGTAGAGCAACCAAACATGAACCACTCTAAGGGAAGATAGATACAAAAAATATTAGCACAATACCAAATCCACAAGACACAATACTTCAACACAAAGAAATGTGAAGCAATTTCATTTCTCCTAGATAACATACTTCATAATCCATGCACTAGTGAACACAACATTCACTGCCTCATGATCCAAAACTTGAAACTCTATATATAACATCTTTGAACACCATTTATCAACATATTGAAACCACACAATCATAACTTCAATATTGAAGAAATGTGGAGCAAAATACAAAACACCATTCAGGCACAAGTTATATAGTATTTTATTCAAATTTTATTAAATGAAATTGGAAACCAAGTAAACATATTACAACTGCAATAGCTACTCATCACAATGATACAAGGCATCAATGAAAACATTGATGATAGCAATAACATAACTCCTCATCAAGACTACACCAAGGGTTGACATCAATATGACATCAAACCACAACATAGTGAAACATTCTCTAGCATTCTCTTCATACAAGGGTTGAGATCAATGACAACACTAATGACATTGACACCAACAATCTCCAACTCAAGTCTCCAATAACTCACAATCTCCAACAACCTTTCCACTTACATCATATTAGCATAATGCAAAATTGATCGTATAAGACCACTTGGCTACTTTCCTCAAGGAAGAACCAAAATGGGTGATCAAGGTTTTGGTCCTCTTTTGTGTGGGAATTAATATGATTTATTAGGAATTGAATTGATTTCAGTTTTTAATATAAAAGTAGGTAAACTATGCAATGACAAAAAAATGGTATGAATATAGAAAAGTATAGTACTAGTGCACATAAATTGATGACAAAAAATAAAAGTAGAGATGCAGAGGAACTTGGCATTCAAATCTAGGCTGAACTTAATTAGTCATGAGCAAGGGTTCCTTGGAATAAGAAATCATGATTTTAATAATCTTTGAATAGGTATCTAAGGGTTATAGTTTGCAAGTGTTCTCTTGTCAAAATTAGCTTCAAAACTTCATCTATTGATGAATAATACCTCATTCCCTAATTTGATAAATGAATATGCTTGAGTACTTGATTTTGATGTTGATTCTTCAATCTTCTCCAAATCTACTTCACGTCTACCACCTGCAAACATGGAGGAAGAGAAAAGGTTATGTTGTATAGGGGCCTATCTAAGTCAAGATCCATTTTGGTGTTTCCATCTCCAGAACAACTATGATAATGTTGGATAAAGAGTGCTTACTATAGGTCTAGTAGAGGAAAATAGATTAAAAAAAATGATAAATCATAATTATTGCAACTAACCACCTAGATTTAATTTTCTTGATCATCTCATGCAAGGAGAAATTGATACCTGATTGAATGCCCTACAAGTGTTATTACTAAAAAAATAATGAACATGAAACATAAAATAGTATTACTGATAAACTTGATGATGCATTTCTAACATTTGAAAATCTTGATTGATGAAAATGATACTAATTCTACTATTGACCACTCTTTTAGGATGCTCTATTGATAGTCAAATTGCTTAGGTGATCTTTTCCATTATCCTTCGTAGCAGTTCATTTACATACCCTACAAGTTGATACAAAAGCATGACTATCACTATGATAGATATAATGAAGTGAGGGTAGTGCTAGATATGATGTTGAAATGTGGCATATCCTAAAGGGTTAAACAAGGGAGGAATATTATGGTTAATAGGGCTAAGACTACATAAATCCAATTGGGATTCCTCCTTTTCCTATTATTACATCCAATTTGTGTGGCTTTGTGCTAAGCACAATACTTTTAGCGAAAAAAGCTTAAAGTAGAATGGAATATTCCCCAAGTGAACGAGGACAATGGCTTATAAAATATAGTATGTCGGTATGCATTTGTAGACTTCTGATGTACGATCCATGTTTTGGTGGGTCAAGGTGGGCATGACTCACTTTTCCTTTTAGAAGGGACATGTGGAAGTGGGCGCCTTAATTAGGGCAATGGCTATCCAGCCTACATAATGCACCAACACGGATTTGCCAGATGCCCTCATGTTCATCAGTCTTTGTTGTTGTGCAACAACCCAAAGGAAAATGTGTAAGATTTGATTGCTCATGCAGAGATGTGATGGCCTAGAAAAAGGTACAGCTGGCGGCAATTGTAAGATATTATTTTTCATTAGAATTTGTATTTGAAAACTTGCAAAACTATTCCATTTACACCGACGTTCAATTTAAAAATATTTTATAAGAAAACAGTATATAATATACAATGTATCTAACCGGAAATAAAAGAATGTTAAAAATTAGTCTTTTATATTTATTACATATATAAAATATTGTAATATATTATATTATTTCATTTTATGTAATAATATATAATATATAATATATACTATTTATTATAATATAATAATAAAATATTATATATATATAGTAAAATTAAAATAAATACAAATATAATATGTAATATATTTATTATAACAAATAGTATATATTATATATTTTATTTATATTGTACTATATATTATATATTATTACATAATATATATACAGTATATTGAAATATAATATAATATTTTATATTTAATATCTGATTGAATATATAATAAATACTATATATTGTATATTAAATTATGTAGGCAATCATATTTAAATACTACACTAAGAATCTAGGTATAATATATAAGGCAACGTCTATCCAACCCCAGGAATGGCTATCCAGCCCCAGGAATGCACCCGGCATGGATGGGTGCCCTATCCATATTGCATGCCTCATCCATGTTACGGCCGGCTGGCAGTTCCTTGATTTTCTCGCCCTGCCGTCAGATTCTGTGCAAACTCTGGAGAGTTTAATTAAAAAGGTTATAGGTAGTTAAACCAAATAAAAGCAACACCATCCAGCCACTAGGTATATAAATATTAAAACTTTATATTATTAACTTAAACGCCGTTAACTTTATATTATTAATTTAAACTCCGTTCACATTTGTGATGGCGTTTAATTAAAAAAATTAAAACTTTTTAAATATAAAAATTTAACATTTAATTAAAAAGATAAAGATTATATTTCAGTTTTAATTTTTGTTAAAAATATATTATATTTATTTTATTTTTTTATGTAAAACTTTGAATATTTAATTATAATTTTAAAATTGTAAAAAGTACTTAAAATATTAATAAAATTTAAAATTTTATTTTAATGTAAAATATTTAGTATAAAAATATTTAAATTTTAAAATTTTATTTTAATGTAAAATATTTAGTATAAAAAATATTTAAATTTTCAAAAAATTGTTTCTATTAGATTAATTTAAATATTTAAATTTTGATATTTTAATATAAATTAATAATAAATTTTTTGATAAAAATAAATTTTGATTATGAATTTAAAAAATATCAAATCAATCAAAATTGTTTCTATTATCCAAAATACTAAATACATAAATTATAAAATATTATAATATAATATAGTGAGCAAAACTTATTATCCAAAATATAATGAATACAATTTGAAGAGCATGAATTATTGATTATATATTTTTCTTTTAAAAAAAATAATAATCAGTGCTGGTCACAAGTTCTAGTCTCCCCCCCGTCCCGTGGTACCGGAGGGCGTGTCGCGCCAGTGCCGCCGGTCACGTTAAAAAGTTTACCAGGCGCACTGCAGTTTATAGGGGGTCGTGCTACCCGATTCCTGCAGTCTAAAAAAATAAAAATAAAAAAAAATAAAATAATAATCAGTATTGAACTATTTAAGTTTAATTATTAGGGTTAGTGTTTAGGTTTAATTTGGGTTGAACTTCAATTAGGGTTAGAGTTATAGTTAGGGATATGGTTCAATTAAGATTGAATTTCAATAGGGGTAGGGTTAGGGTTAGGGTTCTACGATAAATCATAGGCTACAAGCCTTATAATACAACTAATGTAAATTATATACTTATTCATTCAATATAATTTCCTCATGTTTAGACAATATTCATTCTCCTCAATTATATTCAATATCATACACATGTCCTAGTGTTGTACATTCCTAGAAGATAAGCCAATGATATCATATTATTATGCAAATAAAAAATCCATTACAACAAACACACATTAATCAAATTTCTAAAATGAATTCAAACAAGTTGATATATATCAAGTTTCCTACATATACATTATGTAATAATATATATAAAAAATCATAGAAATATTATTTATGATATTTATAGAAATCAAAATCATAGTTGATATAAAATAAAATTTTAATAAGTGAAATTGGTAGAATTTCTAAAATTATAGAAAAGTAAAATAGAGTTTGTAATATTTATAAAATCTAAATCAAAATTCTAATAAGTGAAAAGTTAGATTTTCTAAAATTAAAAAAATT
Organism: Sequoia sempervirens; assembly: GCA_007258455.2. Taxonomy (NCBI): domain Eukaryota; kingdom Viridiplantae; phylum Streptophyta; class Pinopsida; order Cupressales; family Cupressaceae; genus Sequoia; species Sequoia sempervirens. Next base: position 343,337,532 of record VDFB02000003.1, on the reverse strand, counting down.
AAATATAAAATAAATATTTTAAATTTACTATTTCATATAAAAGTAACTTTCTAAATTAATATACTTAAAATTAAAAAATATTCAAGATATTTTTATAACGAAATATCATTTGATTTTTTTTTATATAGATTTATTTAAGTGATATTTTTCAATAAAAAATAAGAATGAAAATGAAATATTTTCAAAACATTTCAAAAATAAAAAAAATCATTCATATTCTCCAAATTTTAAGTTTACTTATATGGTTTGAGGTACAATTAGCATTTGTAAACGTTCAAATTATTACAATTAGGGTTTGCAAAAGTTTAATTATGCTTTGGGTTCAAGTTCAATGACAAATAGGCTTCAATTAGGATAATAATCATATAAGAATAATATTATTTTATATTAAAAATTTATTTTCCCTTATAATTATTTTTATAATATATTAATATATATTAATAATTATATCTTAATATAACAATAAAAATTTAATAACAAACTTAACTTATTATTAGGCTTAGTTAATATATAATTTAAAGTTTTTTTATTAATATAATAATCAAGTATTAACTATTATAGTGAGGATTAGGGTTAACTTATTATTATAAAATGGATTAGGATTTCCTTGGGGTAAGATTTAGAGTTGACATTAGGATTCAATTAGTATTATCCTTAGCTTTATAATATATTTAGAGCTCCACATAACTATATTAATTATATAATGTATTTTAAATTAGATATGATTTGATGGTAAACCTCTATTTTCTATGAGGAGTAAGACATTATGCAATAATATTATATATATATATATATATGAATTTAATATTTAAAAAAATTAAACAAACATTATAATTTATATTAAAAAAGTTTCAAATTTAAAGATTTATCTAAAATCAAAATTTAAAATTATAGATAAAAATTTATTTTTATCAAAATTTCTATTATTAATTTATATTAAAGATATCAAAATTTTAATATTAAAGAAATAATTGTCTTCATTAAATATTTATATTTTTATGTTAAAATTTATTAAATTTTATTAATATTTTAAGTATTTTTTACAATTTTAAAATTATAGTTAAATATTGAAAATTTTATAGAAAGAAATAAAAAATATATATTTAACAAAAATTAAAATTGAAATATAATTTTATCTTTTTAATTAAATGTTAAATTTTTATATTTAAAAAATTTTAATTTTTTTTATTAAACGCCATCACAAATAGCGGCGTTTAAATTAATAATATAAGTTTAAATATTTATATGGTCGCTGGATGGCATTGCTTTCATCTGGTTTAACTATCACCTTTTTAATGAAACTCTGCAGAGTTTGCACGGAATCTGAGGCGAGGCGAGAAAATCAAGGAACTGCCGTCCCGCCGTAGCATGGACGAGGCATGCAGCATGCATAGGGCAGCCATCCATGCCCGGGTGCATTCCTGGGGCTGGATAGCCGCTGCCATGAATGAAGGGGGGAAAATGTTTGTCAGAGTCGTGCTTCGGATTGACAAGCCAGCAATATAATAAGCCTCTCGCTCGTCAGCCCATATCACCAGTTTACAAAGCTGTGCATAGAGTCCAGGATCGAGGGTCAAGGGTTCGGGGTTGAGGTTCCAGGGTTCAAGACGTACGATTCAGCTTCTGGGTTCGAGGTTTTGATTTCTGCGTTACGGGTCTAGGGTTAAGATTTAGGATTCAGCTTCTGGGTTCAAGGTTTTGGATTCTGGGTTGAAGGTGTTGATAACTGATGCTAGACAGTCTGTTGTTTCTCAGTTCTACCGACTTTGAAACATGCACAATTTCTAGTTTCAGTATTGTAATAGTTTTGCATGCCGCATATTTAATCAGTCAGTTAAGACAATTAGTTTCATATTTGACAACTGTTAATAACTTGGCTTTCACTGCCAAATTAGACGCATAGAGTAGTGTATGTATTTTGCATGGATAGATCTTTTAGTTGTAGCTGAGTTCTTCAAGCTGTTTATAGACACTGCATTCTACGCAGTAGTGTAATTCTTTTTTATATAAGCATCAATAAAGATACAATTCAATAGTCTGAAAAATACAGAACTGTGCATGATTCGTATGCTTTGTTAATTGTTCTGCTTTCTTTTTCTGCTGTTATCTTTTATAACCTTCTGATCAGGAATAAGGCTCTATTTTAGATTCTACAGAAGGTCCAAGCTTCGGGGATTAGGGTCAGGGTCAGGTTCTGGATCGAGGGTCAAGGATGCAAGAGTTTTAAGGTTCAAGGTCCAAGATTTAGGATTTAGCTTCTGGATTCAAGGTTGAGGATTCAGGGTTCAATATAGGGCAAGGGTTTGGGTTTCTTCACTCATTTTGCTGTGTTCCAACATTTCAAACATTTCCTTTCTCAATGGAGGGATCGGAGGAGGAATCGGACAGATCGGTGGAGGGATCGGAGCGATCGGACGAGGAATCGGTGGACCTGGGCTACAGCCCCGAAGATTTGTCTAGTGAAGAAATGACGATGGGCAGATTCAAACAATGGGTGGCCGAGCATGGAAAGACTTACAATGACGACCATGAGAAGCACATTAGATTTGAGATTTTCAAGGACAATTTGCATTACATTCATAACCGCAACGAACAAGATCTGCCGTACAAGTTGGGCCTCAACGACTTTGCAGACCTTAGATGTGACGAATTGAAAGGCACTTGCAATTGTTTGGGAGGTCCCCATCCAAAGAAAGAAGTGAAGACCAGTAGCAATTCCTTGCGAAGGGAATTAACTTCCCATGTTTCGAATATTGGTAATTTTAGTGGACTACATCTCCCTGTTGGTGCTGTGGAGTCCAATTCCACCATGTCATTTGCGCATGTTTTTTCCTCACATGGGTCTGGCCAGGAAGGGCGTGAAAAAACAGAGCTTCTGAATTTGAACCTGCCCGCTTGCCCCGGGGACATGTCGGCCTTCATGCTATGGAAGACGGATCATCTGTCTGCTGCCTGGGCCCTCGCTAACCTCACTGCAGGGGAATTCGTGGGAATAGAGCGCAACTGCTGTTCAGAAGAAATCCGGGCGGCGCACAAGAAACTGGCCTTAAAACTCCATCCAGATAAGCACAAGGGAGATGAAGCTGCGACGGCAAGGTTTCAGGAGCTGCAGCGTGCCTACGAAGTGCTGTCTGATCTGCGAGAGCGTTCCTGGTACGATTCCCACCGGTCTCAAATTCTTTTCTGCTCATCATCCTTGAAACCCTCGAGCGGCGGAACCAGCATCCGTGCTGCTGACGGCGGCCGCTGGAAACCCAATCCTTTGTCGACGGTGAAGGAGAATTTTATAGTTTATGAAGATAATTTTCAGAAAGCAGAGGAGGCCTTGTATGAAGAATGTATTCGAGTCTCTCGAAGGCCACCGTGGCATGCAAATATGTCTGCGGAAGAACTTGATGTTAAAGAAAGGCAGTCAATTTTAAATTGGCGCAGGAGCCTTGCCAGGCTGGAGAATGCGGATGATGTCACTCTTAATTTCATTGTTGCTCTCGAAATAGTTTATGGCAGGCAGGCTTTGGAAGCCGCAGTAGAGAGCCTCAGGGGCGAGTCAAATGAAAACTGGATGGAAGGCTGGGATAGAGAAATGCCATATAATGGTAGTGTTGGAAGGTTTGCTGGGTTGGAAGTTTTGAAGCTTATTTTGAGCCTGTGTTTGTCAGAGGGTTTCGATACCTTCCCCTCGCTGCTGTGCGTTGATGGCTGCAGTATGTTTGACAGAATGGCAGAATTTGCTGTTTCAGTGCTTGAGGTTGGAGGTGGTGTGTTTGAGGATGTGGTGAGCACTGCGGAGTTCAAGTATTATGTTGCGGAGACAGGGACCGTGGTGTCCCAGCTTTTGGGAATTGCTACAGAAATGGTGAGACCTGGCATCGTTGCGAGAGAATTTAAAGGAAATGCTACATCTGCAGTTGGAGGATTCAGAGTAGAAGATGGAATTCTTATGGTAGTCTATGGGATTCTTTAAACATATCTATTACGAGTGGGGAATATAAATATCAAGGTTTTTTCTAATGCTCTGGAAGTTGTTTTCTATGGAAGTTTAATTGAATTTCAAGACCATGTTTTGTGCTATGAAACTGGATATATTACTTTTGCTCCAATTTGATATTTTATTTTCTTGTTTCCACAGGTCATTTGGCCACATAGTGGACATTTTCTTCCAACTGAACAAAATTTCACAGAGCTACTTAATTTTCTGGAGCAAAATGGGATTGACCTTTCTAATGTTGAGGTGTGTATTTTCTTTGATGAAATATAACTCTATGTGAGTTTATCTTTTATCCGTTCAATATATACTTACATTCAAACTTTTTGTAACAGTGTGTTTGATATTTAATTATTTGTTCTGTTGTTTGCAATTTAACATTGTCAGAGTTTTCATTTCCAATTTTTTTTAATATCAGAAATTTAAAGTTTGAAGCAGAAGATGAGAGTTTTAGAAGCAAATACTGAGAATTTTTTGGTTTCTTTATACAAAGCTGCATATTTAGTTTTCATTTCCATTTTTTTTAATATCAGAAATTTAAAGTTTGAAGCAGAAGATGAGAGTTTTAGAAGCAAATACTGATAGAATTTTTTGGTTTCTTTATACAAAGCTCCATACTTTAGCTAAATGCATATGGAATTCCTTTCTTATAAATGTTTTGGCTTAAATTTTTCTGGATGTTGTTCTTTCTTATGTGTCTTATTATATTGTACAAGGACGCATTAGACGGTATGAGTTTTCCATAGTCTGAAATTTTATACTATTTTCTGGATTAAATTGTGTATGTTTTTTTCTCTTCCTAATGAGTGATCCAGCATTTGGAAGAAGAAAAACATAAACAGTTTAATTGAAAGCTTGGATAAAGAGATGATTTTTTACTATGTTGCTCTTACTCCAAAATCACAGACAAAGAAAATATTCCCGTAAAATTCTGCATATCGAACTAAACTAGAAAAATGCATTAACCTGTATCTATGTTGGGTTTGCAGTGCTGGGAATCAATAAGTGCTTTAACTTCGAACTGCTTTGGCAACTGAGCCTGTACGCAATGTTGGCGGGAATATAGAAAGATGTATAAAAACAAATTCCTCGTGCAAAGATGGAGGTAATAAGCAGCTGCAATACGCCTCCTTTGCACGAAAACAGAAAGTAGAAACTGTTTATAAATTTCTGGAATATTGAAAACGAATTTTTTTCTATACAGACTGGTGGTTATGAATCATACCTCCATAACCACACTGAAAGAAGGAAAATCTTATATTTCCAACTTTTCACTGCATTAAACAAGGAAAGTATTTTGCAGGTATTTTGCAGGCTTCCTTCAAAAAATTACATTAAAAAAAGAACAGGCAATACTAAAACTGAAGGACACTAACCCAAAAATAATGAAGCCCAGCAAAAATAAAACTGTAGATACTGAGGAAAATATAAATTAAAAATTAAAAGAAAAATTATTTCAAGAAAAACTTAGCATATTCCACTTCCTCGGCTTGTGGAGGTGACGGACTAGCTAGATGCTAGAGAAAACGTACTTTCACAAGGCTGCGTGATGGTGAACTTTCAGGGCTAGAAATAGGAGGTCTTCATATTAATTCTGAAAACGGTTATGCAAGAAGCAGTTTTCAATTTTCAGGGCTAGAAATAGTTATTGTTTCAAAAATTATTTAAATATTTAGAACATGGTCTGTCCCCCCACAAAAAATAATGTCGATGATATTTGACAAAAATGATTTTGAAAATTATAAAAGTTAAAAATGAAGCAGTTTACTTTAGAAAAATTAAAATACAATGAATCAATAGAAAATTATCAATAATATGTTTTATGTTTTATGTTTTAATTGTCTACTAAAAATTAAAATACAATGAATCAATAGAAAATTATCAATAATACGTTTTATGTTTTTTGTTTTAAGTGTCCACTAAAAACTAGGTAAAAAGGTGTTGGGAAGTTGTCTCGGCAAAGTGAACAAAAATCATTGAAGAAAATAAGTTTTTATTATTGATTTCAAATTAAAAAATTAACAATTTTTAATTTTAACTTTCAAACATTAAAAATGCCTTAAAAAATTGTGATAAAATAGTTTATGTTCATTTGACTTATCGCTTAAAATTTTTTAGCCAATAAAATTGAAGATAAATAATTTTGGAAATTTAAAAATCTTGCATTTGACATTAATAAAATAAAAATATAATGTACATAAAATAATGATAAATTTATAATAAATTTTGATTGGTTGAAAGTAAGTCATTTAATCGGAACTAATAAGCATAATATCTTAGGAGAATTTTTTCATATTGAATATCAAATTTTAGAGTGGATGGCAATTAAATGACTAAATTTTCCTATAAATAATAGATGACTTGTATAGTGATTCAACATCTCAATTTCCTATCAATATATAAATTTTAATCAAAGATGTTGAAATGGAGGGAGCACATAAAATTAAAAAAAAAATCAAATATGGGCAAATTGGACACTTCTAAAGAAAATCAAATCTAGGGGGTAGAAATATCAAAAATAGGCAAACAACAACATATAGCCAGTAAAAATTCCTCGATGAGACGATATTAACATTAGAGGCTTCTAAATTTGCTTGCAACACCTAGAGACAATTTTTAAAGAAGACCTATCCATGAATACATCAATTTTATGCCCTATGCCTACCCTTTTTTAAGGGAATCCCTAATCATAACTAATAACAGAACATTACACATTCAAAATGCAGGAACAACTTCAAACTAACCATATGTTGGAAGTTGTCTGTAGGTGCACTCTTGCACTTGCATTTATGTACTTTCACGCATGTAAACTGCATTGTGGTTAGGATACTATAAGGGAGATGGGCCTATAGTGGGCCACCCTAACTTTGTGCTTCTCAAAATCCTATATGAAAATTTTCAAATCACTCCCAAATTTGTACAACATCTTATTTTGCAAGTCCCTTGCTTATAAAAGTTGGTTTTGAGGTCACAACATAAAGTATGACGCCACATCAGCATGCTTTTTGTCAAGGTATCCAAAAAAAAAATGGGACCGATAGTGGGTAACTAAGTCATGTGTTATTGGTGTGCTGATGTGGCATCACATGATTTGTCAATTTGTGTACTTTATGGATAAAAATGTTTTACAATTGAATATTAACTGTAAGTTTATTGGATATTAAGCTTATCTACTATGGAGCCCACTCACTACTTCTATACCCAACATTGGACCCCTACCCACTATGGGCCCCTTTCCCATAGATTGCATGTGGTTGAAAATGCTCTTGGGAGTCTATAGACTGTATGTGGTCTCGTGTTGAAAAATAATATCATATCAAATCAAATCATTTTTGTTGGCGTCATGGTAGCAATTTTTGTACATACATAAACCACAAGAGGGTTTCAAAGATGTGATTTATTTCTAAGCAAACATTCTAAATCATGCAGAGTTTCCTTCGTATCAAATTTTCAATTAAGTGTCACCTAAGCTTGGTAGAGGGGAGAGAATTCGAGGGAGGAGGGCAAGGTGACATCGACTAACTCTGATAAATTGAGCATTTTATGTATAAAAATTTGATTGAAAAAAGACGTGGTATTTTCTAATCTGAAAGATTTTTGCTATTGTATTTTGTTCTCAAGAAATGATGGATTTGATTGCCAAACGATTTCCTTTATTATATTGTTCTGTTATTTATTTATTTATATACAGGTCACAAAATCTAAACTAGGAAGCAAAAACCCAAAACCCTGAGACATCACATTTATTAACAAATCACAAAATAAAAAAATTATGAAATACGTAGCAAAAAACCCTAAATCCTAAGTCTTCAACATTCTGCAAATGTATTTCAATTCCAATCACAAAATCCAACTAAACCCACTCTTACCTGCAACATCGTGAGCAAAATGGCACTTGTCGCCAAAGAGGCAATGCCTAGTAGTCTCCCATTTGTTGCAAATCCTGGTCTTCCAATACATGGGCCTCTGAAACACCCCATTTGCACTTCCACCATTGCTATTTCCCTCATTCCCAGCACCATTGCTGTTGGTGGGCCCCAGGCTAATGGCCACGCTCTCTCTGGACCTCCCCTGATCATCATGAAGAAAATTACAGTTGCCCCCATATGGGCAACCATCTTGCGTATAATACTTCTTACAGAACCTCGTCTTGTAAAACCTGTGCGACGAAGAAGAGCCACTTCCGGCTCCGTCACCGCCGCCGTTGCCAAGAACGGTGGCAGACGGGCACTCCGGCTCCTCCTGCTGGGCAACAATTTCTTGCCATTTGGGGGGCAGCTTGCGCAACTCCTCCATCCCATGGGAAAAGTTGCAGTTGTTGAGATAAGGGCAGATGCCTGCCCTGAACTTGCAGCACAACTTTGTCTTGAAGAACATTTTCCTGAAGCTCGGCTTGCCATTGCTGTTGCTCTTGCCGCCACCGCCAGAAGAGGCGCTCGAAGCCTCTAGCGGGGGAGGCATTCCAGAGCTCGCGCCCTACCCTATCATCTCCGAGTTCGTTGACGCCCCTCTGCCCGCTGTTGACGGCTCCAAGGCATCGAAGGCCGTTGCCATTGCAGTTTTTGTTTTCTTCAAAGGCGGTTCTCCTGCTTGCTTGTAATCAGTGTCGTCCATTCTTGATAGCCGTCATCAAAATCGTCATCGTTTGCAAGCACACTCCATACTGTAGAATCTCAAACAAAGCCTTATTCGGGATCTGACACATTACGAAAGATAACAGCAGAAAAAGAAAGCAAAACAATTAACTTAGAAAAACAGAGCATACACTAACGCAGTTCTATATTTTTGCAAATTGAATAATTGTCTCTTTATTCTTGTTTTTATGAGACATGAATTCAACTAATACATAGTTCGCAGAAATAAAAAAGACTGAAGATCTATCCATGCATTTTATATGCATTAATACTCTCTCCATTGGATTTGAAGGTGAAAGTCAAGTATATTAATTGTTATCAAAGCTAAAAACTAACTAACTAAGACTGTTCTAAACAAAGAAATCAGCATGGGACAAAAGCCAACATGAATGCAATCTAAAGGAAACTAACAAAGGAAATCTATGCAAGACTTTCAGTAGTGGTAGAACTGGATGTTCAACTGAAACTCCAGCATCAGTGATCAACCCATATAAAGACTTTAAGCTTAACTTCCCCTAAGATCTACCAAGAAAAAGAAAGCAGATACGAAACGTCCCCAATACTCAGAACCAAGTCAACAATACCGAAATTGGAGTATGCAGCATATAACATCCAGAAAAAAGACCGAAGAAATGAACATTAAAAACCAATAAAACTAACAAATCTAAATGCATTTCACTTTCTGTACCTATCATTTTTTGGGGATGAAAGACATTCATAACCTCCTTCTTAGGAATGTAAGACGGTGTCATACCACCTTTCCATGATTGGTTTCTCCTCTGATCACCCATTTCTCCAAGTCAAATAAAAAGCCAGGATTCCTGAATGAAACAATATAAATTACGATATGGGAAAAACCAAAAACATAAATTCATTCAATCCTAAATTGATTAATATTCAATTAAGTTACCTACTTGAACAAATATATAATCCAAACTGTAGGAATTTTAGTCCAAAACACCTAAAAACAACAAAATGGTCGTCTATTATAATAATTTGAACAAAAAATCATTCAAAAGCCATTGCAAAGTGCCTTCCCAACGGTTTGAAATTTTAAAACGCTCCAAGAAACATAAATAAAATTGCCATCGCTAATTTGTTAAATTTAGCTGTCCGAACTAAAACTATATATATCGGTGCTTTTTTCCTAAGTTGCCGGTTTGGGTTCGGGTTTAGATGCGGGTTCGGGTTCGCCAGTTCGACAATTTTTTTTTCCTAGTGTACGGGTACGGGTACAACCGTACTATATATATATATTATAAATTTATAAACATAATGATAATGCCATAGACTCATAAGCATGCTCAAAATTATAATCATATGATCATAATGCCATAATGTCATAGAATATTGAAACAATGAAATATGCCATATGGTAATACCTCATATAATTTGTAATCATATTCATAATTTGCAAAAATGTAAATAGTAAATTACTAAATAGTAAATACTCAAGTCTTAAAATGTCATTACACATTGAAAATTCAAATTACAATCAAGACAATATTTAATTCAGTATTACTATTCTTCAAATTCGTCATGCTCATCATCCTCAATTGCTTCAATTTCATTTGAAACACTATCAATTGGATTGCCACTCCCACTAGGTGCATTAGTTGCCTCATTGTCATCTATAGAAGCCAAGGTAAGTTGTGCAATTGTAGCATCTAAATCAGCACACTCAAGGGTGAGATCCCAATTCTTTGACACACCCTCATTGTATTAAGGTTTCTTATGTGATAAGAGATGAAGGTTGGAGTGTACATAGACCAAATCCTCTGCTTTTTTTGCACCCAAACGATTGTTTTTGACCGAGTGGATGAAGGAGTATGTACTCCAATTCTGCTCAGCTGAAGAGGAACTTGCAACCTGTTGATTATGCACACAACATTTGGTAATTATTATTATCATTTAATTTTACTTTCCAATAATAATCATAATGTATAGCCTAATAGAATCAAATGAAAAACGAAATAAATAAATAAATAAAAAGATACATACTTGGGAGAGTATTTTAATTGCAAGAGCTTGCAAGTAAATGGAGCCTTGACCATTTAGATACCACAAATCATCAACATTTTTCCTATATTTGTCTAGATGAGCAGAAACATCATGATTTTTTTCAGATATGAATTGGCTAAACTCGCTCATGACAATGCTTTGGATTTCTTCATCTACAAATATCTTTCTAAATGCAGCCTTATAGCCAGCAGCAACCTCTAAATCCCTATATGGTGCCACCCTCCTCGGCAATGAAAGTATCTCTTTGCTATAATACTTTGGTGACAAAGCAAATGCTAAGAGATGTAAAGGGGTGGTCATCTTGTTCCAACGGTCAACAATAATAGTTTGCACAGTTTTGAAAAATGTTTCCGTTGGGTCATGTTCCTTGGCATCTATTATTGCTCTTATTTTCTCCACCATGGAATCCATGCCATCATAAATTTCACCCAAACATGGGCGATCAGTATCAGCATACCTAATCATGCTCATAATAGGCTCGGTGAAATTTAAAACATATTCAACACGAGCCCACCACTCATCATCTAAGATCATTGCTTTCATTTTTTGGGCTCTTTTTGTGCTTGATTGCTTCCATACACTCCACAAACTGTTGTTGACCATAGAACCCAAGGCTTGTCACACCTTCAGAAGTCATCTTAAGAGAATTGTGTGAGATGCAAATCGAGTTTCAAAAACCTAACATTGTAAGAAAATGCATGTCACAAATCAGAAATGAAAAAAAAAAAAAAAAAATTATACTAAAAAATCAAATTTAAATTACCTTTAGCAACTCCAACTTGGAGAAGGTCCTAAAGATGGCTTGTGACATATGATGATTAGTCACAAACATTTGGATATCCTCACCCTCTGCGTAGATTTTCTTGAGCCACTCAATTTGTGTACCAATCTTTTGCATTATCAAATTGAGTGAGTGGACTACACATGGTGTCCAAAAAATGTGACCATATCTAGCCTCCACTATAGCCCCAGCTTCCCTAAAGTTTTTAGCATTATCCATTATGACTTGGACAACATTTTCAAGCCCCACCATTTCAATGGATTCTATGAGGATATTGGCAATAAAAATTGCATCTTTTATTTTCCCTTCACAATCATCTGCCTTCAAAAACATTGCCCCTTTAGGGGACACTGCTATAACATTGATCAATGGTCTATTTTTGCAATCCTTCCATCCATCAGAAATGATGGACACACCTATTGCAACCCATGTATCCTTGATTACTCTCAATGCTACCTCTACTGAAGATTTCTCCTTCGCTAATAAGGTGGTCCGCACCTTTTCATACCCAAGACTAACATAATCAGGAGTTGTCTTAGAACTGATTTTCACCATTTCCCACCAATAAGGTGATCTAACAAGGTTGAAAGGAAGCCCATTGCCATAAATGCAAGGTGCAATGCTCTCATCTGCCAACTCCCTTGCTTCATTTTTGAAGGCTCTATCCAATGGGCCTCTTTTTCTTGTCATCGACATATTTTCTCCTTCAGAAGATTGTGCCATTTCCATGAAAGGATGTGGGCCAGCCGGTTCTGATAAGCCACTAAGTCTTTGTGAGCTTTTACTTTTATTTTTACCTTTCTTCATAACAGGATGGTCTGTAGGCGTAGCCTTTGGTGTTTTGAATGCCTTGTCAACATCCTCTTGTTCTTTAATATAACCCATTATTTGATCCTTTGTCAACCCTTTTTTATTTGGCCCAAGGCAAGGTTTTATTCCTTGATTACCAATAGCACATAAATGAGCTTTCACTCGAAAGTATGAGATCCTATATGTAGTTCCACATTGGCTGCAACACCAAACATAACCCCCACCATCGAGAAGTTGTTGAATCATTGTAGTATGTCGCCAAAGAGGTGAGCTTGGATCATATTTAAATTGACTCTTTGCACCTATTCCAACTGAAGTAGAACTATCAACCATTTTGTATGAAGGTGTGAACCTAAAATAATTAAAAAAAAGTAATTACTTTTAGAAAAAATGGGCATTATAACCCCTTATTTTGCATAAAATGTTCTTAAAAAATTTCAAACCTTACTAGAAAAAAAAAATAAAATCTTCAAAAATATTCAAAAAAATTATTGAAAACTAAAAAAAAGGATAGATACACTCACCTTTGATTGCTTGATCTTCTTAGTTCACCTATTCCTCTCTTGTTTTTATCAGTTGAACTCCTTCATAGCTCTTATGATCTCACCTTCGAGAAAACTTACAAAATTCAACTATTTTAGCTTAGAGGCAAAAAAATGGTGTTTTTGCTCTTTTGAGTTTGCAAAATGAACCTCATTTGGACGGCCAAGTCAATATAAGGATATATGGGCACTTTTTAGGGTTTTATTTTTGTTTTTAAGTTGATTTTTTTCCTTTTTATAGGCTAGACAGCGTGGGTCCTCTTGGGTCCTTTTGGGTTCTCCTTGAGTTTGGCTAGGGTTCTCCATTTTCCACCCAGGTTCTCTGTGGGTCCTTCAGTGAAGGACCCATAGAGAACCCGGGAAGGACCCATAGAGAACTCGGGTGGAAAATGGAGAACCTAGGTGAACCCAGAGAAGAACTGAACCCAAACCAGAACCCACACATATTCTGGCTGGTTCGGGGTGCTAAAATGAAGGACCCGATAACAGAGCTTTTTTTTGCATGAATTTAGAGCTGTCAAAACACAGATTAGTTTGCTAAATTTACCTGTCAGAGATGCACATTGACATGGTAAATTTAGGAATTGGTTAGCATTGGATGATGGATAAACACTGGTCGTTTAGTAGTGGGGATCATAAATATTTCATAACGAGTATATCATACGCTTGTTGCCTTGCTTAGTAAATATCTGAAAAGTTAGAAATAGAATCTTGAAAATTTTTGCGTCAATATATGCATTAAAGTTTACACACTCTATGTTGCATGTCAAAATTGGAGAGCATTGAGTAGATATGCTCTATATATAGTTTAAAGATATTTATATTAGATGAAATAGAGAGAGAAGTCTTTATGTGACAGTTGCATTAAAGTGTTTTTATGTAAGAGATGTTTAGGAAGTGTGATTAAATAAAGTTTGTGTTTCTAACATTTTTTTATAAATTTTATTTCATCACAGAACCATTAGATGATGGGGTTTCTTATAGCAAATAGGCTTATTAGCTACTTATGCCGGGGTTTCTTATAGCAAATAGGCTTATGAGCTACTTATGCATAAATAGAGAACACTTAACATCAATATTTTATTTTACTCTCTCTTATTTGAGTTTGGTATTTTTATTTTTTTCATCACAGTCATTCTCAATTTGGTGTATAAACTCATTGAAAGCATAAAATGCTTCATACATGTTATGTAGAAAGTGGACTCATACCGTTCAAGTAATTTCATCAATGAATGTCTTGAAATATTGATATTTCTTAATGGAAACTATCTTGATTGGTCCACAAACACCCAAAATGAACTAACTCCAACTTTTTGAAGACTCTTTAGGTTTTCACAACTTTTTTGTCTATGTTGTTTCCTATAACAAAAGCTTCGTCTAGACACACTTCTCTATATTTATGGGTGGAATGCCATAACTATATTCCATTAATCAAACTCTTCCTTCAATGTCTTGAGGTTGATATGGCCAAGCCTTTTATGCTACATAACACTTGAAGCTAAGGCTTTAGAGGTGTTTATCCTTAAATAAAATAGTCACTATTCCATATATCCATCATATACCTATTTTTCTATACTATCAAATACTTTATAAGTTCCTTGTTAAAAAATAACCTTCATATTTTTGTTGACTAAGATAAGATTATTTTTAGTCCTAGAACAAGTAAAGCCCTTTCAATATATGTTTCATCTTGTGCTAGAACATTGAGAGCATCTCAACCAAATCCTTCAACATGTAGTTTTCAATCATCTTCATAGTGTAATAGTGTAATAGTGCCTATTTATTTGTTATATTTCTCAAGATTTCAATAAATTACCAACCATGTGATGAGTAGCACCTCAATCGATGATCTAGGCATCATTATTTTTTACATATAATTGAAAGAACTTTCTAAAAAAAGGTCAATGAGTTTCATCATCATCTTCAATATAAAATCCAACCATCATACTTCCTTGTTTACTTTTGTTCATAGATTTCTTCTTCTTCAATCATTTGCACTCAAAATGACCAAGATGATTGCAATAATAACAAACCTTTCCTTTAATTTTCTCATAATTGCTTACATAATAGCATGCATTTTTTATTGGCCCTCCTTATCTTTGGACTTAGAGGAAAAAAAATTATTGGTTCAACTTCATCATGTGTCTACTATTTTTTTTTTCATGTTGCAATAGTAGACGCTCCTAATCATTGAATTTCAATGTTTCCAAATTTTCACTCGACATGAGTGTAGCCTTGAAATTATCAAAGGATTTTGTAAACTATTAAGAGTTGTGGAGGTGAGGTCTTTATCAATGATAGTTTCACCTGAAATAATGAGACTATTTAAAAGATCATTTTATCTTTAAAATATTCTTATTTACCGATTTATTCATATACTTGATTTTGAATGTCAACAAATATTGATATTTCCTATTGGAAACTATCTTTATTAATCCAAAAAAAGCCAACTCCAACTTTTTGGAAACTCTCTAGGTTTTTCCAATTCTTTTGTCTATGTTGTTTCCCATAATACATGGTTCATAGACACTCTTCTTTATAATTATGAGTGGAATACCATATACTATATTGTCTCAATTAAAAATTTCATTTAATGTCTTAGGTTGATATAATCAAATCTTTCATGTTACAACTACATAAATTTGAATTAACACTTGAAGCTAAGGCTTTAGATGATCCAATACTTAAATAAAATGGTGACCCTTTCATATATCCATCATATACCTCTTTTTTTCCTTATAATTAAACAACTTATAAGTTCCTTCTTAAAAAATAACTTCATGTTTTTACTGACAAAGAAAATAATTTTTCTTTAGCTCTATTATTATTAGGTTGCCCCCTTAAAGTGACATATTTTATAAGTATTTGCAACACATTCCTATTATATTCTCTAAATGAATTTTTATTTTAAGAAAAATCATATGAATCAAAATAAAACATTTAATTCAATAATTTTATTCAAATAAATAAAATAGTATTTAAATCGTAAAAAGGAGACTGATTCTTCATGTTTGTAGGTGTATTTTTGGGTCTTGGGAGGATGAATTTGATGCACAAGAATTGAAGAAAATGATATTAGGAGCATGGGTGCTCTCTTCTCTTCACGACCATGTGTCCTAGCTGCAAATTTATCTATTTCATGTAAAAGGGTTGTCTATTGATTCTCTTGAGCAATCTATGCAAATAGCTTGTGTGGCTCAAGATGATTAAGAAGAATGTTGTGACCATATGTTCATGTAAATACAAAGATCTGATGGTTAAAAAGAATTTAATGAGAAGGAGACTATGGTTGTTGCGGATTGAGGAAATCAAAGCTGAATTAAATCTTAATGTATGGGTGAACTTTTTAATTTTATTGTAGACCTAATCCCAATGAAGAACTTTTTGGCTATAGGGGTTGCTATGTATAGAATGAAAGGGATTTCTTCAATAATTTTTTCAGAGTCTATATCCAATCCAATGTTGATATACAACACAAATCTATAGTCATAACTATTATTTGTCTTAACCAAATTTTCCACTACACTAGTTACTACTGGAGGAGTACCTCCAAAGTAACTCTTATTTCAAATAATTACAATTAATTTGATACCCTTCAATATCCTGCTCATAATTAAATTAATGATCATATTCATAATCTGAAATTAAAAAAATGTCATTCTAATTGTGCTATTTTTAAATATGGTAGGGTGATATAGCAATTACATGATGTCATCTCTATATTTAAGTTGTTTAATATTATACTAGAACACAAAAGGTTATTTGTCATACTTCGATATCTTGCAAAATTCTTTTCCACTTTAAGGCATGAAAATCCATTTCCATCTTATAAGGAAAAACAAAACAATCCTTGCATCACAACTTACCAACAAGATCTTAGGGATTCTAAACTAATGCTTCATGGCATTTTAAATTGTTCTTTTGATAAATCAATTTCATCAAATCAGTTGTGAGAGGAACATTTGAGGTCTTTGAAAATGAAATAGTTCAATTGTGATTCCCCAAGAGGTTATAAATATGCCTACCACCATATTTTGATTAAATTGAGAGACTTATGTTGTTTTTATCTACAAAATATTGGCTTCGTTTAATATAGATTCTCCTCCTTACTTCAAAATGTGTAGTTAACAAAGAATTGTTGCTCATAAAATACCTTTCAACAAGACTGTTTCTTCCTAACTATTTGGCTATTATAACACAAAATTTAATAAACAAATTTTAAAACTAAATTGTAATGCTCATAAAGAATAGCTTGTACTATGACATCATTATACAATTAGCTAAGTCAACAAACTCTATGGACACAGGGTATACATTCATTACAAAAACTATATGAAAAATAGTGGGTAGATTTGATTCCAAAAGGATATCTTGTCCCACAAAAGTAGATATTAAAATTTGAACATCTGATTTACACCTCTTGCCCCTCAAAAACTAAAGGGAAAACATACAAGTCTAAATAAGATTGTTGGAGGTAACAAACATTTTTTTATTTTATTGGATTGAGAATAAAGATTTACAGCAACAATGGATTACACCATATTGAATAGCAGCAGCAAAAAGTGTTGAATTATAGCATACAACAACAAAAAGTGCTAAGTAACACCATACAAAAAAACAACAGCAAAAAGTGCTCAGTTATAGCATCGCAGCAACAGGACTTGCTGGGTTACAACATATAGACTAGAATAGCAACAAAGACTAAAAACATTATAAATAAATGTGTTTCTTCATGAAGAAAAAATGTGATGTAGTATTTGTAAGAGCGTTAGATAATCATAAAATTCTATTTAGATATTCAATTCAACAACTTTTAAATTTTTTTTTGATGCAAACAAGTTGCTTCTTCTATGTACAAAATAAATTTTTGATAAACACTTTAATTTATAAAATATTTAGCCGATAGGCTATATTTAGTGTGAGATTTTAAGCCTGGAAGTTGTCTCACACCGCGAAACCTGTCTGTCGTTCAGGAAGCCTCGCCAGAAAATAGGACTTTGATGCAGGGAAGTGCCTCACCAAATACTTTCCCGTGGGCATCCAAATAAGCGACGGAGGGGGTGGCATCGTGTTGTTCGCGGTTGAGAATCAACCACCTGATTTAGAATATGGATGCCCAACAACAGACAAGTGCTATTCGTTGTATATCTGTTTAGTTTGAAATTTTTTAGCCGATAGTTTAGCCGATGCGGTAGCTTTCACCCGTGGATTTGTCTCATGTCATCATACAACTTTTGAATTGTCGTTAAACTGCGTGGTTTTCAGTGACTGAGTTTTTAGCAAACAGTTTTAAGAGGATTTTCATTTCTCTGAGACATGGCGATGACATAGACGTGTGCAAACCAAAGAGGGTTTTGAAGTGGCGACGTGACAACGTGGAAGGTTTTCCTGACCCAGGAAATAAAGATACAGTTCTATTCATGCTATTTCGTCTGTTGCTTCCTCTCTGCGCTTTGTTGGGGCTTCCATTGCTTCTACAGTTTTTGCGTCTGAGGATGACTGCTATAGAGCACAGGTGGGTGCTTTGTTTTTGTTTATCCTCTGTTGGGTTGTTCATGTACTGTAATTTTTTTGCAAGAAAACTTGAAACGTGGGGTTTGAAAATTTAATCTGTAAGTTCATAATCCACAAGAAAATTGTTGAAAAATGTTATTTTTGATTCTTGATTTCCCACCGGGATGAGTAAATATCACCTGGGATTTTGGCATCTCATGAACTACTTTTGGGTTTGGTCTCCCATACCTTCAGGTACTTTGAGCACAAAAAAAATGTAAGGGTTGTTTTTTGGATGGCCAAACCACACACTAAGTTAAGCTACCTTCAGAAAGGAAATTAGTAATGTGTTTTAAGTGTAAGTTTGGTGCCTAAGATAGGATTTACATCCCAACTTCATTAGTATTTAAGACTTTGGGAACACATTGGGCAAATAGAACTTTGCTCTCTGCTCCTGTTTTACTCTATTTTGATGACAATCTATCAGGTGGTTGGAGTTGCATGCCGCTCAAACTTTTAACGTACACATTGGGCTCCAATTTCAGCTTTAGCAAGAAAGTGGTAAGTGACTTAATAACCTCCAACTGAAAAGATTCCTCAGTTGCAGTCTGAATTTTGTTGGCTTGAGAGCTGAGCTTTTCCAGAAAATGAGGTGTGATAGCTGGGAGTTTATTCTAGTTGAAGAATGAGGAAATTTGAAACTTTCAGAGAATTTCTCCTATTGAAATTATGATGCTACTTGGCCAAATTTTGTCATCTCTGACTCTAAGTGAAGGACAGAGAATTGAAAACTCCTATAATTTGAAGGACTGAGAATTGAAAACTCCTGTAATTTATGCTCTTTTGCTTCCCAAACCCTGTTAATGTATGGTAAAATTCCTCAAAATAGGTTTAACACTTTTGAAAAGAGGTCAAGATTATGTATATTAGGAAATTTGGTTATATTCCATTCAAAACTTTTAAAATTCACACAAATTTCTTGGCAAAGAAAAGTAAAATCCATGTGAATTTCACCAATTTTTTTTGCAAAATAACAAAATATTTATGAAATTTTCATCAAAAAAAAAATTCACGCAAAAGCAAAAGGCAGGAAACCTACCCAAAAGCAAAATTTGTGCATATTTCACAAAAATTTCCCAACTTAACAGCAAAAGATAATTTGACTTTTTCATTTCTTGTGTTGGACTTTGTACATCAGCTACAGGTGAGAGACGGGATTTTAGCTTTTCTATTAATGATTTTCTTTTCTCCAGCAATCCACGAAGAAAGATTTTGTGATGCTAGAATTATTTACCTCTTACCTTTTCTATTATCTCTATTCTTTTTACAACAAATCTACTACTCCTCACCATACCGTTTATGCTTATAGGAAGGGTAGACCATATTTTCTAACACATAGTAATGGGATTGAGAAAAAGCCTCACCAACATCTTATCTTACATGTATGGGGAAGAATCTGCCATTACTGTTGTAGTTTTGTGTCCCAAGTATTCCCCCATGATTGCACAAACATGTCCAGCTTTCTTTTTCCTATATTGATGGTGCATTGTATGTGTTCAAGCACTCTAATTTTTTACTTGCACACTATTGTTCTTTCACAAGCATCAAAACAACTGGCCCAGATTAGTGATATCACAAGCACTCACCACTTCATAGTAATATTAAGTACACACTATTAGAGTCTATATGAATTTCTCTGCATTTGAAATGCCTACTAACAAGATCTAACTACAGGAAGCATGATCTGAAAACTCCGTGACTCTACCTCCATGACCTGAGCAGATGGCAAACAAATCCCTGTAAATGATGCCAACTCTGTGGACACTTCAGCAAGTAATAGAGAACTCTTTGCTATGATTGATGGTCTAGAGAAATACCATGCACAAAGAGTTTACCTGTATGGTGCTAAAGCAGCTCATTATATTTATGATTGAAAATTTAAAATGAACTAGTTCTTTGATCTTAATTTTTTTTTTTAGTTTTTCGTACTGCAGTAAATATCGTTCTACCAAAAAAGGCTTCAATCTTATTAACCGATTTTTCTTGCTGTTAAATGTTATGAAAATACTTTGTAGCTATTGAATGTTCTGTAAATGATCTTTAGGGAGATGTGGTTTGCCTTGTGACCAAACTGAAGAAAAGATGTTTTGCTTTTCTTCTGAGAACTTTTCTGACGACAAGTGAAAATTGTTTGTAATTTTTCAAGTTGTGATAATATCAGATTTACTAACTCTTTTCTGGTAGTTCATAGACTTTGGCTATGATGACACCTCCAACACTAATTGTTAGGTATTCTCTTTTTTTAAGGGACTGTTTATAGTTATTATAATTAAGTATAGTCCCTTCACTCTAGACAGAAAGGCCTCTGCATAAAGTTATCTAATCATTTCCATGACTGTTGTCATCTACTATTACAGAGATTTCTGTTGATGTTCAATACTTAAATTTGTGGAATGGGGATTGCCTGGATTTATTTTTGTCTAGGCATGGTTATTGTTGTCTCATGATACAATAAATGTTGTATTAAGTTTATAATATGGCTATTTTGTGTTTTTCAGCTAGCAAGCCAATTCATATACTGGCTTCATGAGGAGGCATTGATGGTTGGCATGAAGGTTAAGAGGGATTAGCTAAGTCTATCATTTCAGTTGGACAATAGTGACAATCTTGCTTTAGTTGCCAGTATCAATCAAAGGGAGTATTGTGTTAACTGGTGGTTAATTTTAAACGATACTAGGCCAAATGATGGATTGGTGAAACATGATCTTGTAAGTATTAGAATGGAAAATAAAAAATCCTTGGAACCATTACCTCTAGAGGCCCTCTATAGCGTTGTAATGGATCTTGTTACTTTATGTAGCAATGGTGGAGAATCTTGAGTTATATATTTTGTAATGTTTAAAAGAATCAATGCCTACATTTTAATAGTATAGCGAGTGATATGGAAAGCCCATGGAACATTCTACTATTTTAGGTAAGGTAAATCACATGCATATGTTCGTGTTCTCCAGTATCTTTTTTGAGCCTAAGCTGGGCAACAGCTAGTAAGTTTCATCACATTGCATTGTCTTAAATATGTGCATTATCAGCATAACTCAAACCATTTGTCTAACATTATGTGGTAGGCATTTCAGTGTACGTTTAAAACTAAACCAAATTATGCAGAGCATGAACAGTTGGGTAGAAAGGACATTCAGTATTCTAAGGAAAGGGAGAGCAGTATATCACCAATCTTCTATTTTTAATTAGAGGAGAATCCTTCTGAAGTATTGTATTGGTTGTTATTGAAGGAGTGGACAACTTCATTAAGAGGATAACATAATTCAAGTTCAAGTATCAATTTAGGTGATTTCATTTGAAAAGCTTGATTAAAACAGATGTTTATCATTTCAACTACTTGGATATGCTTCTGGTTTACTTCGAACATTATGTTTACCATGTTCAATACATAAGATTTCATGAACTTATTGAACCAGAAAATTGTTCTTGTTTTAGTTGACAATTAAAACATGTCGTATTCAAATATATGAAATGCTACAACAAAGTAGGTTGTGGCCCTAAAGTCAAATGCTTACCACACCATGAAGTCAAATGCTTACCATGAATGTTACTATTTGCAATGTAGCTATAAACAATTTCCAGGTAATTATATAATACTATTTCAATTCTGTGGACACTTCAGCAAGTAATAGAGAACTCTTTGCTATGACTATTGTCATCTACTATTACAGAGATTTATGTTGATGTTCAATACTTAAATTTGTGGAATGGGGATTGCCTGGATTTATTTTTGTCTGGACATGGTTACTGTTTTTCTTTGCCAATGTTCTCTAAGGATGGCATAATAAAATTCCTACTATAATAGTCTAAAAAGTAAAACAATGACTTGTTAGCGTTTTAATGTTGTATAGCAAGATTTGGAACTTTTCAAGAAGCGGGCTCCTGGTTACTTTTTCAAGATAATGTTTTGGATGTATTAGCTTCATGGTTGTAGACAATAATGCAACTGAATATACAAAAATAGAATCTCCAACAAAGGAAGTCTTGTCTTGATATAAGGCAGTTCAATATCACAAACTGCCTTGATGCCATTGATGGCAATGGTTTTGAATTGGAATTAAAATTTTGGTCAAAAGTGCATTTAGTTTCCACTTAATGTTTTGGATGTATTAGATACATGGTTGTAGACAATAATGCAACTAAATATACAAAAACAGAATCCCTAATCCCCAATAGAGATGGCAATGTTTTGAATTGGAATTAAAATTTCAGGACCGGCTAGGTTACTCTCGTGAATTGGAATTAATATTTGGAAACAAACATTTGATTTCTCTTGGTTAAGATTTTAAGCCTTGCTCATGCTTGGATTTGTTATTGTTCTGCTAGATTTTAGACCCTGGTCATACTCTGATATACCCTACTTTTGTCATGCCACAACCTTGTCCATTGGGATTGTGGAGCTCTCTTGTTTGCAGCCAGGGATTTGGACTTCGGATTCTAGGTCACATTTTCATTCTTTTAGAGTGGACTTCATTACCATTACACTCAATATTCTCTTAGGAACATAAACAATTTTGGAGGTTATGTTGAGTTGTATCGAATTTGGTTCGTCTCATTTTTAGAAATTTCCTTTTTGGTGGGGTTCTGTAATTTTTCCCCTGCTAACTTTGCCCATTCTTGCTCATCAGCATTGTTGACAACACAACACAAATTGTGCGAAACCTGGTGAATAAAATCATCTGAAAACACAAGGTCAATAATGTTCAAGAAATTATATAAGACTATCGACGTATTCTTTGCAGCTCCCTTGGCTGCAAGTGCTAGTTGTATATTGTTCAACTACAAGTATTTTCATTAATAAATATATAACAAAACTTTGAATAATAGAAAGTAAGTATCAAAGAACAATCATTACATACTATTTTAATTAATAAAATGGAAAAAAAAAAATTGAAACCAAATTTTACTTACTAAATATAGATATCAACATTTCAAAATATATATTAATAAGGTAATATATAAGTATAAGATTTATTACACTGGATGTTTTCAAAAATAAAAATAAAATTTGTATTAAAAATAAAACAAATCTGTTACCAACCATATATTTTTTTTAATCTGTATATTTTGATTTCTTTTTCTCTTTTGATTGTTATTAAAATAAAATAAAATAGTTCAATGACATATTATTTCTTTCTCATTCTTAAACTCTGAACCCCACCCAGAAACTCCAAAATAATTCTGGTCTGCAGGCATCATTGACATTCTGGAACTTTTTGACCACAAGTCTACTTTCCAGTGATAAAGTAATTGAGGTTCAGTAGTATATATGTCAACAACCTTACAAATAATTGTACGTGTTTCAAAAATTTCAGGAAAGTAGATGTGCCCATATCCAAAAGGCCTTTCCTTCCATTGCCTTTTATTCTCTTCAAACCTCTCCTTTTCAGAAGATATCATATCTCGATATAAATTTGGTAGATTTTCCATCCTCTGCTTTTCATTATCACAATTTTCTTCATTTGACCCATATTTCTCTGGTCAGTCACTATCTCCCAGGTCAAGTGAATTCCAATCAATTTCATCAATGTATGCGTTGGGATCAAGTTCTGGTATGTCACAGGGAGTGCCATTAAGCTTTGCAAAATACCTCATCTTGGCAAGATGAAAAGCCTCTTCTGCCGCTGAATCGTTCTACTTTGTTGGAATATTAACCCTAACTGCCGCCGTCCCCGCCAACCACTGCCTGCTATATCGCAATCAATAAATTAGCCATTGCGATACCGCGGGAGTCTACCGTAGCTTTTTGTTTTATATCAACCGCCTGCCGTACCTCCAGCCAATGCCCGCTATTTCGCAATCAATAAAATATTCATCGCGATATCACGGGAGACTTCGTAGAAGTTTGTTTTATTTTTAACCGCCGCAGTTTACCGGGCCGTCAACTAACCGCTGCCCGCAATATCGCAATAAAGATTTTAACCATCGCGATACTGCGGGGAACTATGGAGAAAGCCGCCACCGCCAGGGAATTAATATTTAAGTTTTAATATTATGAAAAGGACATTGTATTAAATGCATTTTGACGGGGGTAAAATTAGTTAGGTGATTTTGAATTTAAATTGTAATTTCGTTCCCTCTCATCCGTGAAAATCTTTCACGTGACTTTTTACCTGCAGCATATATTTTGTAATTGTAATTTATTTTTAACAAGTGAATGAGAATGGGAAGAGGAATGTGAATGTGAGCAAACAGAAAATTACGAGCAGCAGCTCTGTGTGTTGAGAAAATATTAATATTTTATATTTTAATTTTTACTGTGTGAAAATTTCCTCCTCTGCCTTTGGACCTTCACGTGGTATCAGAGCAACTTCGAGTATCAGAGCAAGTTGATTATCAGAGTCAATTTTATCAAAGCAGATTATCTGGGTAAATTTCAAAAATGGCAGCAAGCACAAGCTTGACAAACCCACAAATTCCACAGTTTAATGGGAAGAATTATGAGTACTGGTCAATTACCATGAAAACACTATTTAGCTCATAGGATATATGGGATTTAGTAGAGAATGGATTTGTAGAGCCAGCAGATGCAGTAGCATACAATGCTTTAACACAAGCAGAGAAAGACTTATTAAAAGACACAAGGAAGAAAGATTCAAAGGCTTTATTTTATCTATTTCAAGCTGTACATGAGAGCATTTTTCTAAGGATATTAGCTGCAACAAAGTCCAAACAAGCATGGGACATACTTCAAACAGCCTATCAAGGCATGGCAAAAGTTAAAACAGCAAAGCTACAAATGCTGAGAAGAGATTTTGAAACAATATGTATGAACGACAATGAATCTGTAGATTCATTCTACACCCAAGTCATTGGGGTGGTTAATCAAATTAGGTCTCATGGAGAGAATCTGGAAGATACCAGAGTTGTTGAAAAGATTTTAAGAAGTTTGCCCACAAAATTTCTACCAGTTGTAGTTGCTATAAAAGAGACAAAGGATCTCTCACAGTTCTCAGTTGATGAGCTGTATGCATCTCTAATTTCTCATGAACAAAGGTTGAAAAGGTCAGCAGACACATCACTGGAGCATGCTTTCAAAACTCAGGCTTCAGTCAGTCAAGGAAGAGGCAGAGGTAGATCAAGAGGAAGAGGAAGAAACTCTTACATAAGTGAAAGATACAGTTTATCAAGCTCAAGTGGAAGAGGCAGCAATCAAGGCTCAAGCCAAAATCCAACACAGAATCAGTCACAAAATCAAAGGTATGATAAATCTCAAGTCCAATGTCACTACTATAAAAATTATGGGCATTATATGAATGAGTGTAGAAAGAAGCAGTATGATAATAATAGAAAAAATGCAAATTTTTTAAGAGAAGGTCAAAATCAGGATTCAGATAAGAGAACAATGTTTTTAGCTTGTAATGTTGCTCAAGCAAATGAAAAAGATGTATGGTTTTTAGATTCAGGCTGTAGCAATCATATGACAGGGAATTTAGAAATGTTTTCAAGTTTAAATGAGAATGTAAAGTCTGATGTTACATTGGGTAATGACAACAAAGTGTCAGTCAAAGGAAAAGGAGATGTCAATATTCTAACTAAACAGGGGGAGAAAAAATATATTTCAGATGTGTATTTTGTGCCTGGTCTGAAACATAACTTAATGAGTGTAGAGCAACTGGTTCAAAAAGGGTATAGAGTAACCTTCAAGAATAGTCTGTGCACAATTTTAGACAAATATCCAAGCAACCAGCTTATTGCAAAAGTCAGAATGACAAACAACAGAATGTTTCCCTTAAAGTTAAGGCCAGATTTGAATATAAATTATGCTCAAGCACAACATTTAATGAATTCACAAGTGGGTAGAGAAGAAACTACAGCAGTAGTGCAAACAATCTTTCAAGCTGAGATAAAAGATGAAAACTGGTTATGGCACCTGAGATTTGGTCATCTCAACTTTGGAGGTTTAAATTTACTTCATAAGAAAGGCATGGTCAAGGGACTACCTTTAATAGAAAAACCAGAAAGGGTATGTGAAGGGTGCATTTTAGGAAAACAACACAGAGAATCATTTCCAGCAGGAAAGTCAACTAAAGCAAAAGCCCCTTTGGAAATTATTCATTCAGATTTGTGTGGACCTATGCAAACACCTTCAATAGGTGGTAGTTTTTATTTTCTGACATTCATTGATGATTATTCAAGAAAAACATGGGTTTACTTTCTAAAGCAGAAAAATGAAGTGTTTGATCTGTTTCGTTAGTTCAAGAATTTGGTTGAAAAACAAAGTGGTTATTATATCAAAGTGTTGAGAACAGATAGAGGTGGTGAGTATATTTCAAGAGAATTTTTTAATTTTTGCAATGATCATGGAATTCACAAGCAATTCACAACTAGATACACACCTCAACAAAATGGAGTAGCTGAAAGGAAAAATAGAACAATCATAGAAATGGCTAGAAGTATGTTGAAAGCCAAACATTTGTCAAATGAATATTGGGCAGAAATAATTTCTTGTGCAGCCTATATAATGAATAGGTGTCCAACGAAAAGTGTCATGAATATAGTACCTGAAGAAGCATGGACAGGAAGAAAACACAGTGTTACTCACATGAGAGTATTTGGATGTGTAGCATATGTACATGTGCCTGATGAATTGAGAAGGAAGCTAGATAACAAAGGAGAAAAATGTATATTTGTTGGATACAGTGAAGAATCCAAAGCTTATAAGCTCTATAATCCAACAACAAAGAAAGTTATAATCAGCAGAGATGTACAATTTGTAGAAGATGAAGCATGGGATGGAAGTATAGAGAAGACAGTCAATATTTCAGCTAGTATACCTCAAGAGGAGAATGAAGTTCCAGCATCAACAAATGTTCCAACTATTGTGACTCCTACCACTCCCATTCAAGCTCAACAAAGTGGTCCACAAGTGACACCAGCATCGACTATAAGAACAGCCTCAATCATTCAAGGAAGCAGTCCAACAAGAGGACAACAAACACCATCTACAGCAGGACCATCAGGTCCATACTCTACAAGTTCAAGTGATATGTCAAATCCTACATTGGCAAGTCTGAGAAGACAGAAAATTAGAAGCATAAGAGATATATATAAGCAAAATGAAGGTGAGAATAATTCAGATCAGATTTCTCTTTGTGCATTTTATTCTCAAATAGAAGATCCAATTCATTTTGAAGATGCAATCAAAGATGATAAATGGGTAAGTGCTATGGATGAAGAAATTGAAGCAATTGAGAAGAATCAGACATGGGAACTAGTCAGTCTTCCAAAAGACAAAGATGTAATTGGAGTGAAATGGGTTTATAAAACCAAATTGAATGAAAAAGATGAAGTTCAGAAGCTTAAAGCAAGATTGGTTGTAAAGGGCTATTCACAACAGCCTGGAATTGATTACAATGAGACATTTGCACCTGTAGCACGATTGGATACTATAAGAATGATTTTAGCTTTAGCAGCTCAGAATAAGTGGTCTGTATCTCAAATGGATGTAAAGTCAGCTTTTTTAAATGGTTATTTAGAAGAAGAAGTTTATGTGGATCAGCCACCTGGATATGAAGTTCTGGGTCAAGAAGATAAAGTTTATAAATTGAAAAAGGCACTGTATGGATTGAAGCAAGCCCCAAGAGCTTGGTACAACAGAATAGACAGTTATCTTTTGCAGAATGGATTTAATAGATGTAGCAGTGAGCCCACACTGTATACAAAAATGAATGAAGAAGGTGAAATACTGATAGTATGCTTATATGTGGATGATTTAATTTTTACTAGCAATTTGTCAATTGATCTGTTCAAGGCAGACATGAAGAAAGAATTTGAAATGACAGACTTAGGTCTGATGAAGTATTTTTTAGGCATTGAAGTGAATCAAAATGAAAATGGTATTTTTATTTCACACCAAAATATGCAAATGACATTTTGAAAAGGTTTAATATGATGAAGTGCAAACCAGCACCAACACCTACAAAGGATGTGTCCGAAACTAAGCAAGGATGATAGAGGGTCTAATGTTGATCCAACTTTGTTTAAGAGGCTTGTTGGAAGTCTCATGTATCTCACAGCCACAAGGCCAGACATTATGTATGGAGTAAGTTTGATTTCAAGGTTTATGGAAACACCAAAAGACACCCATTGGAAAGCAGGGAAAAGAATTTTAAGGTATGTAAGTGGAACAAGAAATTTTGGCATTAAGTATTCAAGTTCAGATGAGTTCAAACTCATAGGATACACAGATAGTGACTGTGCTGGCAGTATTGATGACAGAAAAACACATCTGGTTATGTATTTAATTTTGGGACAGGAGTTGTCTCATGGTCTTCAAAGAAGCAGCCAATAGTTTGTCTTTCATCAGCAGAAGCAGAGTATGTGGCAGCCACAAGTGCAGCATGTCAAGCAATTTGGATGAGAAATTTTTTGAAAGAATTGCAAAATGAACAAATGGAGGCAACAAAAATTTACTGTGATAACAATTCAGCTATAGCTCTTTCGAAGAATCCAGTCTTTCATAAGAGAAGCAAGCATATTGATACTAGGTATCATTTTATCAGAGAATTAATTAACAATGGTGATATATTTTTAGAATTTTGCAGATCAGAAGAGCAAAGTGCAGATATTTTTACAAAGCCGCTGGGAAGAGACAATTTTATTTTTCAAAGGAACAGATTGGGCATGGTGGACAGCGTAGTTATGCTTAAGGGGGAGTGTTGGAATATTAACCCTAACTGCTGCCGTAGCTTTTTGTTTTACATCAACTGCCTGCCGTACCTCCAGCCAATGCCCGCTATTTTGCAATCAATAAAATATTCATCGCAATATCACGGGAGACTTCGTAAAAGTTTATTTTATTTTTAACCGCCGCAGTTTACTGGGCCGTCAACTAACCGCTGCCCGCAATATCGCAATAAAGATTTTAACCATCGCGATACCGCGGGGAACTATGGAGAAAGCCGCCACCGCCAGTGAATTAATATTTAAGTTTTAATATTATGAAAAGGACATTGTATTAAATGCATTTTGACGGGGGTAAAATTAGTTAGGTGATTTTGAATTTAAATTGTAATTTCGTTCCCTCTCATCCACGTGACTTTTTACCTCTAGCATATATTTTGTAATTGTAATTTATTTTTAACAAGTGAATGAGAATGGGAAGAGGAATGTGAATGTGAGCAAACAGAAAATTACGAGCAGTAGCTCTGTGTGTTGAGAAAATATTAATATTTTATATTTTAATTTTTAGTGTGTGAAAATTTCCTCCTCTGCCTCTAGACCTTCATACTTCTCTATCTCTGGAAAGAAATTTGTGTATTTCTTTGCCTCACAAAATTCTTTCCATGAAAGATTGATAGATTGCTTGTAAAATTCTTTTTCCCACGAAGGTACAGCTGGGATCCAGATAGCTACAACATCCAAACACTAGTTAGTCAATGTATTATGCATATAAATAGACTTCAGGCTTAACCCATATTTCAGAATATGCTCCAAGAAGAAAAGGAGATACTAAACGTCCCCAAATACCCAGAACCAAGTCAGCTATACCAAAATTGGAGTATGCGCCACATAACATCCAGAAGAAAAACATAAGAAATGAACATTAAAAACAAATAAAACTACAAAATCTAAATGATGGAAAAATACTCTAACGCTACACTTAGAAATATCTTAAAAAAAGCACAATGTACTCCCAACTCAGCGAACAGTCAAAGAAGGACTGTATTATTATTCATTCTAGAAAAACAGCGTACAAATCGAAAGAGTGATTTTAATGTCTTCACTACTCATACAGCTGCGATTACAAGCAGAAGACTCCTTTTATTACAAACAATAAAAACAGAAAATATACATGCAGGTTAGTGAAGCTGCGATCTTACAAAGAACTAAAGAAAGAACATATTCGTAACTACATCAATTCATGCAAGCAAGAACCAGAGTAGCATGCAAACTGAATGCATGAAGGAAATAAAAGTAAATAAATCTAGAGTAGCGCAGCATGCAAACAGTTGTTGCTTGAGATAAAAAATTGATAGAAATGATCGAAGCATTTCACTTTCTGTACCTGTCGTTTTGTGGGACGAAAGACATCCATAGCCTCGTTTTTTAGGAATATAAGATGGTGTCCATCGTGGACCGCCTTTCCATGATTGAATTATCCTCCGACCACCCATTTCTCCAACTCAAAAAAAAAGCCAGGAAACTGATTCCTAAATGAAACTATATATAATTACGATCTGGAAAAACCCAAAAACATAAAATTCATTCAATTCTAAATTGATTATTCAATTAACACTACTACATTGAGGGGCTTTTTAAGACAATAATTTAAGACAAAATACTAATTTTGTCTTAAATATATTTAAGTTATATTTATTTATTTATTTTGTCTCAAATTAAGACAATAGAAATTAAATATATTTAAGTTTTATTTTTTATTTTACATTGTCTCAAATTAAGACAATAGAAATTAAATATATTTAAGTTTTATTTTTTATTTTACATTGTCTCTCACTATTTTTTTTCTTTTGTCGTTTTTATTTATTTATTTGGCATTTCGTGATAAAGAGAATATGCCACATGCCTATTCAATTATCAATGCTCTGTGTTATTTCTTTTAGTTTAATTTATTCTTAATAATTTTTAAAGTTAAAAAAATATTTGAGTAGTTATTAGAGTTTTTTTATTGTAGGTTTTAGTAAATTTATATTTATATTTAAATTTTTTTAATATACATTTTAAATTAAATCACATAAAATTTATTAAAATTAAATCAAATCAAATCAAAATTATCTATATTTAAATTAGAAATTGATTTTTTACCTTTCATTTTATTTTTTAGTTTTTTAAAGTTTAATCTTACTTGTGATTTTTAATATAAAAGTTAAAATTTTAGTTTTAACAGTTTTAATACTGTTTATTTTTAGTTTTACTATTTTATTTGAAGTAAAATTTTACTTTCAAATTAATGTTACTATTGTTTGCAATATATTAATTATATTTTTTAAGTACATTTTTTTAAATTTTAATTCTATTATTTAATTATTTATTCTCTATAAGTTTATTATTTAATATTTTTTTAAAATTATTTGTTTAAATGGATATTTTAATTTTGCATTTCCTTTATAGTATGATTTAACTTTGAAATTTATTTTACATATTTACTTATATTTATGAAATTACAAACTACAATTAAAAGTTATTAGAAATAATTTAATTTATAATTATTCATGTTATTAAATTTTAATTATTTTAAAATTATTTGTTTAAATGGATATTGTAATTTTGCATTTCCTTTGTAGTATGATTTAACTTTGAAATTTATTTTACATATTTATTTATGCTTATGAAATTACAAATTATAATTAAAAGTTATTAGAAATAATTTAATTTATAATTATTCATTTTATTTTTATCCTAATTTATATAATAAAATAAATTTTAAACTTAAAATCTAAATTAAACGTTATTGAGAGAGAGGGAGACTAACTTTTGATTAGTCAATTCATGTCAACAATCCAAGGATTACATGTGTCCCTAGGGAGTTATGCTCAACGTACCACATGTGTCATTTGATTAAGGATATGATAATTCACCTTTCAAACCTCTTTAGAGCACCCATTGCACACTTAAGGAAGATAGAGAAGATATAAAGAGGAAAAGGGAGAAAAAGAGAAAGAAAGGAAGAGAGAGGGGGGGGGCAAAGATAAAAATGGATGGATATAGATAGGGAGAGGGAGATACAAAAAGAGAAAAGAGAGAAAAAAAGATAGAGAGAAAGATAAATAGAGATCTATGCAGAGATAAAGAGGGAGACAAAGAGATATAGAGAGATAGAAGAGAGATAGAGATATAGAGATAGAGATAGAGGTAGAGATATACTAGAGGAATAAATAGGGAAAGAGAGGGGGGAGATAAAGATAGAGATAGTGTGTGTGAGAGAGAGAGAGCGAATATAAGAGACATAGATAGATATAAAGTACCATAGGGAGAGATCAAATAAAGAGATAGATAAAGAGAAATAGGAGACAAAGATATATAGAAGTAGAGAGAGGGGGAGATAAATAGGGACAATAAAGGAGTAAGGTAGAGAGATAGGGAGAGAGAGGAAGAGAGAACGTAAGAAAAATATAAAGAGAAATATGAGAGAGATACAAAGAGAGAAATTAAGAGATAATGAGAAACATAGAGATTGAGAGGGAGACATAGATAGAAAGAGTGTCTCTCTCTTTCTCTTCCCATCTTTATACATATATCTCCTCATCTCTACCTCTCTTTATATATAACTCCCTATCTCTATCTTTCTATCCTTCCAATGCTCCCTCTCTCATTCTCTCCCTCTTCCCTTTCCTCTCTCCTTCCATCTCTCTTTCTCTCTCTCCCCCCTCCATTTTTCCACTACCTATCTCTCTATCTCTCCCTCTTTTGAGATCTCTATCTCTCCCTATCACTTCCTCTTTCTATATCTCTATTTTATCTCTATCCTCTCTCCATTGAATCTCTCCCTCTCTCCCTAAATATATCCCTTTGTCTCTATCTTCATATATATCTCTCTCTCACACACACACACATACAAACTCCATTTCTCCCTCCTTATCTTTATCTCTCTCTCCCCCTCTCTATTTATCTCTTCATCTCTTTATTACTTATCTTTATCACAAGTTATCTCTCACTCTTTCCTTCTCTACATATCCCTCTCTCTACCTCTCTAGTATATATAACTTCTTATATATTTATCTTTCTATCTCTCCATCGCTCTCTCATTGTCTCCCTCTTAATATCTCTATTTCTCCCTCTCCATCTCTCTCTCAACCCCTCTATCTTTCATAAGTTATATCTATCTCTATCTCTCCTTCTTTCTATCCCTATCTCTCCCTCTTTCTATCCCTGTCTCCCCCCCCCTCTATCTCTCTAGTACTCCCTCTTCTATATCTCTTTACTTTTTTCTCCTCTCTATTTCTCTACCTCCCTCTCCTTCCCCCTCTCTATCCTCCCCATATCTCTCTCTCTCTCACTCACACACACACACACACACACACACACACACTCATTCTCCTCACTATATCTAACAACCAAGGACTACATGCAACCTAGGAGTTATGCCTGTGGTACCACATGTCATTTGATTAAGGACAAGGATAATCACCATTAAACATCTTTAGTGTACCACACACTTAAGGAAGATAGAGAAGATATAAAGAGGAAAGGGAGAAAAGAGAAAGAAAGAAGAGAGAGAGTGAGGGGAGGCAAAGATAAAATGGACAAGGATATAGATAGGGAGAGGGAGAAACAAAAAGAGAAAAGAGAGAAAAAAAGATAGAGAGAAAGACAAATAGAGATCTATGGAGAGATAAAGAGGGAGACAAAGAGATATAGAGAGATAGAAGAGAGATATAGAGATAGAGATAAAGATAGAGGTAGAGATATATCAGAGGAATAAATAGAAGAGAGGGGAGATAAGATGAGATAGAGAGAGAGAGAGAGAATATAAGAGACAGATAGATATAAAGTACCATAGGGAGAGATCAGATAAAGAGATAGATGAAGAGAAATAGGAGACAAAGATATATAGAAGTAGAGAGAGGGGGAGATAAATAGGGATAATAAAGGAGTAAGGTAGAGAGATAGGGAGAGAGAGGAAGAGAGAACGTAAGAAAAATATAAAGAGAAATATGAGAGAGATACAAAGAGAGAAATTGAGAGATAATGAGAAACATAGAGATTGAGAGGGAGACATAGATAGGAGTGTCTCTCTCTTTCTCTTCCCATCTTTATACATATATCACCTCATCTCTACCTCTCTTTATATATAAATCTTTATCTCTATCTTTCTATCCTTCCAATGCTCCCTCTCTCATTCTCTCCCTCTTCCCTTTCCTCTCTCCTTCCATCTCTCTTTCTCTCTCTTCCCCCTCCATTTTTCCCACTACCTATCTTTCTATCTCTCCCTCTTTTGAGATCTCTATCTCTCCCTATCACTTCCTCTTTCTATATCTCTATTTTATCTCTATCCTCCCTCCATTGAATCTCTCCCTCTCTCCCTAAATATATCCCTTTGTCTCTATCTTCATATATATCTCTCTCTCACACACACACATACACACTCCATTTCTCCCTCCTTATCTTTATCTCTCTCTCCCCCTCTCTATTTATCTCTTCATCTTTTTATTACTTATCTTTATCACAATTTATCTCTCACTCTTTCCTTCTCTACATATCCCTCTCTCTACCTCTCTATATATAACTTCTTATATATTTATCTTTCTATCTCTCCATCCCCCTCTCATTGTCTCCCTCTTAATATCTCTATTTCTCCCTCTCCATCTCTCTCTGTCAACCCCTCTATCTTTCATAAGTTATATCTATCTCTATCTCTCCTTTCTATCCCTATCTCTCCCTCTTTCTATCCCTGTCTCCCCCCCCCCCTCTATCTCTCTATTACTCCCTCTTCTATATCTCTTTACTTTTTTCTCCTCTCTATTTCTCTACCTCCCTCTCCTTCCCTCTCTATCTCTCCATATATCTTCACACACATCATGCACCCCATTCCTCCTCATCATCTAATAATCATGATTACATGTGTCCTAGGATTAAGTGCCTCAGTATACCATGTCATTTGGATTAAGGATACTATAATTCACCTTCAAACCTCCTCTTTAGTGCACCCATTGCACACTTGGCGAAGATGTGAGAAGATATAAAGAGGAAAAGGGAGAAAAGAAAGGAAGAGAGAGTGAGGTGGAGGCAAAGATAAAAATGGACATGGATATAGATAGGGAGAGGGAGATACAAAAAGAGATAAGAGAGAAAAAAAGATAGAGAGAAAGATAAATAGAGATCTATGGAGAGGTAAAGAGGGAGACAAAGAGATATAGAGATATAGAAGAGAGATATAGATATAGAGATAGAGATAGAGGTAGAGATATAGAGGAATAGAGAGAGAGAGAGAGAGAGAGAGAGAGAGAGAGAGAGAGAGAGAGAGAGATAGATAGATATAAAGTATCATAGGGAGAGAGATAAAGAGATAGATAAAGAGAAATAGGAGACAAAGATATATAGAAGTAGAGAGAGGGGGAGATAAATAGGGACAATAAAGGAGTAAGGTAGAGAGATAGGGAGAGAGAGGAAGAGAGAACGTAAGAAAAATATAAAGAGAAATATGAGAGAGATACAAAGAGTTAAATTGAGAGATAATGAGAAACATAGAGATTGAGAGGGAGACATAGATAGAAAGAGTGTCTCTCTCTTCTCTTCCC
The DNA here is from genome assembly GCA_007258455.2 of Sequoia sempervirens. Classification (NCBI taxonomy): domain Eukaryota; kingdom Viridiplantae; phylum Streptophyta; class Pinopsida; order Cupressales; family Cupressaceae; genus Sequoia; species Sequoia sempervirens. Next base: position 343,302,004 of record VDFB02000003.1, on the reverse strand, counting down.
ATCTTTATACATATATCTCCTCATCTCTACCTCTCTTTATATATAACTCCCTATCTCTATCTTTCTATCCTTCCAATGCTCCCTCTCTCATTCTCTCCCTCTTCCCTTTCCTCTCTCCTTCCATCTCTCTTTCTCTCTCTTCCCCCTCCATTTTTCCCACTACCTATCTCTCTATCTCTCCCTCTTTTGAGATATCTATCTCTCCCTATCACTTCCTCTTTCTATATCTCTATTTTATCTCTATCCTCTCTCCATTGAATCTCTCCCTCTCTCCCTAAATATATCCCCTTGTCTCTATCTTCATATATATATATATATCTCTCTCACACACACATACACACTCCATTTCTCCCTCCTTATCTTTATCTCTCCCCCCCCCTCTCTATTTATCTCTTCATCTCTTTATTACTTATCTTTATCACAAGTTATCTCTCACTCTTTCCTTCTCTACATATCCCTCTCTCTACCTCTCTATATATAACTTCTTATATATTTATCTTTCTATCTCTCCATCCCCCTCTCATTGTCTCCCTCTTAATATCTCTATTTCTTCCTCTCCATCTCTCTCAACCCTCTATCTGCTATGGGTTAGACCATCTCTATCTCTCCTTCTTTCATTTCCTATCTCCCTCTTTCATCTCTATCTCCCCCCATCTCTCTATTACTCCTCTTCTATATCTCTATTTTTTCTCCTCTCTATTTCTCTACCTCCCTCTCCTTCCTCTCTCTATCTATCCCTCATATCTCTCTCTCTCTCTCTCTCTCACACACAATAATAATATTACACACTCTATTCCTCCTCACTATATCTAATAATCCAAGGATTACATGTGTCCTGGGGAGTTGTGCTCAGGTACCACATGTGTCATCGATTAAGGATATGATAATTCACTTTTCAAACCTCTTTAGTGTACCCATTGCACACTTAAGGAAGATAGAGAAGATATAAAGAGGAAAAGGGAGAAAAAGAGAAAGAAAGGAAGAGAGAGAGTGAGGGGGAGGCAAAGATAAAAATGGACATGGATATAGATAGAGAGAGGGAGATACAAAAAGAGAAAAGAGAGAAAAAAAGATAGAGAGAAAGATAAATAGAGATCTATGCAGAGATAAAGAGGGAGACAAAGAGATATAGAGAGATAGAAGAGAGATAGAGATATAGAGATAGAGATAGAGGTAGAAGAGAGATAGAAGAGAGATAGAGATAAGAGGGAGTCAATTTTTAGTGTGTGGCTGCAAGTGCATATGATATTATGGGAAGTGGTTTAAATCTTGAAGTTGACCAAATAATAGTGTTCTAATTGCTTCTTCATTATAGATAGCTAGGAGACTTGCTCGCCTCAATTGTTCTACTAAATCTGCATCATTCTTATTCTTTTTATCAAATAGCTAGTGTTTTAGGTAAATTCACTGTCAACAATTTATTACTGAAAATTCACCGTATCATCATGACAAATTCATCTCGTGGAAAATTTACCATCAGCAATTCACTATTGTATTAACATTTTTTAGTATATATTTCCAAGATCTTGAGATTTTTTTGTAAAAGAATTCACTGTCATTGCATTAACATCTTTAATATATACTTTTAAAATTTTGAGATTTTTTTGCAAAAGAATAATTTCCACTACATTAATAATAGAGATGACTGATATTGTTGTATAATTGATTTACTAGAATAAATAAAATATATTGAAAAATATTTTCATTTTTATTATCATAAATCAAAATTTCTAATTGTATATGCAATGAGTTATCCACCGCATGAAATACTAGTGGTGAATTTTCCATGAGATGAATTTGTGATGAAGATGAATTATTTGGTGGTGAATTTTGCAATGATAAATTGTTGATGGTGAATTTTCCTAAAGCCAATCTGTCACTCTAATGACTGTGGGACTTTGAAGTTTAAAGGATAACTCATTTTAGAAGCTTCACTCATTTCATTAATAAAATGCATACGTATACTTGGGAACTGAATGATTATGTAGATGCATGGTAAAGTCTCATTAATTTTCAAGATATTAATTTTGGTAGTCCATTTAAGATTCACCTCCTTACTCTGCTCCGCAGAAGCAGACACCAATGGCATCAATCCTGTACTATGGAAGTTATAAATATGTTCTTCTACCTCCAATGGGACCATCTATATTCATGGTTGCTACATTTATGGGACATAGTGAATTGGTTTGTAACATAATTTCTTCTTGTAAAAAATATTTTCTTGCATGAACTTTGTTGCTAGAAATAATTTGTGTTAAAATTTATTACCTATCATTTGGAACTTAGTTTAGCCAAGTCTTCAATGTGAGAATGTCTTACTTTATCAGGTAACGGATGCATGATTATTATAGAGGTCTATAAATGATATGAATTCTTGGATATTAAACTTGTAATCGATTGGGAAATATCTATCTCTGCACAAATATTATGATGGAGTATTTCTTTCTTTCTAGTAATTACCTTTACCTTCTCTCAGCATTTCATTTTAGGCAACTATAGTTTCGCGCCCACCCTTATGCGCTTATCTCTGAATATGATAATACGGAGGATTCTTTCTCACCCACGCCTTTAGTGTTTTATGTTTTTCTTTTACTTTTTGTGAGTACAAATGAAATTTGCTTGGATGAACATAATAAAAACTATACCTTATTTATGAAGAAAGCCAACAAATTATAAGATTTGAAATATTTATGAAGAAAGCCAACAAAACTGCTGTTTTCGCAGCTTTTTGATAGCTCTGTGAGTTGGCTCTCCCGTTTGCTGCTACAGCGTCGGACTCAGATGGAGTTTCTTTAGGCGGGAAGGAAGCTTATAAGAATGCAGGGTGTGGCAGGAAGTGATGATTGCAGTATTTTGTTTTTGCCGGATTTGCAGAAAATATTATGCCCTAGCTACCATTTTCTTCATCCCGTCGGCTGTCGTTTTCTTCAACCTGTGGGTCGTATCCAAGCAAACAGGTAAAATTAAAAAAAACCCCAGATCTTGTCAAAATTCTTTACTCCCCTGCCTATGTATGTCTAAGTTTTGAGCAAATTCTATCTGGGTTCTGAGCAAATTTTGTCTGGGTTCTCTGTAGGATCTTCAAGGTTTGTTTCGGAAAAACCCATAGAGCATTTGTCGAAGGACCCTGGCCGAATCCCCTGGAGGACCGGACCAAGACCAGAACACAGTTTGAACCGCATGAGTACCCAGCAATCCCCTACAAAGAACTGTAAGTTTTTGTGAATGTACAATTATGCAGCTTTATTGGACTATTCTTAACAAAATTAAAGCATCTGTTTTGATATGTTAAAGACTTACAATGGTTGTTCAACTTATAGAAAAAAACAAAAATAAAAATCCAACAGTTCCATTACAACAAATAATTTTCAGCTTGTTTTACAACGTGTACTAAATTATGGCTACATTGCATCATTCCAGTTCTGCTGCAATCACAGTACCATGGCATTCTTCCATATACACAAACCAAACAAAATTACACGGAGGTAGTAAACTAGAAGAGTTTAGTCACTACTACAAACAACAATAGCATCTCAACTCACTGGTATTCATGTTGTGGGGAATTGATATTGTAATTACAGTAAAAGAATTATTCAAATAGAAAGCCAAAACCAGGCTCTGTAACTCTCTTTGGTGGCATCAAGATGTGTGACCCGAATACTTTCAAATCTAAAATTCAGCTTCATTTCTATTTTTTGTTTTGAAGTTTTTTAACAATGATCAAATGGTGTGGCATCCTAGCTGTGCTTGTTAATTTGTTCTTAACAATGATCCAATGGCTTGTTAGCTTGATCTAATCAATTCTTTCCACAATACTTTCTCCTTTTTCTTCTATTGGACCAAGTGATACATTAAAAGCCATCCCTGCTTTTAGACATTTATCATTTCTTGCATTTAAACTCAATCTAGACTCCCGAAATTCAATCCCTATTCCTGTTCCTGTAGATTTCGTGAGGCAAAAGTTCAGGGCCATCTCTTTGAACAACATCTACTGCTTCCTTATAGATAGCACTAAGAGGGTTTCTCGGCTTGAGTGCACTTATTGCTGCTTCCTGTGCCTTCAACAAAACCTTGTAGGCCTTACCCTGAACATCTTTGGCATCTATCAAATAAGTCCTTGCCACATTTGAGCAATAACTGTTATATCTGGATCCAATTGCACAAATGATAACACCAGTGGCATCATAGTAAAGATAATCATCATTGCTAATAGCACCTGGCCTTAAATCAAACTCTCCCCAACTCTAAAAAACAGGGGAGTAGTAAATATCAACATTATCAGCCTTCAACTTTACTTTGGCTTTCTGTGGATCAAGAATGGCCTTCTCTGTATCATCCATCAGATTAGAATGGGTAACCTTCTTCTCCTCATCTATAACAACCTCCAGTCTTGGCAAGACAACATTTTTCAGAACAGATGCACTCAAAAAGGCAACCTTTTTAATGTTGGTGAGTTCTGGCTCATCTTTAACAGCAAAGATCTCAGAAAATCCAGTACTGGCATCCACGAGCTGACACTCTGAGGCCCTTAATTTGTTAGCCCAATCTTCCAAGAGCTTCCCTTCCGGAGCCTCTTTAGCAATCCATCCCACCACTGGAACCTCTGATTTGCACCACGAAATCATTAAGGATCAAATCCATGACATGCATGCAAAATGTATAAGCATAAATATAATTTTCACAAGTAAAGCCAAATTTGTTAACCTTTGCTAGCTACTTCCCTGCTTGTGCCAAATTGGTAACTTTAGAATAGGGACTGGAATAGGGTGAGTTTTTGCTAGTATGTGTAATCTTCATATCATCAAGATTGCTTGGCTTAAAAGTTTGATTCTTGGATTTCATTTAGTCGTGTCCAACAATCTCCTCAGCCCAGTTTGTTGTTGATTGATGGATGAGACTTTTTCATTGAATCCCTTAACATTGGGGATATAAACCAGCCCTAGTCTTGGGATGCATGGAACACTTTTAAGGCCCACATTTTGGCAGAGAGTTGGCCTAGTAAAGATTTGCCATGCATGATGCATTGCTTAGTAGTTGAGTATTAATTTTACAACAAAAAAACCACCTGCCTAAAATTTTTAAGAAAAACCAAAATATAGAATTATATAAACCAAAACATAATACAACTAAAAATTTATTACATAATTTTTTAAAGAACTACCAAATCCAAGAAATGAATGTTGCTTGCAAGATTATGTGCTTATGTGGTGTTGATAAGATGCTACCAAGTTTATGATTCATCTAAATTAGGTAAGTGTGTGCAATGGATAATATTTGGGAATCTCATGGTTGTTTTTCATTGTTGTCTGAAAACTAGTCATCCAATAGTTGACTAATTGAGCATAAGAGAAAGAAATCATTTCGGAGGAAAATGAATAAAATTTGACTTCCCAACCTCTCAAGAGGCTGTTAGTGGTTAATAGTGAGGAGGATGGCCACTTGATAGATGGATCTAATGATATTATATGAAAGACTCTTATTGAAGAGGTTCCAATCAAGGGTTTTAGGGTGAAATATTTTGAGGATTGTAGAGGGATGGGGGAGACTCTCTTTAATTATAAACGGGATATAACATTGATCAAGAGGTCATTATATGATACCTTGAGTCCTTCTAATTCAAGAATAAGAATAAAAATGTTGGATTATCTTGGAAGGATTTGTGCACCAACGATATAAGGATGTCACTATTTAATTCTCCTTTGAGCACATTGGTTTAAAACCATCTTGATTCAACTATTCTCCTTTGGTCCATGAGTGGTTATCCTTGATTTTTCTAATTTCAACTCCTTTGTTGATTTTTTTAATGTATTCTTGATGTTATTTGTTCCAAATTATTTCTCTTTGATGTTTTGTTGGGCTTCATTGTTTTATCTTTCCTATTTTTAAAAAAATAGTTTAGCCCCATAAAAAAATCACCTTACTAATAATATAGGAAAATGTATAACCAAAATATTATTAAATCAAAATTTTAAAAATTACCAAAAACATCTATATAATTATAACTTATCAATTAAAATATTAATAAAAAATTAAGTAAAAATACATCAAATCTATATGCCACTAATCTATATGCCACTAATCTTAAAGCATTTTAGGTTTTCTTTTCTGGTCTATCATGAACTAGAGGAACTCACAAAGGTTTCATTAGATTTTAATAAGTCTCTGTTATCTTAGCACACTTTTTTTTTTTTTTTGTAGTTTTGCTTTACAGAAGGATATCTTGGCAGGTGTCATACAAGAGCCATTATTTCTAGAACAAGTGACAAGATCCATGGGGTCAATATGAGATAAGGACTGTTTTAACAGCTCTTAATGCATTTATGCAACTACAATTGCACATTATGGTTATATACATGTACTGCTGCATCGCTAGGCATGAGATATTACATGTCTTGTGGAGCACTATGGTGCATTTTTTCAGTGTCAAAAAAATTGACTCTTCAAGACAAATTTTAGCTATCAAAGAATTAAGTCTTTGGGTTGCCAAATAGGTTCAAACAACTGCCTCTTAAATGCATATTCTTTCTTTCAAACAAATACCCTCTGGCTCCCTTATATTAGTTATTGTTGGATACCAGTAGCAGTAGATAATCCAAGCATTAGAGGGTGCCATTATTAAAAAAACATCGAACTATGAGAAGTGCTTTCTTATACACATCATTGTTATGAAAGAAATGTACTAGAGGCATTTGATTTGTTCTTCGCTTTTCTTTTGTTTGAATTTTAAGATATACAAACTAGTTAGATTTCTGCATTTGATTATGCTTTTCTGTGTATTTATTTAAACTAAGGGAATATAATTTCCTTCAATATGTGTCCCTTATTCAACTAAAAACATGGAATCAAAACCAATTCTTATGCAGCACATTCATTTTAATGGGAAGTGCTATTGTTCATCTCTTATTCTTATGCAGTCAAACGCAGAGGATCAAAAACAGTCCTAAATTTTGCTTTATATCTCTGGGCATGTGATGGAGATGCAGCAATAGTTCAAGGTCGGTTGAGAAGGAATTGTATATTTACTACAAGCGTATTCCATCATAAGTGAGCCTTAGAGTTGAGGAAATTGCTGAGGATGAAATATGTACTGCCCATTGAAAAGCACACCTTTCATTGATGGATATATACTAAAGTGATATTAAAATGTTTTTTAGGCTTCTTTGAGCAGAATATAGATAGTTTGTGCTCATAAACTGTAGACAAGACTTCTGTGAAGATAATCCATTCTACAAGGATTCACTTTTCAATTGGAAAGTGTCTATACATGTTTTGGCAGGCCAATGAATTGTTTGCTGCACCGTTAGCAAAATATCATAGAATTTGCATCCAGTATTATCATTAGAACGCTTGTATCAAGTATGGACCTCTGGCAAATAATTGATAGACATATGGAGTATAGATCATTATAGCACTTGCTGGAGTTGAACCACCTAGGTATGGACAGAGGTTCAGGCATAGAAGTGCAATGTTTCCAAGTAAATTGTCACCATGAAATGACACATCTAATCATGTATAGTAAAATTTACTATTCTGAACTCCTTCTTTATTCCTACATCATGGTATTATGTATTGGCAATGTAATGGAAATTGACAGTCTCTTTTTATGGCAGCTAGAAACACTTCAACTACTTATCTTCCTATCAATCTTAGAACAAATGTGGAAAACACAAACTTTAGCACTGCTCTGCCAAAAAATGTTTTCCTGAATGAAGAACTTATTCTTCTGAACAAGGACCTTTATTCCTCTGACACACAAAAAAAAGATATATTTCTTTTCATGTGACTTGAAGAACACTTCATTGTAGTTATACTACATGCTGGTGCACAATTAACTTCATAAATACCTTTTACAAGTAATAATGTGTAACCCTTGAATGATTATCTGTTGGCATTTCAAATCTCAACCCTCAATTCAAAAATGGACAAATATACCCTAGTTAACATGGTAAGATGGATCATTATCTACTGATGGTACAAAGATGACTTATTTGAACACTTCAGTGCTTCAACTCCCACAAGTCCAACTGCAACCCAAATGAGAAAATTTTATTTACATTTACATAAAAAGTCAATACATTTTTGACATGACAAAGAAGCAACAAAACTAAAACTAACCCATTAGAAGGACACTGCATTAAATATTAGAATTCTGGGGATTATATAGTATATACACAAAGACTGGCCGTCACTGGTCATAAGGCCATTCTTAAGCATCCTATTACATAAAATATGGCCATGTACTACAAAACATAGTCCTGTAGCAAGTGTTTAATTAATAATGAATCAATAAAGATTATTGGTTATATTGCTAATTCTTGTGCTTTAAGACAAACCAATAGTGAAATTTTTAATTACTTAAATGAAATAGCATGATAGAAAAAATAAGCATTTTACTTCTTCTGAAGTGGCTACTCGTGCACCAATTTCCAGTCTCTCATATATTTCATATCTAAATGCTAGTGAAATTTGAGGAGCATACAAAACTTTGCCTTTCCCCGTCCCTTATATCAATGCTTGCTTT